>WOXC01000428.1:600000-1006815 GCA_011680675.1 Gymnobelideus leadbeateri | reverse complement strand
AGGGGAAGATTTTAGGACCAAACAAGAATTAGAGAGCATTATAAAATGCAAAATGGATAATTTTGATTACATTAAATTGAAAAGCTTCTGCACAAACAAAGCCAATGTAACCAAGATCAAGAGGGAGGTGGGTAATTGGGAAAGAATTTTTACAACTTGTGTCTCTGATAAAGGACTCATTTCTAAAATTTATAGAGAATTGAGCCAAATCTATATGAATACAAGTCATTCCCCAATTGAGAAATGGTCAAAGGATATGAATAGGAAGTTTTCAGAGAAAGAAATTAAAGACATCTATAAGCATATGAAGAAATGCTCTAAATCACTATTAATTAGAGAAATGCAAATCAAAACAACTCTGAGATACCACATCTCTCCAGTCAGATTGGCTAAGATGACAAAACAAGAAAGTGACAAATGCTGGAGAGGATGTGGACAAATCGGAACACTAATACATTGCTGGTGGAGTTGTGAACTTATCCAACCATTCTGGAGAGCAATCTGGAATTATGCCCAAAGGATTATAAATAATTTCATACCCTTTGACCCAGCCATACCACTTCTAGGGTTATATCCCAAAGAGATCATAGAAGTGGGAGGAAGACCCATATGTACAAAAATATTTTTAGCAACCCTTTTTGTGGTTGCAAAGAATTGGAAACTAAAGGAGTGCCCATCAATTGGGGAATGGCTAAACAAGTTGTGGTATATGAATGTAATGGAATTTTATTGTGCTATAAGAAACGAGGAGGTGGCAGATTTCATAATTACCTGGAGAGACTTATACAAACTGATGCTGAGCGAGAAGAGTAGAATCAGAAGAAATTTGTATACAATCACAGACATACCATATCTGTGACGACCAACTATGACAGACTGGACTCTTTTCAGCAATGCAGTGATATAAGTTAATCCCAAATGACTCAAGAAAATGAGAAATGTGCCATACAGAGATATAACTAGAAAGAACTGAGCCTGAATCCTGATGGAAGCAAACTAAATGATCTTGTTCTTCTCATTGAAAATTTATTCTATTTGAAAAGGAAAGGCCTAATTTCCAGTGAGCGTCCTTTTATATATTTATGTAATGCTGGAGCACACGCACACACACACACACACACACACACACACACAGATATTATGTCTCTCTCCTGGTTTTTTTCTCTCTTTGTCACAAGTGTAATTGTAACACATATATGCACACATACACATTCAAACACATACATATACACACCCTTTCAGAGGGAATGGAAGCAGCAAAGTGACACCAGGTTTTATCAGTGTTCTGTTACCGTAGTGAAATAGGTTTTAAGCTCAGGTTAAATCAATATACTAAAGGATAATTTAATGAAAAGAAGACACAAATTGTGTTTTCTTGTTTCTCTGAAATAAATTAATTCACATGGTGCTTTATCTTGTTTAGAAGTTGTCTCAGCCCAGGAGATATCACTGAATAATCTTTAATGTGGACGAATAAACTCAGCACAGTGCAGAGATATGTTTAAATAACATTGATAAATCAAATTTAAACATCAATACTTGTTAGCATTCCTTTAAATGTGCTCTCCTTCGAGCTAATGAAAACCTTGGAGCAGTTCGTGAGGCCCTGCCATTATTGATTACAAAGTGTTGTAATTTGCCGCCTGAGATTACACTATGCATGAAAGTTTCACATTCATATTTTCCAACCAAGGAAAAATAATAATTACAAATTAGCTGAATAAAACCTTATTGAAATGCAATCCTTATGGCATTTTAGGAAAGCAGTCACAAGCCTAGCAAGGTTCCCACAAATGACTCATATGTCATGAGTCCATTTGTCTGTGAACAAAAGATGATTTTCAGTTATTTTAATTGTACATCTGTTTTCTCACTTCTTCTATAATCTAATTATTTACCGATGGTGGAAATATTGATGCATTCTTTCTCAAGTCATAATTCCAACTTAGACACACACTGTTTTGAACAAAAAAAAAAAGCAGGAGTCTTTTCTAATAATCATTATTCAGATCCACACTGTACTTTATAAGACAGGACGGTGCAGTAGTCAGAGCTGGTATTTTTGACCCCATTATAAAATTGAAGAAAATGAGAGGGAGAAACTTTAAAATCACACACCTAGTAAATGACAGTGCTAGGACAAGATTCTAGGTCATGAATTTGTAATTTGATCGTGCATTTTACTCTCTCAGGATGACCCCCAATGGATACCTACTCAGGGGAAATTGACAATATGAAACGAGTTAAAACAGCAATTAGATTCCTTGGCTTTACAGACCCATACCCTACTTAAAGTATACTTCTCTGCACATATATTATATCCTTTTGGTAGAATACAAATTATTTTAGGATAGGGACTATAACATATTCATTCTATATCTTCAACATATAGTAAAAGGGCTCTAAGAGATTCCTAAAATTCGTAAAGGGCTTAAGGCTGATTGACATCAAGGGAAGGGGAGAAGGGTCCCAGGTTGTATAATTTAGGAAACCCAGGAGGAAATCCAGGACTCAGGTCTGTCTAGTCTTACAAAAGTCTATCTCTGGTTTTAAGATAGTCTCTCTCCCTTTTTCTCATTTTGAGGAGTCTTCACAGAGGGTGCAGAGAGAGCGTGTGCCCCACTCATTCACCCAATGATTAGAGGCTGATTTTCCTCTGATTCTTTTACCATTTGGGGGACTTCCAATTAAGCACTTGGACAGTCTATCCATTCTCTCTCACTTTCACGTGTGACCAAACCACCTTCTTTTAGAAATTTTCTGGTTTCTTTTACAATTAAAATATGAAAATGGATGCACTTGAGGTCATAGATTGATAGGCTTGAGACTGAAAGGGAACTTAGTGGTATCTGGTGCAATTCTGTCATTTTACAGATGAAGAAACTAAGAGAAGTTAAGGGACTTACCCAGAGTCTCACAGAAGGTAGACCTAAAATCCCTACACTGTTGCATCAGTATAGCACTTAATAAATGCTTATTGTTGACTATAACCTCATCATTAGACAAAGTCCACCATTATTTACATTTGGGTTTTAGATTTTATTAACTTTCTTTTAATTTTTCAATTATCAACAATATTTTCTTCACTCTCCTAATCCTCACCATCAGGGAAAAAACAAACCCACAAAGTGTTTGTCACAAAAAAAGAATATGATCAAGCAAAATAAATTCTTATGTCACTTAAGTCCAAAAAGTTTCCTCTTTCTTTACATCAGTTCTCTGACAGAAGGTCAGTAGCATTTTACATCACCAGTCCTCTCTAACCATTGTTGATTGTGATATATGTCTTTCCAAAATGTTTATTTTTTATAATGTTGTTAAAGTACAAATTGTTCTCTTGATAATTCTTAATTCAATCTGAATCAGTTCATACAAATACTCTGAGGTTTCTGTGAAACTGTCCCCTTAAAACACAAAAGCATTCCATGATATTCATATATCATTTGTTTAGCCATTCTCCAATTGATAGGCACTCCGGTAGTTTCCAGATCTTTGTTACCACAAAAAGAGATGCTATAAATATTTTTGTGCATATTTGATATTTTTATATTTCTTGGATCTCTTTGTAGTATAGGGCTAGTTTGTAGATAGTTTAAGAATTATTTGTTCAATGATGATGATGAAAATAGCAATGGCTGTTATAACAATACTTATAAAAATTCCTGTTGCATATAATAATTAGGTTCAAAAACTACAGAAATATTCTTGGAATAAGGAGATATGACTGCACAGAGAAATAATATGAACTAAAAAGAACAAAAATATGAACAAAAATAACAATAATAATAGCAATAACTAGCATTTGTATAATAATTAAGGCTTGAAAAGCATTTTAAAAATGTCTCCTCATTTAATCCTCACCAGACCCCGAGACAGGGAAGGGGGGCATGTGTTAGTATTATCATTCCCATTTTACAGATAATGAAATTGAGTCTCACAGAGGTTAACTGACTTGCCCAAGGTCACACAGCTTGTAAATGAGTATGAATTTAAACAAGCCCTTGCCTCAGACCCAGAATTCTACCCATTGTGCCACCAACTGCCTCTAGCTACAAATACATATCTAGAAACATTTTCAAATCCTTTCCAGTTTACTACTTTTCTAGCTTACTACCTTTAAGAGATTACACTCCCTCAGCAGGGGTTTTGAAAACCCAAGATTATCTCCATATCACAATATAATAATTTGAGCACAGCTTTTTGAAGAAAGAGTAAAAATCATAATAAGGGTGACAGGGATTGAGAATAGATATTTGTAAAGAAATAAAGAAATTAATAAAGAAATATTCCTCTACCAAAGAAAGATGGCACCTTCTTTATAAAATATCCCGGAAAACTTAGTCAATTAATTGCCTGGAACTAGACTCCTGTCTTGGCACATCAGGGTACAGTGGAAAGAGCCCTGGGACTAGAGTCAAGAAGACTAATCTTCATGAGTTCAAATCCAGTCTCAGATACTTACTAGCTATGTGACCCTGGGCAAGTCACTTAATCCTGTTTGCTTCAGTTTCCTCATTTGTAAAATGAACTGCAGAAATAAATGGCAAGTGAATCTTTGCCAAGAGAACCCTAAATGAGGTTAGACACATCTGACCAACAAAAAAGACTCCTGTCACAGCAGAATCATTGCTTACAATCACCTAGATAGATAACATAGGTACATAAAAACTTAAGAAGAGCATTCCTAGTAGATCTCACCATACCAAAGACTCATAAACTCTAAGCTATAAGGAATAAAACACTTTTAGATTGCAGAGATGTAAGAGAAGAAATATAAATAATATTTGAACTGTACAAGGTGCATATCATCCCTGTCAAACTATCTGCTTCATGAGTAAGAGAAGAGAGACTCTAATTGAATCTAAAGATGAATTTGAGAGAACTGAACCAAATTTATAAAAATAAAAACCATTCCCCAATTGACAAATGCTTAAAGGATATGAATAGGCAGTTCTCAGAAGAAGAAATGAAAGCTATCAATAGCCATATGAAAAAATGCTACAAATCACTATTGAGTGGAGAAATGCAAATTAAAACAACTCTGAGGCACTACCTTACAACAATCAGACTGGCTAACATGGCAGAAAAGGAAAATAATAAATTCTGGAGTATCTATGGAAAAATTGAGATACTAATGCATTGTTGATAGAGTTGTGAAATGGTTCAAGAAGTCTGGAAAACAATTTGAAACTATGCATAAAGAGCTATAATACTGTGCATACTCTTTGTTATGGCAATAACACTACAAGGTTTGTACTCCAAAGAGATCAAAGAAAGAGAAAAACCATGTGGTGGTAAAGGATTGGAAATTGAAGGGATGCCCATCAGTTGGGGAATGTCTAAACAAGTTGTGGTTCATGATTGTGACAGAATACTATTGTGCTAAAATAAATGACAAGCTGGATGATTTCAGAAAAACATGGGAAGAATTTTTAGCTGATGTAAAATGAAGCAAGCAGAACCAGGAGAACCTTGAACATAATAACAGCAAAACTGTAAAGATGACCAAAGGGGAAAGCCTCACCCACACTGGTTAATATAATTATCCAAAGATGCACTATGAAAAATGCTATTAACATGCAGAGAGAGAACTGATGACCTCCCAAATGCAAATTCAAGCACATGTTTTCATTTTTTTTCTTACTTTTTTTTGCAATGTTACTAATATGCAAATATATTTTAGATGTCTTTGGATGTGTAATTGATACAAAGTTTTTTACCCTATCAAGTAGGGGTAAGAGGAGAGAAGGAGAAAATTTGGAACTCAAAAAAATTTAATGTTAAAAATAAACAGAGGGGGGCAGAGCCAAAATGGTGGAGTAGAAACAGGGAGTCCAAGCCACTCTGCCCCCAGATTACCTCCAAACTATGTAAAAGGGGACTGTGAACAACTTCTGGAGCCCCAGCACCCACAGAATGACACAGAGAAGCTAACCTCCCACTGAGGAGAGCCCAGCAGCCCTGCAGGAAGGACCAGTGCAGTGCTCTGGGAGCTGGCAGCGAGCGCACAGAGAGCCGAGGCCAGGTCCTCCTGAGTAGTGGTTTTTGCCCCAGGGCAGCCAGGCCAGCAGCCGTCTGGAGGGACCCCAGAACACCAGCAGCTGTGGCGATTCCAGAATTATCAACATAGACATGCCTAGGACAAAGTGAGAGGTTAGTGCCCTATGGACTTTGGGACCAGTACTTGGGGAACGTGTCGGCTTCCTCCCCTGGGGTCTAGAAGCCACTGAGGAGACACGCCATTTTGTAGTTTTCAGAGGCAGCTCCAGCTCCTGGCCTGCGAACTGTAGGGAGATTCAGCGATCAGTCTTGGGGGGTAATCACTCTTGCTTTAACCTCCCTGGATCTAGATTGTGATCTGGGGTGGAGGTCGTGGGTGGGTTTCCACCTTGCCAGAAACAGAAGTTGTCCCCCCACACATTCGGGATGAAAATTCCCCTGTCTGGCAGCAGAGCCATAGTGTGGCAACAAGCCCAAAAGTCAAGTAATTAAGTGACAACATGCCAAGGCAAAGAAAACAAATTAAACATAAAAATGCAACCTTAGACTCATACTTTGGGGGCAAAGAAGATCGAAGCATAGAACAGGAGGAGGACTGTGAAGTCAGAAATCCTGCTCCAAAAGTCCCAAAGGAAAACATGAGCGGGTTACAGGCCATAGAGGACCTTAAGAAGGACTTTAAAATCAAATAAGAGAAGTGGAGGAAAAATTGGGAAGAGAAATGAGAAGGATGCAGGAAAAGTATGAAATGAGGGTCATCAGCCTGACTGAGGAAAACACCTTAAAAAATAGACTAGCTCAAATGGCAAAGGAGGCCCAAAAGGGCAATGAGGAGAAGAATGCCTAAAAAAGCCAAATTTGCCAGATGGAAAAAGAATCTCAAAATTTCACTGAGGAGATTCATTCCTTCAAAGTTAGACTGAAGCAAATGGAAGCTAATGACTTTATGAGAAATCAAGATGCTGTTAAGCAGATCCAAACAAATGAAGGAATAGAAGGCAATGTGAAATATCTCATAGGAAAAACCACTGACCTGGAAAATATATCCAGGAGAGACATAATTTAAAAATTATTGGACTACCTGAAAGCCATGATCAAAGAAAGAACCTAGAAATCACCCTTCAAGAAATTCTCAAGGAAAATTGCCCTGATGTTTTAGATCCAGAGGGCAAAATAGAGATTGAAAGAATCCACAGATCACCTCCTGAAAAAGATCCCAAAAAGAAAACTCCCAGTAATATTATAGCCAGGTTCCAGAATCCCCAGATCAGGGAGAAAATACTACAAGCAGCCAGGAAGAAACAATTTCAATATTGTGTAAACACAATCAGAATAGCCCAGGACCTGGCAGCTTCTACACTGAGGGATCGAAGGGCATGGAATATGATATTCCAGAGGGCAAAAGAACTGGGAATGAACCCAAGGGTCACCTACCCAGCAAAACTGAGTATTTTGTTTCAGGGGAAAATATGGTCATTCAGTGGAATAGAGGACTTTCAAGCATTCTTGAGGAAAAAACCAGAGTTGAATAGAAAACTTGACATCCAGACACAAGAAGTAAGAGATGCCTGAGAAGGTAATCAGGGAAAAGAAATCAAAAGGAACTTATCAAAGTCGAACTATTTACATTCCTATATGGAAAAACAATAACTGTGACTGATTAAATCTTTCTCACTATGAAAATAATGGAAGAAGGGTATATGGTCATATGAATATATATGTGAACGTGTGTATATATGTTTACAGTTATACATGGAGAGAGGACATAGGTTGAATTTGTTGGGAATGGGGGATACTCAAGGGGTGGAATTATGAGGTGAGAGAGGAAAGTGGCAAGAGGAGATGGGGAGAGACAGGGTAGGGTAAACTATCTCATGTAGAATAAGCAAGGGGAAGTGGCTGCAAGGGAGGGGAAGAATAGGAAGGCAAAAAGGCAAAACCACATTCTCATTGAATTTGGTTCAGGGAGGGAATGACATACATACTAAATGGGATATCTCAACCTGCAGCAGAATAGGGGGAAGGGGAATAAGAGGAGGGATGATGGATGGGAGGGCATCCTTTGGGGGAGGGGAGGTTGGAAGTACCCATTATAGTGGAAGTACCCAGGTGCGGGGTGGGATGAGTGGGAGGGAATTATAAGCAGCCTTGTACAATATATCTACTGTGGTAATGTTTTGCATAGCTAGGCATGTACAACATATACTGAATTACTTATCTTCCCAGAGGGAATGGGTGACAAGGGAGGAAGGGAATGGATCTGAAATTCGAGTTCTTAAAATTAAATGTTTCAAATATATATAAATACTATTATTAATACTCCTTTGCTTGTAATTGGGAGATAAGATGTGCATGAATTGGGACACAGAGATTCACCTTCCTCTAATGGAAAAGTCAAAGGGGGTATGGGAGAAGATATGGGAGAGAGCAGATTGGAGGAAGTGTTATCTTGTGGGACTGCTGTTCTGGGGTGGTGGGTAGGGGAAAAACGGGGGGGGGAAATAATTGTAACTCAAAATCTGTCGGAAATGAATGATGTAAAACAGAAGTTAATAAAGCATTTGTTTAATAAAAAAAATAAATGGGGTGGCTAGGTGGCACCGTGAATAGAGTTCAAATCAGGTCTCAGACACTTAACACAAAAACTAGCTGTGTGACTTTGGGCAAGTCATTTAACTCCAATTGCCCTCCCAAAAGCAATATATATATATATATATATATATATATATATATATTAAAATATAAAAGATGAGCTTACATACTGTTACTTTTGTTCAACTCTAAAATGCAATTGTTTTATTCAATATACAATAAAACTTTAAATATAAAGGATAATAGCATTGTGACTCATCCCAGCATCACTGCTCTTTTTAACTCTATTGAATAATTAGAGAGTGATTTTTCAGTACTGGTCATAATAGCCATAACAAAAACTACAATCATTTACCTAGAGCTTTAATGTTCACAAGGAATTTTACTGCAAAGACATCTGATTTTGAAGACAGAGGGCCTGAGTTCAAAACTTACATTTTTCACTTGTTAGCAGTGTGACCTTTGGCAAATTAATTAACCCTCGGCCCTTAGATTCCTCAGCTCAGCTGAAAGATTGCAATAGATCCCTTTTAGTTTTGAATCAATGAAATTTTTAATATTTTTCATTTTACAGATAATGCAGTCAAGCTTGAGAGATTTGGAGCAACATGTTATTCATGTAGCACATCTTATGCTAATTATCCTTCATATGTCCATTCTAAGCTGTGATATTAAAAATTCACATCTCATAAATGTCAATTTCCTAAATTATCATCATCATCATCAACATTGTTGTTATTGTTCCTCAGCCATAATTGGGATTTTTCAATCATTTTAATTTTATAAACTCCCCAGTTTTATTTGGTCTAGAATCACTTTTTAAAAGCAACGTTCTAAATCATTATGACTATTTTAATTTAGTTACATTATATGCAATAAATATTTATGAATAATATTATCTGTCTTTATATATGAGCATTTTGACATTATCAAAATTTCTGGATAAAAATTGCCAAGGTCTTAGATGTACTGATATTTGAATAATTGGAAAGATCCATGACTTCACTGAAGCAAACTGAAAATTCTCCATAACTGAATAGACATTTTCTCTTTAGTGCTGGGGCCAAAACCTTCCCTAGCTAGTCGTCAGTTTTCAGATGACAGTCCACACCACACTCAGTGAGAATGCCTCCTGAGAGACTCACAGTTCATCACTGGGCCTCTATTTTCTGTGTGGATAAGACCTGCCAAAACTTGCATCCTATGGGCATGCCTCTTGAGAACAAAGGACCATTTCCCCAACACTATGACACATCAGGGCAAGACTTCAAAGGGAGAAAGTACTTAGAATTGTCCAAAATGTACATTATGAGCTAAAAATTGTGCTTAGCTAAAGGACATGAAAGGAGCTTCAACCTGATAAAAACAGGCCATATTCCACGATTTTATTTATTGTTTTAGTCATTATTTATAGTTTTAATACATGAGTTGAAATAATTCCATGAACATTATTTACCTCATTGCAATGTTTTGCATGACAAATATGTATAATGAAATTCATTGAAGGACATAATAAAATGTGTAAAGATATTTCTTTAACTACCTTTGCTTGTTTATTCAATCAAATATTTTGTTTAAATCTGTCTATTTTGTCATAGTTCATCACTATTGAATCAATTTCATGTACTGCATCAAAGCACATAGGCTTAACCAGGTCTAGTAAATGGGGAAGACATGGATGAATGGCTGCATAATTTAATACTTGTAAATAGAGGATTTTAGATATAATGGCTGAGGGTGGGGAGAAAAAGGTGGTAAAAGCAAGTGCCAAGAGAATTGAGCTCCATGCATTGGCCTAATGCTATGTTCCCTATATAGTTTGACATTTTTCCCAATCTTTGCTTATTTAATTCCGATCTATCCTTTAAACTCCAACTCAAATGCTAACTCCTCCTTTAAGCCACTTCTAATTCACCTGTTAGCTTATATCTTGCTTCTTTGGATAGAACAAAGAATTTTATCTACACCATTTTCGTGCATTTATCATATATCATCACAGCATATTATCCTGTATTTTCTTCTTTGTCTTCATGTTGGACTAGAAGCTCTATAAAGGCAAGATAGTCTTCTCTGCCATCCAGTCTCCTGCCTCCATCATTTTGACCAGAATGCGCTTATGCCTTTTAAAATCAGTTAATTTCTTCAAGGCTCAAATAAAGTGACAACTTCCAGACAAAACCTTTTCTGATTCCCCGTTATCACAGCTCTCTTCTTATTCAAATTATCTTGCATAATTTATGTTTACATATATTGTACAACTCCAGTAATAATGTAAATCCTTCAGAAGAAAGATCACACCTTCCTTTCTTCACACCAAGAGTCTGGAGTTTAGGGTTTATATCTATATCTAGATATAGCAAAAAAAAAAAGAAAGGCAGATTTTTAAAAAATAGTCAAAATACTCAATTGCTTCTGTGATCTCATTAGTGTGGATGTTCCTTCCAATGGCAGAATACAACTCATTTATACCTGTCCATTCTTGGTGACTCCTGTCCATGTCTTCCAATGAACTCACCATGGGGGTCCCACCCAAGATAAAGTCTTCAGTTTATTTTACATCAGTGAGAACACCAGCAGAGCTCATGGGTTTTCTGTAAACTTTCTTTCCCTCTTGATATATGATGGACCAATCTTTTTTAATCCATTATTTCCTGGATGAAATTCCTGACTCTGGGTCTTTTCAGAGATTATTTGTTCTGTGTTGCAGCCTACTCGTATTCATAACTTCCCTTTTTACTGTCTTCTGAATAATATTCATTTTAAGTTCTTCAGAAACAGTTATATAGGGGTGGCTAGGTGGCACAGTGAATAAAAGCGTCGGCCTCAGAGTTGGGATGACCCAAGATCAGATCTGGTCTCAGAAAATGAGCACCCACACACAAATAATGACTGGTCGTGTAACCTTGAGCAAGTTACTTAACCCCAATTGCTTTAAAAAAAAAAAAAGAAATAGTTATATCCTGTGATTTTCATCCACACAATAGCAATAGGAATATAGTATTTTTAAAAATGGATCCTTATTTCAGGGATAATGTTGAGGTCATTCAAGGAACTTCTCCATTCAACCCCTTCTGATCCTCCTCTTGTTTAATTCTGGATTCAACTCACTGTCCATTCACAAAGTCTTTCTAAGATAAATAAATAAACAAATAGATGAGCTCTATAGACTGTCTATAAATCTACATATCACAATCTAGGAAATACACAGTCTTTTTTCCTCTATCAATGACAGTGAAATCATTTAGAATAGTTATATCAGCTATATGGTATAGTAGATAAATTGTTAGCCCTTGAGCCAGGAAGAAATGAGTTTAAAACTGGCCTCAGACAATGTATGACAATGCAAGTCACATAACTGCCCTCAGTTTTCTCATCTATAAAATGGTGATAAAAAATACCTACCTCATAGGACTGTACTAAGGATCAAATAAGACATTATTCGTAAAGTACTTAGTACAGTGCCTGGAACATAGTAGGCCCTATACAAATGTTATAATTATGGATCTCATCCAGGTAATTTGGTGCCAGATGCAATTTAAGCAATGTCCTCTCCAAAAAGAAATGTCAGGAGACATTTGTCATCCACAGGGAACTGTTCTTCAATTTTGACCCTGTGTCAATTCTCTTCCATAATGGTGAATGCCTTTTGTGAGCACACTGTTTCCTATTTTATGCACCGTGGAATCTTAATGAATTGATAGAAAGATCTAGAGAATGTTGAATATAATCATGGTTTTGATTTTGTTGAGTAAAAGACCACTTTAATGGCTCTCCTCCTGCAATATTTCTCCTAACATTCTATCAAACCTATGTAAGATACTTTGAAAGATGTAACAGTGAGGCCTTCACTGAAGACCCTATGATCTTCAATATCAGGTAAGACACAATCAAGGGAGACAGGGTTTCTACTAAGCCAGCAAACATTTAATCTCCTTACAAAGGAGAGATGTGTGAGTCAAGAACATAATCAGTATAAAGATATGATGTCATTTTCATAATATCTTTCAGAGGAGGAGGAACAAAATGATAAGCAAGACTATGTTGATAATATTTTTAAAGTGCTTAGCACATTGTAGCTGTTTAATAAATAGCTGTCCCCTTCCCTTTCTCCTCATCTCAAACTTATGAATGGGGAGAAGCAATTGCATTAAAAAAAAGTTTAAAGAAAGTTTGGCAATAAGTCCTACCAAGTAATGTCATTTAAAGATGCAATTAGAAGGAAGGAGACAGACAGACTAAAATAGAAAATATCTACAAAGATTTTTATAACAAATTGTTTCAGAACCAAGGGCAGTGAAGCCCACACACATTTGGACTCTTCACATCACAGTCTCAGCAGAAGAAATAGCACCAAGGAAAACAAAGATTAAAAGAACAGCTGGACTAGACTTAAAGACAACATAATTTTGAGAGCACCAAAGAACCGATTCTCAAGGCATCTGGATAAAAGGTATATAAGAAAAACATGGACAAAATGGCTGCTTTCTGCCTTTACAAGTTTATTTACTTTATTCTTCTTCACACACTCTATATTCTAGCTAAACTGTTCTACTTACTGCAACCTCCACATGATATTCCATGTTCTGATTCCTTGCCTTTATTTACATTTTTCCCTATGCTTTGAAAATGCCAGTTTCCAGGCCACAACTATCTCCCCACTCCAAACCATACTCCAACTTAGCTGCCAGGTGATCTTCCAAAAGCACAGGTCTAATCATGTGGCCCCTACACACAGACACACACAGACACACACACACACACACACACACACACACACACACAACTCTACTGGCTTTCTATTACTTCCAGATCAAATATAAAATCCTTTTCCCAACCTTTCTTCTTCCTACTTTTCCAATATTCTTATGCCTTTAGTCCGTTCCATATACTGTACCAGCTATAATCCAGCCTTCTTGCTCTTCTGTCCATTTGACATTGTATTTCCCAACTGTATCATTTTTCACCAGCTGTCCCCCATACCTGAAAGTCTCTCTCTTTTTACCTCCTTCTCCTGACTTCCCTAGACTCCTTTAAGACTCAGTTCAAATCCTGGTTTCTTCAAGAGGCCTTTCCCAGTCCCCACCACTGATACTAGCCCGAAAACCTGAGCTTCCTTCACCCAGGAATTCTCCATATCCATGAAATCTCAGATCCAGTCTTTCTCCTTTTCTTTCATATATACATGAGTCGTAAACATATCTTTACAGTCATACCATTGACTGAAAGGTATAGAGAGTGCAAGATTCCACTGAACTTACAGTTAACACTGAAAAGAGAATTTGATTTTGTAAAGTAATATACCACTTTAAAGGTTCTCTTCTAAATAGTTATCTTTTTACATGTCATAATCATGAAAAAATGCTTAAAATGTACAACAGAAATAATTTAGTTTAATGATCAAGTGATGCACCAAAGAAGACAGGGTCAAATAAAGATGTTTCCCAATATAATAGAAGATATTCAGCAAGTGTTGAAATCAAAGAGGAATTCCCTAGAGAGTGAAATCTTCTAGGTTGGGGGCGGGGGGGGCGGAACCGTGGCCTTAAGGCTATGTCTGGCCCTCTAGGTCCTCAACTGCAGCCCTTTGATTGAATTCAGACTTCACTGAATGAATCCCCTTAATAAAAGGATTTGCTCTGTTAAACTTGGACTTAGTCAAAAGGCCACATCCAAGGACCTAGAAGGTCACATGTGGCCTCAAGGTTAGAGATTTCCCACCCATGTTCCCCACCCTGACATTGTGCTAATTATACCAAACCCCAAAACTTTATAGAACCTCCTGCATGAAATCCATAACCCTTAAAAAAATTGGAATAACTATCCATGCAGGAAAAACAGTGTTCAGATTATATACTATAGTTTGATGAACATCCTGTTCCATCAATATGTGTATATATATAAGCTGGATAGAATTCTATGGATGGATAAAGAGCTAGGTCCAAACCATAAAATAATTATTATGATAACGTTAATGATGATAATACCTAATGATGATTTATATAGCACATACTATTGGCCAAGAGCTAGGTTAAATTCTTTATAAATATTATCTTGTTTGATTCTTGTCATAGTAGGATGTATATATCATTACTATCCCCATTTATCAGTTGAAGAAAGTGAGGCAAACAGAGGTTAAGTGTCCAAGGACATCCGCATAGCTAGTAGTGTCTGAAGTCGGATTTGAATCCAGGTCTTCCAGACTACAGACCCAGTGCTGTGCCACTTAGGAAAAGGGAAGCGGGTTTAGCTGCCTTTAAGAAATTCTGCAAATCCTTTAGTGAGCCAAAGCTTCTTCCTGAAATAAAGATTATATCATAGTGGATAAAATGCTAGATTTTAGTCAGGAAGCCCTGGGCTCAAATACTATTTCAGTCATTTATTTATAGACTTGTAGTCAGGAAGCCTTGGGCTCAAATCCTGTTTCAGTCATTTATTTATTCTCTATGTGGCCCTGGGCAAATCATGTAACCTCTCTGAGCTTCAATTTCCTCATCCATAAAAAGGAGATAATAATACCCGTAGCACTTAATTCAAAGGATCATAGTGAGGATCAAATAAAAATTTTTAAATGTGAAGTGTTTTGAAATCCATAAAAATGCCTATGATTAACATTATTACCCTTCTCCTTAACATTACTATTTTCCCACCTATTTGGTATGGTATTGAGTTGTGATTACCAGAGTCTTTAAAAATATGATGTTGAAGATGACCAGAATGGCAATGGATATATGCATGGTGAGATAAGTGGGCTTCAAAAGGTTATATTAGCAAGGAATTACACAGGAAAAGAATAAAAAATAGTATCATCAAAGAAATGTAAGTATGAGAAAAAAATGATAGGGTAGTCATCAAGCAAGATCAACTAAAAAATGATGGGATACTTTGCATTCTTCAATGGAAATCCATGCAATATTGAGAGATTTAGAAGAAGACCCTAAGAACAAGGGGAGAACTCTCTATTAAAGATTCATAGGATAATGTGCCCAAGAGTCACACAGTGGGGCAGGCATGGATGGGATATGATCTGAATTGTTGAGGGAGTCACCACATTAATGAATCATAGATTCTCTCAAGCATCCCTAAACTCAGTCCAGTGCTTTGAACATAGTAGATGCATAAGAAATATTTGTTTAAATTAAATTATCTAAGCTTTGTATTTCCTTCCATATGGCCATAGTAATGTGCACGTGGAGGTGCTTTTGAAAAGTATGTTAAAGTTTTCCCATGAAACAAAGATCCTAGTCAGAGTATTCAGTGGGATTACGGTCCTATCATGTATACAGGTCCAGTAGAAAGGCCAATGACAAACTTCTTTTTAAAGAACAGGTAGGATATTGTGCAAATAGTAATGGGCAAGGTGAATATAGTGTGAGCAAAGGTACAAGTTGAAATGAATCCAGGAGATGATGACTGAGAAAATGAGGGAACTCAAAACTTCCTAATACAAGGATCAGTGGAAGGCAAGGAACTAAGGATGTGTGGTCTAGGGACTCTATTTGAATGACTCCCATTGAAGAAAAAGGAATTAATCATTTTTCCTGCTTTTTCTCAGAAGACAGGGGAAAATAATCAGTGTATCAGTAGTCAAGTATTTTTTTTCAATTAATAGATATTTCTTTTTTCTCTACCTACCATCACCCTCATGGGGGCAGGGAGAGGAAAGAAAAGAAAAACCAAAGCCTTTTGAAAAATATTACAGTCAATCAAAACATTGAAATGCTTACTATATGCCAGGCAATGTGCTAAGTATTGAGGATACAAAGAAAGCAAAAACAGCCCCAGCCCTCATATGATTAAAAGTTAAAATACCTAGATTTCAACTCAATATAATGGGTAGAAGGGTGGTGAGGGTGGTAAACTTTCTAACAATTAGAACCTTTCCAAATTGACATGGTTACTTTAGGAAGACCTCCCTAATCCTGGATGGCTTCCTAAGGATGCTAAGTGACTGACCACTTGTCAGAGATATCAGTTCAAATATAAATTGGACTAGATTAATTTTTTGACTCTTCTGACTCTGGGATGTTGTGGCCTGAGATGTGAAGAAACAGACTGAATGGTGAATCCACAAAGCCCTCTGGAAAGAGGGATATAGAGTGAATACCGCAGAAGATGGCCTTGAAGGAATAATGTGTCAACAGGCACAAAGTAGGCACAGATAGGTCCCTTTGGGTATTAGAGGTTGGACCTTTTGATATGACAGTCAGAGACCCTAAAGGTCTCAAAGGAACATTCTCTTTTCAGAGCTTAAAAACAAACAAAACATCCTGTCTGAGGAATAATCATCTGATTTCATACACATTTATGAAAACTATATTATGAAGTTCACCCATTTCATCAACCTAGCATAAAAAGCACTGAGATGTGAGTAATACATGTTTACATTTTAAGATACCATAGCATAAGAATTAGTAAACAGGCTCCCCAAACTGTCCATTTGAAGTAACATTTTTTACAATGTGCATACCCTAGTAAGTCACAAGATGCTGACAACACAATATGCCAGCTGCCAAAGGAGAAACTGATGAAAAAGCAGTAATTCTGAATTTTAATATAATATAAACCATGTCAGCAACATTTGTGAATAGCAGCTGCCAGGATTTCAGTCGAACTTGAATGGATAATGTTATTTTTATGTTTGGCTCTCTTCTCATGAATTAAACTTTTTCCTCTTTTTTTCTTTCATTCAATAAGCTATAGATTTTTAACCAAAAATGATGACATAATGGTATGAATAATAACAATAACATATTTCTAGAATGCTTTAAGATATACAAAATATTTTTCTTACAACCTTTCTTGGCATAATTACTAGCTCCATTTTACAGATGAGTAAACTGAGGCTCAAAGCAATAAAGTGATTTGCCTGCAGTCATATGGTTAATAAAAATCAGAGGTACTGTTTGAACCTGAAATTTTTTTAGGCTCTCTCTTCCAAAGCTTGATTTGGCTTATTCACCCCAACCTGGAACCACACTGTTAAACCAAACTGAATGGTTTTCCAAAAGAGCAGTCGCATGTCTACAATTCACTTTCTACATCCTCAGGTTATTCCTGGTATGAAGGGAGACATATGTTACTACTTAGACCCCATGAGTGTGCTTCATGTTTTAAAATATCCACCAAGATGATACCTTAGCTCTTAAACATGAATATGTTTAACAAAAAGTAAAATATTAATAATAATAAAATAATATAACAGTCAACCCACAAACAGTTAAAACTCTCCCACCATTGCATATAATATTTATTGGGAAGAGGAGGTAAAACCTTTAGCAACCTAGCAGTGAAGTATATGAATAGGGGAACCTGTATTTCTAAGGTAACTCACATTTTGAAACTGAGTCCTTGATATCCTGTTATCTTTAAGGAAAAGTATATATTATTCATTACCCATCAAGTAGAACTACTCTCCTTATGAACTTCTCCAATTCCCTCTTGGACAATTATTTGTCAATTATATTATAATAAATATTCCTTTTGTGTATCAGTTGGATATATATATAGCTACTGAGGTCCCTTCCAAATAGACAATTCTGGGATTCTTTGAAGTCACTTCTTTTCCATTTTATTTTTATTTTTTTGGAGGGGGGAAGGCAAGGCAATTGGGATTAGGTGACTTGCCCAAGGTCACAAAGCTAGTTAAGTGTCAAGTGTCTGAGGTCAGATTTGAACTCAGATCCTCCTGACTCCAGGGCTGGTGCTCTATTCACTACACCACCTAGCTGCCCCCAATTCTTTTCCACTCTTGAACTACTAATACAAGATTAAACTTTGTTAGCAAAAGACAGTCATAAACATGGGATATGAACATATTTTTGGTCTGTTCCCTTACCTGAGCATTGAACTCGTATTTTACTCTTCAGTAACAAACAAACAAATCTTTCCTTAATCCTAGAAGGCTAAATAAGCAGCTTTTCAAATGTTCTATCTGTCTTTTAAGGTGATTTTATATTCCATGGATGATAGTAAAAGGCATCATAACTAAGCCTTTGGAGTTTTTCCTTCCCTCAAGCCAAAGAAGGTGATTGAAAGTAAGACAGATTTTTTTTCCATTAGCTAGTTCTTCAGGCAGCAGAAGTTTTTTTTATCCAATCAGTTCCCAACATCAGTGTTTTCCTCCAATAAGTTCAGTTCCCTACATTTTCTGCAGAGCCATTCTATCTCTTTTCAGTTGGATTGTAATCACAGGAGCTGCTCTGTTGAATTTTCAGGTCTGTCAGAGAGCTGAGAAGTTCTCTCAATCTCTGGTTTCTGCGTATACCTACTAATGTCAGTTTCTATATAGCTTCTTTTCACTGCCTCAAATACCTTCTCATTTGTAACAACCTACCTTAATCTTAAGATGAGAAATGCACATTTCTGTCAGATGATATAAATTTTCATCATACAATTATCCCATTCTACCCAAATAATACTTTAATTCAATTTTCCAACAACAAATTCCAAATTCCTAAAAATAATAATATAAATTACTTAATTAGCTAATGAGAAATAATGCACTATATCTATCTTTATCATCTGTCAGTACTTTTGCCTCTGAATGGTCAGCTTTCAATCAAGTTCTCTCGTAATTCTCTATGATATTTCTCAAGTATTTTCATCAAAGGGGTAACTTTTCTCTCAGGTACCTCAGAAGTCGGAGCCTCTCCTCAAGATGCTTTTCTTTCTGTTTCTCACATAAATGTCCTTGGTTCTTGCCCCTTTCAGTAAACAAACTTCCTACATAAGAAAGGGGAATTACCTTACACCAGAATTTATGGTTTCCAAGTTCAGCATAGTAGGACCTAATGATGGTGATCATCAGATCTGGACTTATAACAGAAATCTGCAAAAGAACTGTATAGAAACTTTTCCTTTCCTATTGGAAATTGATATACCATTATAAAGATGAATTGCCTTAAGTTTTTCTTTTGTTTTCTGGTCAAATTCCACTTACACTAAATAGTATCTTGTCTAATACCTCAATTTTTTTAATGTCAAAGTGTAAAATAAGTTTTCAAAGTATAAGAGTATTAAATTATTCTATTGCTGCTAGTATTACCAGTTTTATGTCAATATGTACAAACTAAATAAACTATGTATGGAACTTTGAAATTGACTAGAATGGTTCTCTACAGCCTGTAGTCATGTGTGGTATGCTAGAAAGAATCTTTGACAATTGAAATGTGAATACTGGCTGTGCTGTTCAGGGTAACTGCAACGTGGAGGGGCAGGAAAAGTGAGGACAGGCACATCAAGTGTGACATACTGGAAAACAATGAGAAATCTGACTTAACTGTGCTGTTTTTCATACAGAAGTCTATAGTAAACAAAATATAAGGTGGAAAAGGTAAGATGAAGCCTATTTACTTAGGACCTTGAGAGTTAAGTAGTTAAGTGGATTTGGAGAAACAGAGGCTAGATTGAAATCTTGGCCTTGTTATCTGCACAGCATTGAATAAATCATATTGTCTCTGTGGGCATCAATTTCCTCACTAACAAAAAATTCAGATTAGAAAATCTCTAAAGCCCCTTCTAGCCATAATTTGTGATTGAATGAATTTAGACTATTTGGTAGAAATAGAGAATATTTGTAAATTCTTGATAAAACAGTGTTACTGTAGGAAAATTGGCTTAAGAATAAGAGCTTACAAATTTTCAAATACTTTAAGCTTTGAAAATTTCCTTATGTACATAGAAGATAGCCGGATAGATATGCATGTATACGTAGATATATGTGTGTATAAGTGTATGTAAACTTTATAGAATATATCTAAATATATACATATTTGTATATATGTGTGTATACACACATGCGCACACACATAAATATATATATATATATATATATATTCTCACTTGCTTTTTTTTTCAAGTAAGAAAAATGTCAATATCAGCCCCATTTTACAGAGGAGAAAATTGAGGTGCAGAGCCTTTAAGACTTGTCCAGTTACACAGATCTATCAAGTATCTGAAGCAATCTTTAACCCGAGTATTGATGACTTAAAGTTAAGATCTCTTTCCACTACCCTATGCTTCCTAGATAGAGTTCTTCTTGAATAAAACTTCACTTTTCAAAATCAATAGGACTTATTTTGGGGGAAATTTGAATTTAACCTTTCAAATGACTGATGTAGTTGTTATCATATGACTTTACTTGGCCCTAAATACTTGGGATTTCTTGCACATAGAAACACCCAGATTACATACAGTCCTGGAGTAGTACTTTACAAAGCAATAACTTAGTGATTGGAGAGAGTTTATGTAATTTCCAGGAGGTAGCAGGTGCATTCAGAAACTCTAGCTCATTATATGAAATAAAGGTACTAAAGAGGAAGGCCCACAGAGTTCCAGTAAAGGTCAAAGGTTACATGCAAAGTGACTACTTGTGTTTATCATTTCAGATTTACATTTTATATATCATTTTATGTTCCACTGTGCTTTTATAATCATTTTAGTTATTTACCTTTGCAGTGCAAAATTCCCAATTTGCATCTGCAAATATCTGCTCCTCAGTATAGCTGCCCACTAGTAGGCTTAATTACTTCAATAAAATTCATTGACATTCTAACACATAAACTTGCTTCATAGCTATACTCTTACTGTATCTACTAATATTAAAAGTTGATGCATGAACATTTTTAGATATATTTTTGCCTGAGTCTCTTGAATATGGAGAACAAGCTTCTGGTTATGACAGTGAATCATGGAAACAATCTGGATAAGAGTAGGAATAAGTTTAAATCAATACAAAAGAATTTAAATTAGAAAGGCACCTTCCTAATATTTATAATACTAACAGTTCACGTTTCTATGTTATTTTACAAGGAGCTTTTGTCACCTTCTCCCCATCAAAAAAGACAGGAAAAAGGAAGGAAAGGAGGAAGAAAGGAAAGGAAAGGAAGGAAGGAAGGAAGGAAGGAAGGAAGGAAGGAAGGAAGGAAGGAAGGAAGGAAGGAAGAAAAGGAAGGAGGGAGGGTAGGAGGGAGGAATAGATAAGGTCAAGTTATTTTGACCTCTATTTTAAAGATGAGAAAACTGAGAACCAGATTAGGATAGAGATGTATTCATAGTAACATTACTAGTTAGAACTGAAGAATAAATTCAAACCCAGGTTCTCTGATTCCAAGTCCAGGACTATTCTCAGTATACAGGAACTCACCATGAACCAGTGAGTTGATCATCTAGCATTTATTATTTATTTACCATGTGCCAGATGCTACACTAAGCCCTGAGGATGCAAAGGAAGAGAAATCAGTTCCTGTTCTCAAGAACCTCACAGTCTAATTGGGGAGACTATATGAAAACAAGAAGGTACATACAAACAAGATAGGAACAGAATAAATTGGGGATGATCAACAGAAGGAAGTCACTAACATTAAAGGAGATCATGAAGGCCTTCTTGCAAAACATAAGAATTTAGCTGGTATTTGAAAGAAGCCCTATAACTAAACACACAACTTCTGATGAATATTATTTGTGATCAAATATTATTGTGTATTATTTGTGATAAAATCAATACTGATTGAGCACAGAATATTAACTATTCTCACTCAATTTATAGAATATTTAATTGAAATTAAAACTAAACATGATAGTTGGAAAATGGGTATTAAGGGATAGAAAAGTGAAATTCATTTTTCATTCACTAAATGGTGTAGTCATTTAGCACTTACTATTTAAACAACTACTCTATGCATGACACTGTGCTGAAGCCTAGGAGACACAAAAACAAAAACAGTTCTTGTCTTCAATGAGCTTACATTCTAAGGGGTGAAAGAACATGTTAACAACTATACATATATAATATACATACTATATGTGCACTTATATACATACAAATACACATGCACATGCATGTGTATAGGTACACTTATATATTTATATACATATATATGTACATATATACATACATACACACACAGAAGATGGAAGGTAATATCAGAGAACCAAGGCACTTAGCCACTAAAGGGGACTGTTAAACACCTCCTGAAGAAAGGAATTGAGTTGAGTTTTCAAAGAAGTCAGTTAAGAGGTAGAAGTAAGGAGGAAGGACATTATAAGAATGGAAAAAAGTCAATGCAAAGATGAGAGAAGCATCCTGTTGTGGATATATAATTGACAGACCATTCTTTTTGGCCATGAGGATTCATTTAACTGAATTGTAATGGAACTCTGAAGATACCCTAAATAAGCATTTTCCATAAATCATTCCTCTTCTTTCTGCTGGTTAAGTTATGAGGATGACACTCAGAATTCCTGGGGAGGATGCCACTCATGAGTTCATGTCCTCATAGGAAACTTTGTGTCTAGGATGGGCCACTATAGCAGCAAGCACCCCAGCATCCCCAGGGTGGCTGCCAACACAGGTTCTTAGATCTGCTTTTCTAAAAGAAAGCAGCTCAAAATGGGTTAACAATCTTGCTTTAATCAATCAAACATATCATTTACCTAGTTCAGGGGAAAACGGTCAGCACCCCAAACTTCAGAGAATACAAACAAGTTATAAGCAGAAGTTACAAGAAGACAGAAAAAAAGATCAAGCAGACAGGCCTCCAACTGTCTGACCATTACATCAATAACTACTCACAGTTACCAGAGAGGGAAGCACCAACATCTGGGTTTTCAAAGCAGCAGGACTCTCAACAGCTGCTCAGAGTCTCCTGTGGTCAAATCAAACAACTCTTCTCAAATTGAGCCCCAAAACAAAGCCTAACATCAGGGTTTATATAGCCTTTTCCTGCCTCAGGGAATGTCACAACCCTCTTGACCCACTGCCCAATCACAGAGCACCAAGGTATGGGTATTCCTGAAAACCAAGCCTCCTGCCACAGGCTCCAGGTGCACTTAAGCTTATCAAAGGGCCTAGGGGCAGGGAAGATCTTAAATTCCCATTCCCATAACAGCCACCTCCTTTTTCTGTCTTCTTTCCTTAGGTCCAGGGCTTTAGGATATCTCATAAGGCATCTGTTGATTTCTCTGCTTTTGGACACCTCATCACCTCATCACCTCATCAGCAAATGCAGAGGTTACAGAAGCAAGAATCACAGTGGAAGTAACCAAGAGCCATAGCCAAGGTGCTGAAGTATCAGGAAGCAGTTAAACACAAATGACACACACCCCTCAAAAAAAAAGCCTCCAAACAGTTTGAGAAAATGCACCAGATTGAATTTTCATGGGGAAATCAAAGAAAAAAAAATCACAATGAGGCACTTCTTCAGCTTAGGTCAACACTTGAAGACAGAGATTTGCAAAAAGTAGGAAATGTACCAGGGTAGGAATATACTGTATAGAAGAGGTTTTGTGCCAGGCAAATGGAGGTCCTACAGTCATACCTCAGCACCCCAGACCAATACAGGGGCACCTTGACAGGAAAAGTTTCCAACTAGCAGCTCTGTTACCTGCTGCCCAGTTTGTTTCAGGTCAGAGATCAAAGACAGACTGAGGAGGGGACTTATGCCTAAAAGTGGCAGTTCAGGGTAAGAAACACAACAGGCCCTGGGCTGTTTACCAAGAGAAATGCAAGTTCAGAAGCAAGTAGCAGATGTGTGGCTCAGATTCCGGGAGCAGAACAGAGATTCTTTTCCAGGTTCTAGCCCAGTCTGAAGTCTACAAAAAAAAAAAAAAAAGAAAAAAAGCAGATCAATAATCATGGACCAAAGGTGAGTCTACAGTTCTGTCACACTGAATCAACAGAGCTTTCCAGTTGGCTTATGGGGGCAAAGTTCAACAGCAATCTACTGTTCCTCTCACCCAGGCCAGGAACTTACAGAGTTAGGCAGCAGTCAGACTTTACCCTAGATCAGACAACTTTGGGAGCATTGAAAGTTTACAGAACTGACTTGGATATTCTACAAAATAACACAAGATTACATATAGATAGAGATAGAGATAGATAGATATGAAGTTGCATGAATATCAACTCATATTTTTCTTCCAATACAGGCCAAAGTTAGAAAGTATAAATGAGCCAACAAACAAAATACAAGAATCCTCCAATGATGATTGTGGTGACAGGTAGGAATGCTCAAGAAACAAACTTAGAAAAAAATAAAATGACTTTAAAATATCTACACACAAAACCTCCAAAAAAAATTCAGCTTGATCACAAATTCAACTGGGATTCTCTGAAAATATAAATCAAGAATTCTCAAAATGATTTATTTTTTTGTCAATGAAATGAAAATACTAGAGGAAAAATAGGAAAAAATCATGAGAACTATGGATGAAAGAATTTGACAGGGAAATTATAATTTAGCTCAGTAGGTACAAACATTTGCCCAAGCAACAAACTCACTGAAAAGCAGAATAGCTTAAATAGAAACTGATGATTTCATAAGAAAATAAGAAATATTAAAATGAAGGCAAAAGATTGAAAATTAGAAAATGTAAGGTATCTCGTAGAAAAACAAATGAACTTGAAAACAATTTGAGGAGATAAAATTGAAGAACCACTGAACTACCTAAATAATATGACCCAAAAGAGAGTTTAGATATCTTATTTCATGAAATTCCATATCCCCTAGAATGAGAGAGTAAAGGAAAAATGGAAAGAATCCTGAACGAAACCCTAAAATGAAAACTCCCAAGAACATTATAGCCAAAGACTAGAGCTTCCACGTCAAAGAAAAAATACTGCTATCAGACAGAAAAAATAATTCAAGGACAAAAGAGTCACAGTAAGGATCACACATAATTTAGCAGCCACTTGGAACAAAATATTCCAGAAGTCAAAAGATATAGGCTTATAACTGAGAATAACTTAGTCAGAATACAGGTTATAATTCTATAGAGGGGAAAATGTATTTTTAATGAAATAGAGGACTTCCATTTATTTCTGGTGAAAAGACCAAAGCTGTGTGGCAACTTCAAACACATGAGCTAAGAGAAACAGAAAAAGGTAAACATGAATGAACAATAATAAATGATAAGAAAAAAAGGTTAAACTGCATACATTCTACCATGAGAAGATGAAAAATGTGTCCCCTCTAAACCCTATCATCCTCAGGGGTCACAGAGAGGGTCTAATTAGACAAGGCCTGGAAGTGGTTCTGTTATATCTCAATGAAATTATGAAAAGAATGGAAAGACAAGGTAAAAGGAATACTTTGGAGTGAGGGAAGGGGAATGAAGGTAAAGGGTTTTTATCTCAAATAATGAGGACACACAAGTAAACATCTTTATATACAAAGAGAAGAGAATTGGGGCTGTCACTTGAAGCTCTCTCATCTGAGTTGTTCAAAGAAGCAAACAATATACATACAGAGTTAGAAATATGTTTCACTCAACCAGAAAATGGGAGGGAAAGTGGAGAAAGGAAAATTAAAAGAAAGATAGATCCAGGGAAGGAGAATGCTAAATAAAACTAAGGATGAGTGAAAATATTAATAGCTCTTTTTGAGGTGACAAAAATGGGAAATTGAGGGGATGTCCATAAATTGGGGAAAGAATAAACAAGTTATGGTATATGAAAATGATGAAATGTTCTTATAAGTTAAGGAATAATGATGGGAATGGTTTTAGAAAAACCTGGAAAGACTTATGTAAACCAAGGCAGGGTGAAATGAACAGAATCAGAAGAACAATTTATTCAATGACAATAATATGGGGAAGACAAATAACTTTGAAAGAATTAGGAACAATATGACAGAGTAGAGTACATCCAAACTCTCCAAAATTCTTATCCCAAAAATTTTAAAATAACTCCTCAAATCAAATTTTGGAATGGCAGCAAAAGTGTAAGAATTTTTTTTCAGACTAAGACAATTTAGAAGGTTTTCAGGAGAGGTATGTGACTACCAGTTTGGGAGCTGGCCCTAAGCATTCACAATGGGCACCACCAGCAGTGGACTTTAAAGGCAGATGATATTAGCAGCTTCCAGAAACCTCAGTCCAGAGGTTGTAAGGGGGTTGGAAAACAGCTCAGAAGGCCATTACAAGGACTCTGCTGGCACTGGGTGCATTTGATGCTGATTAGCCACTGTATTGCCCATATGCAGTGTAATGGCAAGTGAAGTAGTATTTTGCTGTTTGTTTCTGCTATTCAGTTATCTTTTGAGCCTTGCCTTTGATTGTGTCAAGTGTTTGTTGGAAACAATGTACATTGTGTTGCCTTTAATAGGCCTAAGGGAGTTTGGAGACCTTCTCTGCCCTTAATAGGCCTAATGTCATGACATGGAGTCCATGGTGGGAGAAGCTTGCAAAAGAGAACAGGAAGGGTGGAAAAGGAAAGAACAGAGCAGAGAAAAACTCTAGCAGGAGCTGGGACAAAGCAGAACTGAGAGGGAGAAAGCTTGTGATTTCAGCACTCTGTAGCACTGTCTGCTTGTCTGTCAGACAAAAGCATCCTGTCTGTTGTTTTTTGATAGAAGCCCTGAAAGAGGACTTTACTGCTCTTACAGAAGCATTGAGACGCTACTGCTGTTACAGAAGCCCTGAAAGGACTTTACTGCTGTTTACAGAAGTCCTGGGACTTTACTGTTGATTTTTGCTTAATTTCTTAGACAGAAGCCTCGTCTGCTGAGTTGTGTTACTTTGTCAGACAGAAAGTGAACTGAGATGATAGTGCTGGCAATGTGTGTAAATACTGTTTTAGCTCTGTTAAACTTTGTCTTCCTAGAAACAGAAACTGTGAAGAGCGTGGAGTGGAGCAGTAAGCTGAGATATAGAACCAGAGCAGAGAGATGCCTATCTGTCAATCCAGGCAGGACCTTGGAGTGGCCAGGCTAGCCCCTGGAAGAGGAGCCATGGGGTTTGGAAGTCAGCCTTGAGTTAAGATGAAAGAAGACTTTACTTGGGTACTCTCTATTGACTGATGAAATTGTTACTTACTAAATAATGTTTTATTTAAGACTATGGCCACCTTAGTAATAAGATGTTACGTTATATTATTGTGAATGTTGTGCTTTAGTTTTTTGAATGTTTTGCTTTAGCTTATTGCTGAATAAATAGAGTTCACTATACTATTTGATTAGATCCTTAAAGTTATTCACAGCAGCGGTCCTCAGGAGAGCTACTCATTATTGGCTCCACATGCAGTTCTAGGTATCAATTCCAGGGTGGGGAGGAATGCCTGTGGTTGATCACAAGGGATTGCCAGGGCCCTGGTTGCAGTTCTGAGGCAATAGAGAGCGCTAGTATTTGTGTCTGTAAGAGAGCAGGAAACCTGTTTACAATTTTAGAGCCAAGAGGAGCACTAGTATTTAAAATGGTAGGAGAAGAATGCTAAAAGGATGTGGAGCCAAGACTGTGGAGAAAACACAGGGACTTTGCTGAGCTCTCCCAAATTTCCTACCAAAAAAACTTTAAATACTGACTCAAAATGAATTCTGGAGCATCAGAACCCACAAAAGAAGGGGTGAAACAGTTTTATAGTACAAGACAACTTAGAATTTTGGCAGTAAAGGTCTGTCCAAGAGTGGAGCAGTCTTGTGCAGGTCAACACAGGATATATTCCAGCAAACCAGCAGCAGGCTTTGGGGAAACTAAATCAGTAGAGATAGCAGAGGCTTCCAGAAATCCTAAGTTACAGGTAAGGAGATTGGACAGCTGGTCAGAAAGGAGATTACAGGGATCTTTCTGCTGGCACTGGGTACAGGACTCTGTGGGGTGGTAGTTCCTGGCTAGTAGTTCCAGGATAAGGAAGAGTACTAGCACACAAGAGCTTATGGCAGCAGAATAGCATGGAGCCTAGTTTACAGTTCCAGGATGGAAAGGAGTTATGGTGGTTTCTCACAGAACAGATCTAAGCACAGGACAGGAGAGCAGTAAATAAATACCTTCTAATAAATCATACCACCTTGAAAAAACTGAATACTTATATAAGATGCCCAAAATTAGCCCTAAAGACAACTGCACAAAAATCCTGAAGGTTAGGACAGTGCCCTCTCCACCCCAAGAGCAAAGCCTAACTTTAACATAAAGTTAAAAGTCAAGAAGTAGGTTGCAAAGATTAGTAAACAACAACAAAGGATCTGACCATAATAACTATGGCTATCAGGAAGATCAAAACACAAACTCAGAAGACAAAAAAGTCAAAAACCGCTACACGCAAAGCCTAAAAATAGATGAATGGGTCTCAGGCCCAAAAAGAACTCTTGAAAGAGCCCAGAAGAGATTTTGAAAATCAAATAAGAGAGACAGAAGAAAATTGGGGAAGAAAATGTTAGCAATTCAAAAATATCATGAAAAAAAAAGTCAAGCACAAAAACCATAGTGAAGAAAATCACACCATAAAAAACAAAATAGGTCAAATGGTAAAAGAAGCAAAAAAAAATCCACTGAAAAGAACTACTTAAAAATTGGGAAAAAATTTACAACCATGTGTCTGATAAAAGCCTCATTTCTAAAATATACAGAGAATTGAGTCAAATCTATAAGAATACAAGTCATTCCCTAATTGATAAATTGTCAAAGGATATGAACAGGCAGTTTTCAGAGGAGGAAATTAAAGACATCTACAAGCATATGAAAAATGCTCTAAATCACTATTGATTAAAGAAATGCAAATCAAAACAACTCTGAGGTACCGCATCTCACCAGTCAGATTGGCTAAGATGACAAAACAAGAAAGTGACAAATGCTGGAGAGGATGTGGAAAAATTGGAAAACTAATGCATTGTTGGTGGAGTTGTGAACTGATTCAACCATTCTGGAGAGCAATCTGGAACTATGCCCAAAAGCCTATAAATAATTTCATACTCTTTGACCCAGCAATATTACTTGTAGGGTTGTATCTCAAAGAAATCATAGAAGTGGAAGGAAGATCTGTATGTACAAAAATATTTGTAGCACCTCTTTTTGTGGTGGTAAAGAATTGGAAATTAAGGGGATGCCCATCAATTGTGGAATGGCTGAACAAGTTGTGGTATATGAATGTAGTGCTATAAGAAATGAGGAGCAGATGGACTTCATATTTACCTGGAAATGCTTATATGAATTGATGTTGAGTAAAAAGAGCAGAACCAGGAGAAATCTGTACACAATTACAGACACAACGTATGTATGAAGACCAACTTTGATAGACTGGACTCTTCTCAGCCATGCAGGGTTATAAGACAACTCTGAAAGATTCATGATGAAGAGAGATGTCTACTTTCAGAGAAAGAACTAGAAAGAACAGAGTTTGAATGTAGACTGAAGCAAATTACCTGCTTTCTTTCTTTTTCTTGTTTGGTTTTGTTTTCTTTTTCCCATTGTTCATTCCGTCCATTATAACCCTTCTTTATAACCTGACTAATGTCTAATATGGAAGTATTTGCAGATCCTATACTTCACTGTATGCTACCATGGGGCGGAGGAGGAGAAGGAGGGAAGGAGAAAAAATTGAAACTCAAGGGATTGTAGAACTGAATATTAGAAACTCAAAGTAAACAAACAAATTAATAAAGGCAAAAAAAGAAAAGAACTTGCAAAGTAGAATTGACAACATGGAAAAGGAGGTACAAAAGCACATTGAAGAAACTAATTCCTTAAAAATTAAAATTGGGCAAGTGGAAGCTAATGATTCCATGAGACATCAAGAAGAATTAACCAAAATGAAAAGAGTGAACAAACAGAAGAAAATGTAAAATATTTCATTTGAAAAATAACTAATGTGGAAAATAGATTGAGAAAATATAATTTAAGAATTACTGGGGGGGGGTAGAGCTAGGTGGCACAGTGAATAGAGAACTGGCCCTGGAGTCAGGAAGACCTGAGTTCAAATCTGTCCTCAAACATTTAATACTTACTAACCGTGTGATCTTGGGCAACTCAACCTCAATTGCCCAGCCTTTCCCCCTCCAAAAAGAAACAACAAAAAAGAATTACTGGACTACCTGAAAGCCATGATGAAAACAATAATGCCTAGACCTCATCTTTCAAGAAACTGTCAAGGAAAACTGCCCTGATATTCTAGAACCAGAAGGTAAAATAGAAATTGAAAGAATTTACCTTCTGAAAGAGATCCCAAAATTAAAATTGCCAGGAATAGTATAGCCAAACTTCTGAGCTTCCAGGTCAAGGAGAAAATATTGGAAGCAGTCAGAAAGAAACAATTCAAGTATCATGGAACCACAGTCAGGATAACATAAGATTTAGAAGTTTCAACTTTAAAGTATCAGAGGGCCTGGAATATGATATTCTGGAGGGCAAAGGAACTAAGATTATAACTAAGAATCACCTGCCCAGCAAAACTGAGTATAATCTTTTAGGGTAAAAATTAGTATTAAATGAAATAGAAGACTTTCAAGCATTATTGATGAAAAGACCAGAGCTTTCAAGTAAAACAGTTACCCCATCATGTCCTTTTACCCTCTTCACCCTTTCCAGCATCCTAAAATATTTGGTATGATTGTTGTCCTTCATTCTCCAATAGAACCAAAATGACATCTCTATGTTAGTCAGGTTACAATGCACCCAACTCTGTCTGATGTAAGCGAAAGCAAATTGGGATTGTTTTTGTTTTTGTTTTTTCTGGAGTTCATTTTCCTAGGCTCAGGCTAAATTGTAAACATCTGAAGAATTAATCTCCTTTGAACCCCGATCATTCACAGCTGTGCTGTCAAGTAGATTTTTTTGTGCCTCCAGGGGCACAAACAGGGGCCACATCTTTGTTATTTACATATTCAGGGAGGTTGGCATTTTGCTTTAGGGGCTTGCTTATGAGGACATTTTGATTCCCTGGACAGAACTATGAGTAGCCATTTGTTGAGTCCCCCAACTACTCAGAGCTTTGTACTCTCCCTATCCAGTGGTATATGTAGGTGGTTGTATTACTTTTCTCAGACAGTAGGAGCCCTGTCTATTGAATCTCTGTGCTGATTTCTCTGTTTGTATCTTCTTTATGTTTAGGGTGCTGACCTTTCCTCTAGTGAATGTAATTAAACTAAAATTGCTGACTGCTTTAAAAGTTGTCTTTACTTTAGCAAAGCAGATCAAAGAACCTATGCTATCAGCCCACCCTGTGTGCTGGGGAGCTTGCTATTACAGCTGATCAGAAAAATATGACCTCAGAATGCTCTAGCAAAGGCAGACACAAAGATCCCATGTGAACATTTGGAGTGGATTCTCTAAATGTGGGCATTTTGCATTTTTTGGTTTTGCTTTGTTTTTTGAGCAACTTCAATTCTGGTTTGCTCATAGAACAACACAGAACCTTCCCTGATTAGGGAACTCCACACTGAACAGCCCTATACCAGTGCCTCCCATGTTCCACAATCAATTTCAAAGTTCTTAAGAAAGACCTTGAAAGTGTCCTCATAATACTTTTTTTCTGAGTGTGTGCTTGTCCTGTGTGAGTTTACACAAAATAGCTTTTTTAGCAAGTGTACATTTGGCATTTGAACAACATGGATAGCTTATCAGGTTTATGCTCTCTACAGTAAAGATATACAAACATTATATATGCAGAAAAAATACAAAATAACTTTTAAGAGAGAAGGTATTAGAATTAAAAGGAGTTGGTAAAGACTTCCCATAAAAGAAAAGATTTTAGTTGGGAATTGGGAGTTTTGATGAAGAGCAGTAGTGCCCCATAGAGATGGTAGGCTTAAAAAAAAACCTGTACTACTACACACAAGAGGAAGAAGAGGACATAGGCCAATGGGAAATAGTCTCTGTGTAGCTGCCATTGTACTAAGTGTGAGAGTAAAATAGATCTGGTTGGCTCCAGACATGCAACCATGGAACTATATTTATAGTCTGATCAGAGTCCTTCAGGGCTCAAATTTATATGCAATTTTAGACAAAGTACCAATATGAAACCAAGAAATTACTTCCCTTTCATTGAAAGGGGAAGATAATATTGTAGTTAGGACCAGTGAAATGAGGGTATTTTCTAAATTGCCTAATAAGGAATAAGGAATGGGGGACAAGGATGCAGGAAATTTGATTCTAAATAATGCCATCTAGTAAAAGACTTGTAGGAGGGGTAATGTCTAGTTTCTGGTTAATACATGTACATTGGGAGGATGGGGCAATACAAATAAATCTGGTTTCCACCAATTATATATTAACTAGATATACTTCTTCATCTGTAAAATAGAAATTATACCTCCCTCCATTACCTGCTTTATAGGACTGTTATGAAGAAAGTATATGATAAACTGTAATAAGCTATACAAAAATGAGCTATTATGATATGTGTTGTAGTGCCAATGTAACATTTACAGTGCCAATGATCATGATAAAGACCATGACTATAAGTATCACATGACATTTGATCACAAAATATACCAAATTCTCCAGGTAGAAAGCAGAACTTTAACATTTATTCAGACACCAGAAAACCAAATCCCTAAACCAGTAAGCCGATTCCATCATAGTACCAAAGATATTCAGAAGCCATAATAATGCTAAGAGCCACATCATCCTTCAGCCTTCCCATAAACCAATACACCTTCCCACAAACCAATATGAGATCAATATTTACTCACAAACCTCTTTATTTCCTTAACGAGCATCCTCTATCTCCCCCAATGTTTGGCTAGCTCTGAACCAGCTTCCTGTGGGCTCTGCTTCCCTTCAGCAAAACTCCTCCCACCACAGGCTCCATGAGACTACATTTAGCCTATCAGGGGCAGAGTTTGCTTTCAAAGCAGGGGAGGTCTTCAAAATCCCCCTTAGGTCTATTAAATGGCAGGGAAGATCTTCAAATTCCCATTCTCATTACATGTGTAGAGTGTTTTACTATAACTTAATTTACACCTAAATACAAATCTGTGATGTATGCATGACAAATGGGGAGGATGTGATCAAGGACAAAGATGGTGGAGGTAGCCTTGGCAAAGTAAGAATTACTTCTGCCTTTAAGACAAGATACAAGGAGGAGAGAATGAGAAAACACAGAGAAGCATTGATGTATAGAGGAAAAAAGGTAGGGGAACTCACAGTTGAAATCATTATATTTATTAAAATCCAAAACAAAGTTTAAGGATCAAATAATTTAAAGAGAGAAGGGATCTTAGCAACTATCTCTAAGATATAGATCAGTATAACACTGGTGTGTGTTGGAATGGAATATAGAACTGACATTTTGGAAGTCAATATTTTCTCCTCCCTCCTCCTTAATACCAGCATACCTGAATCTTTTCAAGACTTTTTCCATTTCCTGCCTGTGGAATGTTATAGGGTATGATCTTGGTTCTTTCTCTCTCCTCCTACTCCTTTTTATTACAGAGATTTAATTGGCCACACACTTTTAAATCCTTCTCTCTTTATCTCTCTCTCTGTCTCTCTGTCTCTCTGTCTCTCTCTGTCTCTCAGTCTCTCTCTCTTCCTCCCTCCTTTCCTCCCCTCCTCCCCCATGTGACTCTCTCTCTGACTATGGACAATATAACATCTCTTATTCATGTGGTCTCTTTCTATACTGTTTTATGGAGTCTATGTCAGATGAAAAGTTAGCTGTATAATGACAGTAGCTCAGAGCCCCCAGTTAGGAAATGTCCTACCACTGGGACAAAGATTGAGCTCTCTGCTCTAATTTAAATTCATTCTCACTTCTAGGATTTTTTTTTTTTGGCTTTTTATGCTTATGGAGGATAACAGAATGCAAGAAATATTTAAACAAAAAAAGTCAAGCAGAATATATTACAATGTATGATCCTGGCCAGGCACAGAAAGGAGATGTTGGGTTGATTTGTTTTGTTAGGTTCCAACTTCCCTCATTCCTTAAGAGAGTGTTACTGTTTTATTTTTTGTGTTTATTTTTAATGTAGTTTCAAAAGGCTTTTATATGTGGCTCCACTAAAGGCAAAATATCAAAAAACAGAAAACTATACATTGCAAAGATAATATTTTATAGTAAAGAAACAGTATCTTTATCCCTTCTAGTACAGAATAGGATAGGATAGTATATAACTTCTAGTATATCTATCCCTCTAGTATATATGCTTTCATCTTATTATGAACATTTATGAGGAAGTTTCTATGTCCAGGTACATGACTCATTTAAAAAGGCACCCATAATCAAGGCCCTTCACCATTCTATAAACCTCTGACAGCCATATATGGCTTCTCTGAAATCTCAATCACACAGTGAAACATAATTAGAAAGATTTTTTGCTCAGTATAACAAAATATCTTAAGGCTGTATTCTGCTTCTCTATTATCTGCTAGAAAGATAAAAATCTCCAAGATTTTCCTAACTGTGGTTAGAACACCTGACATTGAGAAAAAAACAAAACAAAACAAAGCAACTTTCTGAAATACCTAAATTATTACAAGTTGTTTGTCATAAACTTAAAAATTCCCAGAAGATAGGTGAAGCTCAAAAGCAGATACATTAAATTGTCCCTTCACTCAAGTGGATAATTAGAAAAATTAAGATTTCTCTATTAGGCCAGTTAAAGAAGTCCTATTACTGCAATGCTCCTAAGTAGCCTCTTTCTCACATGCCAATGATACTAGTTGAATGACAGTGGAGATTACATTAGATCTCACAAGGATTTAAATCCCAAATAGTGCAAGTCACAGAGACAGCCAGGAGAGTACCAAGAAGTTCAGTGACTGAGGTAGAATGCTGATAAAGGCATAAGAAAGAGAAATCAAGGGTGTCTTTTTTTTTTTTTTTTAAGCAATTGGGGTTAAGTAACTTGCTCAAGGTTACACAGCTAGTCATTATTTCTGTGTGTGTGCTCATTTTCTGAGGCCAGATTTGATCTCGGGTCATCCCAACTCCGAGGCCAGGGCTCTTACTCACTGCGCCACCTAGCCGCCCCTTTAGGGCAATTGGGGTTAAGTAACTTGCCCAAGGTTACAGGGCTAGGTTTTTGTTTGTGTGGATTAAGTGTCTGAGGCCCAGTCCGAACTCAGGTCCTTCTGATTCCAGGGCCGGCGCTCTATTCACTGCGCCACCTAGCTGCCCCTAAGGGTGTCTTTTAATGCCATTTTCATTTATAAAGTCATTAGTAGAGGAGCCCAAAGACTCCTGGATTTCATCACCCCAAGATGTTTGCATCAATTTCTGAGGGAAGACATGATGATAGGCTGGTATGCTTTCTGGAAGAAATCTTCAAGGGATCCCTAGACAGACTCCAATACGGCGATGCAGTCGTAACCTACACCTGAGGGATATACTGTAGGTATTACTTGCCTGAAAAAAGCTCTTTGGTGAAGATGCCTTTAGGATGTAGGTTTTTGGCCTCCTCTTCACAGATAGTTGGAATAACCATAATACTATATCCTGCTTTCCAGTCATTAAGAATAGCAACTTTCTTGTTTGCTATCAACAGAGGAAAATCAAGCATTCTGAGAATTTCATGAAAGCTCCTGCCAGTAGTTTCTGGTTAGAGAATATACAGCTAAAACTTCTTATGTAAATACCACCCAAGCTGCCACAGACATACCCTTCCCATCCCACTCATCTGGATCTAAAATGCCCAACTTGATGGTCACATTTGTGATCATCAATGATAGAAAAAGACAACTTCTTTATGGCCTCATATCCATCGCAGGCATGGATATCCTTATTCCAGATAAGATGGTCCTGGACAGAGCCAATAGAAAGTGTGATCATCTTAACACTCTGCTTGGCAAATTCTGATGCCAGTTTTGCAGCATGGCCCACCTCTGCTGTGTACATTGGAGGAAATTCCCAAGGGTGGGAGAAAAGAATACCCCATGAATCTCCAAGGAAATTGTGGAAATGGGTGCAGGCAACAGTAGTATCTGTCTCAAAGTTGGGGCCTCCTTGTTTCTAACCAGCAGACCTCTGGGCATGGCTGTGGTGGTGGTGGTGAGGAGTAGGAGAAGGTCCAAGAGGACAAGAATGAGAACAAGGCACAGCTGCAGCCAATATGGACACTCCTTCTAGTAAAGGTAGGTTACTATCTATAGTTTCAGCTTTCCTGTGACACTGAGGCTTCCCTTTTCCAGCAATTGCTCATTAAATACTAAGTTGGTCTGGAAATGTTATTTTTCTAACTACTTCTCCCAATGCTGAAGTCCCTAGTCCTTGTGTCTTGAATACTGTGTGTGTGTGTGTGTGTGTGTGTGTGTACTTAAGAAGTATCCAATCTGAAGAAAATCCACTTTCCAGCTTGAAGAACCCATTAGTCCCAAATTGTTCTAGGGGCTGAGGCAATATTGATGCCAATCCAATCTCAAACCCTTGTCGTAATAGCATTTAATAGAAATTTTCTTTTCTTTGGTTGGTAGTTTTATTTTGTATTTCTTCCCCCCCCCCCCACAGGTAAAGAAACTAAAGCAAGGAGAATAACTTCTCAAATGTTATACAGCTAGTAAGCAAAAGAGCCAGAAATAGAATTCAGGTTTCTAGAAGCTCAGGAGTTTCAAGGCCAGATTATTTTTTTTCCATTTCCCCAAGAAGCCTTTTATGCTTTACTCTTTAACTGCATAAGAGAATAGAGGAAAGCAATGCTGAAAGTGAAAACAGGACTACTGGATGGATATTTAACTCCTGAAAAAGTGTTTACTTTTAACTGCTAGCCCACATAGAATAAAATTGTTTACTTCTCCTGTATTCTGGCATGACTTGATAGTTGCTGAAGGGGGAAAATTTTCTAAAAATCATTCATATTCATGTATATCTTCAGAAAAATATGGTATCATTATAATTAATTATTATGCTAAATTTCAAAATACATAATTCTAAATGTGGAATAATTATAATTTCATCTAGCACTTTTTTCTAACAGTCTTATGAAGAAAGTAAAAGAAGTAATGAGAGAATTATTATCCCATTTTTACAAGTAAGAAAATTGAGGCTCAGCCCATGGACACATCAAGAGGAAGTAACAGAGCCCCTGCTCAGTCAGGTTTTATGTCTACATGTCCATCTGCCTTCCTGTCACACCTCACGATTGTCTTCCTAAACTTACCACATCTAATTGAATTTTTTTTTCCTACCAAGTTACAACCAGTAGGGATAACATGGCTGAATACTTTTCAAAGATCTGTCAGGGTCATGTCAGGTGTTTGCATATTTTAAGTATCTTACCCACCAGGCATCAGCACTTTAAATTTCACTAGAGGCTTTGGAGATAATAATAGCTCACATTAATAAGGAGCATTAAGGTTTGCAAAGCACTTTACATATATTATTATCCCACTTGATCCTTCTAAAAACTCTCTGACGTATGTATTATTATTAACCCCATCTTAGAGATGAAGGAATGGAGTCAGAGGGTGCTTATATACCACACTTTGATGATTGTTGCCTATGTGACTTTGAGTAAATCACTTAACTACACTGGATCTCAGTTTCCTCATCTACGATTAAGAGGTTGGAACAGATAACCTCTAAGGTCCCTTCATCTCTGGATTCATCATTTTATGATCCCAAAAAAGTAAGGAATCTAAGGCTTCAAAAAGTAAAGACTCTCCCAATGTCACACAGACAGAAAATATATGAGGAAGGATTTAAAGGCAGTTCTTTCTAATTTTGATTCCTGCAATCTGATCACATCATGCTGCCTAATGGACAGCAAATTTTCCAAAAGTTGCCCCTTTAAGAGGACTTGGTACCTGTCATTGTTTCAGAAAGAGTCCTATCATCAAGGCCACTAAAAAGTCTGTGCTGCATAGCTAACATTCTGGAATAATTTATTTATTTCCTCCTATTGTTCTCATATGAAAATCAGAGCAGCTCCCCCCCCCCCAACTCCAAGTTCTTTGGATGTCTTAAATTGAAAAAGTATAATTAGGCCAACCTTTGCAACTGCTTGTGAGGTGGGAGATCTAAGAATGCAGACCTTCTTCATTGTCTTTAGTGCATATGATTTTCTCCTAATTTACCACCTGGTAAAAAGGCAGAAAAAAAGAAGAAAAAGAGAAATTTAAATGAATTTAACAAACACTGGACTTCTGTAATGTCTCATACTTGAAATTCATCAGCTGGTATTAAGCTAGGACACTTTCTAGAACATAATCCTTTGAATATTTATGAGCTGATTTTCACAGGAAAAAGAAAGTCTTTGTTAGAAACAATATACCTCAGGAATTTATCTAATTGTGATTTTAATAAACCAAAGGGAAAACATGAAACCCTTAAACAATTCATTCAGCTGTGAGCCTGATGTAAGAAAATAAAACGAAAGGTTAACATACTTGCCCAAGGTCACACAGGGATGGAAATAAAAGCTTGGTGAATCATATAACTGAAAGGCAGGAATATAATTCTCTACTCGGAAAAAAAAAAAAACTAAAATTTAGTTTTAAATGCAATTAAGTTATTGTGGAGTAGAAAAGAAAGTGTTTTGGGCAGACCCACACATTAAGACTTTTTACTAAAATTGTAGCATCATTTATGGGACACACAAAAAACATTTAGGTAGTAGAGACCAATCCACCCATTTCCACCAATATAATTGCTTGACTGAGCTGTCAGTCAATATCTGGGACAAAGGCCATACTTGTTAATCCTAATAGGGACTAACAATTCAGTCAGCCACTGGTAAAGGGAAAAGGCACATTGGAGGCAAACTTCCCCTGCTGAAGTACTACAAGAAGATGGCCCTAGATTACAATTTAAGGATTCAGAGTACAATATTGCTACTCCATCACAGCTGGGGCAAATACAGAATTCCTCATTATCTCAGAAGTAACTAGGAAGCAGAAATTTTCAAACCAGGTCTGTGCCATCTTACTGAGTGGTCCATTGTGGTTATAGCATTGTTATTTGGCATTATACATGGAAGGAAGGAAGGAAGGAAGGAAGGAAGGAAGGAAGGAAGGAAGGAAGGAAGGAAGGAACAAAGAGAAAAGAAAACAGAGAAGGGAGAGAGGGAGGGGGGAAGGAGGAAGGAAGCAAATAACTGCTGAGAGATGATGCTTATGATATAATGGGATTCAACAGACTTTAGTGCTGGCATTGTCCCTGGTTAGCTGAGTGACACTGGGGAAGTCTTTTCACTTTTCTGAGCCTATTCCCTCCTTTTCAAAACAATGGGAGTAGAAGTGACTACAACAATTTAAATGGAAAGGAGAAGATACTGAATGACGTATAATTATAACAAATGCCACAGAAGGGGCAAGTAAAATGGACTTCCTTCTCAACTGTGCAGAGGTGAGGTACTATAGGTACAATCCATTGCATATAGTTTCTGATTATACTGATGTATATAGAATTTCTTCTCCTCCCCCCCTTCCTTTCTTTTCATTCTTTTTTTTTTATTATGCATGGCTTATCAGGGAATAGAGAGAGGCATATTCATTAATGAAACTGATCTAAAAACAAAAGGTTGTTTGTTCTTTGTTTTTAATTTATAAAGTAAGGGGTTGAGATATTGTTCAGTCTTTCTGCCCTGTTCAACTCTTCCTGGACATTGTCCATGGGGTTTTCCTAGCAAAAAATTTGGAGTGGCTTACCATTTCATTTGCCTTTGGATTAAGGCAAGCAGAATTTAAGTGAGTTGCCCAGGGTTATACAGCTATTAATTATCTGAGCCAGATTTGAACTTTGGTCTTCCTGACTCCAATTCTATTTACTGAGCCTGTGGAAATATGTACTAGTCTCATTGTAGAGGGGAATTGTATTTTTCCTATTATACATATTGAAGATAAGATAGGTAGAGAGATAGCTGAACTTAATAAAAAAAATTTTTTTAGTCCTATACTAGAGAAGGGGCAATTAGATAACTCAGTGGATAGAATTCCAGGCCTAGAGTCAGGAAGACTCATCTTTCTGAGTTCAAATCTGACCTCAGATACCTACTAGTTATGTGACCTGAGCAAGTCATTTAACCCTGTTTGCCCCAGTTCCTCATCTGTAAAATGAGTTGGAGAATGTAATGACAAACCATTCCAGTAACTTTGCCAAGAAAATCTCAAATGAGGTCACAAAGAGTTGAAAAAACTGAAAAAGGATACAACAACAACAACATTCTACAGAAACAATATAATCAAAAGGGAAAGGTAATGTTTCAGAAAAAATATGTTAAATATGAAAAATAAATACCTGATATTTTAAAATTATAATCTATACAATGTATAGATGAAAAAAGGCAAAAAAAAATACAACTTCTGGAGAAAAAATTGTTAATAATTACTTGAAAAAAAAAAAGCTCAAACCTCACTAATAATCAAAGAAACACAGATTAAAACCTCTTTGAAGTATTACCCACAATATAAAAACAACCTCTAAAATGAGAACAATGAAACTTCAAGCCAATTAATTTCTGAAGAAATCTATATCGTTGATAGTGGAAGTACATACCTGATTATAATAGGGAGAGGAAATATAAAATAGAGGTTAACAAAACAAAAATAAAATTTTTTACCCCCAAATTCCATTGGATTGACATTTCAAATGAGTCTTGAAAATATTATTTTAAACAATGAAGTGATAAAACTGTGCATACCTTTTGATCCAGCAATGCCTCTCACTACTAGATCTGTATACCAAAAATATTTTTTTTGAAAAAGGGGGGGGGGAACCTATTTATGCAAAAAAATTTTTATAGCAGCTTTTTTTCATAGTTAAGAATTAAAAATTAAGATGATACCCACCAATTGGGGAATGGCTGAACAAGTTGTAATGTATGAATGGAATGGAATGTTATTTTGCTATAAGAAATGACAAGCAGAATGATTTCATAAAAACCTAGAAAGACTTAATATGAACTGATGCAGAGTGAAGTGAGTAGAATCAGAACACTGTACACAGTAACAGCAATATTGTATGATGAACAATTGTGAATAACTTATTCTTAGCAATACAATGATCTAGGACAATCCCAAAGGACTCATGATGAAAATGTTATCAGCCTCTAGAGAAAGAACTGATGTAGTCTGAATACAGATGGAAACACAAAACTTTTTCATGGAGATGGAAAATTGAGTTTTCTTTCACAAATTGACTAATGTTATTAATTTACTAATTACTAATAATTTTTGCACATAAATAATCAATATCAGATTGCTTATAATCTCAGCAAGGGGAAAAGGGGAAGAGGAAGGGATAGAATTTAGACCTAAAAACTTTAGCGAAAAAATGAAAGTTAAAAATTGTTTTTATATGTAATTAGGGGAAATAAAATACCACTAAAAAAAAATGATTTTTTTCAAAAGTTTACATAGTAATATTATTTGTAACCTATAATCAATAAAAAAATAGTTCCTGAAAACAATCTATACATCTAATAATAAGTAAATGGTTTAATATAGTGTAGTTTATTTTAAAAATAGAGCACTCTAATGCAGTTAAAACTGCTAAGTATGATGAAAATAGAGGGAAAAACTGCATGAAATAATAGGAAAAAAAACCCACAAAATCAGAAAATTAGAAGTACCTCAAAAGTCAGGAGGATATTTTATAAATTGTAATCAGCTTGTTTAAATGCAAATTCTTACAAAGAAAGCTTAATTTACTCTGGTTTGATATTTGCTACTACTAATAAAAGCTAGCATTTATATAACACTTTAAAGTGCTTTGGAAAGCACTTTACATATATTATATGATTTAACCTTTGCAGTAACTCTTAGAGGTAGGCAACCCCATTTGACAGATAAGGAAATTGAGGCCCAGAGAAGTTAAGTGACTTGCCCAGGTTTACACAGTTCATACGTGTCTGAGACAGGATTCCAAGTAAGGTTTTCTTGACTACAATTCTGTCACTCTATTAAGTATGCCAACTACCTTCCTACTATTAACTTTATAATAAATCATTAATCTTAAATTTAGGGAGTAGAACTAGGTCTCTTCCAGACATAAATCCTAGGAGCCTATGTTCTAAGAGGTCTTCTAGATAGACTATTTGATCTTCTTAAGCCTCCTCCAGGTCTGGCATTTTAATGCATTAGGTCACTTCTTGTTCAGTTTAAACTGAACAAACCCAAATTAAGATATAAATAATAATTACTTTATTTGCCAAGATAAAGTCTGGCAAAGACATGTGTAACATTAGTTGTTAGAGGTAGTTGGTCACAACACTATTCTGTTTGGTCAGAAGGAATTAGCAAACACCAAATTCATCCTATTTCTAACTCTGGCTACTTCTGATTTTTCTACCTGACTGCTTAAATGTCACAGTATATAATGAACTAGACTTGGAAGGCATTAAGACCTGACTTCAACTCCTGCCTCACACACTTTCTAACACTGTGACTTTAGACATATCACTTAAACTCTCTCAATTTCAGTTTTACCATCTGCAAAATGCAGGTAATAATATCTATCTCATAGGGTTATTGTTTAGGATCAAATGAAATAACATATGTAAGATACATTGTGAAACAAATTATAAATGCTAACTATAATTAATATAACATGTAAACATAAACATTTGTTCGAATTTAACATATGTTTATTAAATTTATATTATATTTTCAACAACATAGTAAGACTACAAGTTTCAGAAAAATGACTATCAGCATCGCTATAACTCTGAGAATTCCCTATACCAATGAAATTACAGGCCCAGGTTCTATACCTATCCCTATCTTGCCAGATAATATTGAGATGAGGATGAGGATTAGAATTTAGATATGGAAGACTTTTAGAAAACCCAGTTCCCAAAATATTCCAGACATCTTAGATATGTAAGAAAATTTCTTAAGGTTCCAATATATGATTATTGCATCTGAACAGGAATTTTTAAATAATGAGGTTAGATCATTGGACATATGTTTGAACAGTTCTATGGTCTTAAAACAAATTATTCATAATTCACAAATAAAAACTAAAACAGTGAGGTTGGCAAAGTTCACTTTCCACACTTGCACTTTGAACAAATCAAAAACTTCCATAATTGTGCTCATCTGCTTCCAAAACAGCCTGGAGCCTAAGTACCCAGGCTCTGTGTATATATGTGTATCTGGGCCAGGGATATCATTTGCAATCTACAGAAACAAAATAAAAGAGTGAGAGAGAGAGAGAGAGAGAGAGAGAGAGAGAGAGAGAGAGAGAGAGAGAGAGAGAGAGAGATGACTCCTTCCTCTGGGACTGAGAAGAAAATTATTTTTTTTTCTTAAGAATTTATAGACACCAAGAATTTATGAAGTCTGTTTTATATGGTCCTAGATTCTTTATTCTTATATAGCCAGCACTGCCAAAACAAATGTCCCTCTCTTCATTCTCTCAACCACATTTATTTCCAGCAAAGAATGTTGTCAGTTTCTTATAGGTGAATATTCTGGGAGTTTAGGGGTTATTTCAGATTGAGGAGACATCTCAGATCTGCTGAAATACAGAACCCAGAGAGGTAGCAACATTCTGGCTAGGTTGATGTATCCTGGACAAACTGCCATTTTGTCTTGGTGGCTAATAGTTAAGGGACTGCCAAATCAATGAGTATAACAGCCCACCATTAGACATGTTATGGAATTGCTTAGTGCAATTCCTAGCAAATAACTAGCACTTAATAAAGGCTTACTGACAATTTGTCATGGATTTTAGAGATTGGGCTTCCATTCTCTTAAAAATAAAATGTCAGGAATTAGAAAAAGAACTGGATTTGGAATCTGAGACCTTGAGTAAAAGTTATCTTCTTGTGTGTTAGAAGACTATTTTTAGAATAGATTTTCTTCTGATAATAAGACATTTCGGGCTTTCATTCATACAAATGGCCTAAGGGGAAGAGGGAAAAGGAACCAAACATTTATAAAGTGCCTTCTATTTGCCAGGCACTGTGCTAAATGCTTTACAAATATTATCTCATTTGATCTAGTTATAAAGGAATGACATACACCACATCATGTTTAACAGTACCCCCAAACAGCTTCGGTGTTAATAACAGCTAATCAAAACCAACAGAATCTTTATATAATCTAGTTGGGATTATTACTCCTTGATAACATTGTTCTTATGGAACTAACTGCCCTGTATAATGTTATTTTGCCTAATGCTGTGTTTTCATTGACAAATTTATGACAGTGGGCTAGGTGTGAATATTTAATGTGGAGAACAGAAGACTTAGGAAGATACTATAGTTCTCTTTAAACAGCTGAATGTGGAAGATGAATTAGACTTGTTTTACCCATCTCCAGAGAACAAAACTAGATGAAGTAGAAGTTGAAAAGATGCTGGTTTTGACTTGATATCAGGAAAACTTCCAAAGAATTTTCTCTGACCTAAAATGTAATGGGCTGCCCAGGAGGGTACAAATACCACTCATTATGTGGAATCTAAATGACCTTTTGCCTGGTATTTTGTAGAGGGGGTTCTTGGATCAGCTAGGAATTGACAAGGTGACCTCTAACTCTTTCCAACTCTTTGATACTATAATTATTTGTGCAATAAGGAGGAGCTGGTGTATCATACAGTATATGTGTCATTTTACCCTTTTATGATATGAGAATATGTAAAACAAACAAACAAAAATTAGGACAGGTAGTTAAAATTTCCTTTGCCTCATTCCCCTCATTTTCTAAATGGAAATAATAGTATTTGTCATATTTCTTCCTGTCAGTGACCTTGTAAATTTTAAGATAAATCTGACCAGTGAAAAAGTACTTATAATTTCTAGATGCATTAATTCTTTCAGGCCAATAGGATCCATTTAATTAATAGCAATTTCTTGCTGAGCACTTTCCCTATTTATTTTCTTATTCTGGCCTCACAATAACCCTGTGAGATATATTTTTAGTTCCATTTTGCAGAAGAAACTGAAACACAGACATTTGAATAACTTGCCCAAGATCACAAAGGTAGTTACTGTGTCATCTGAGATCTGTCAGTCAATCAACAAACATTAGACATCTACTGTATGTCAAGCACTGTGCTAAATGCTAGAGATATAAAGAAGGGTAAAAGATTGACAGCCAGCTTTCTTTTTTTCTAATACTGCTTTTAAGGCAGAATGGTCTCTTGCTTGGTATATTTTATTAGAGATTCTTAATATATGTGCACATTAAATTGATTAAATATATTTTCTTTTTACTTGATTAATACATGCAACAGTGCCTAACACGTTCCTGTAGGAATCTACCTTAACTTTAGCTTAAGTGTTATCATACAACCCCCACTAATGACTTTCTTATTTTAGGCCCCTCAGGACTTATCACAGGACCTCAAATCAAATGAGGAAAAGGATAATTTATTTAAAATGAAATATAAAAGAAATGCCAGGTAGTGAGAGGATACATTGAAAGGGAATACTCTTATTACAAACTTTTTCAAAGCAAGACAACTTCTCTAGTGTGTATTTTCCAGAGATGTCTTGGTTTCAGTATAGCATAAGAACTAGAGGACATTGTGGAAACTTTGCTGTTCTCCTTCTATAGAGCAGCTGAGTGTAGAGGACCAAAAGGCTATCTCTGCTCTGCCTCCATCTGCCATTTTTAAAGATCAAATATTCCTGTTTAGTCTCTGAAACCCCCTGTTCTCTCTGATAGAGAGAAACTCTCCTAGATAGAAACTTTACAACACAAAAAGAGTGAAGGCCTCACAAAGCTGGTAAAAAAGTTACAACATTGGAATCCTAAATCTGTCATGAGATACAGGGGCATACTGGAACAAACTCATACCTTCTAGAAGAGCTGATTTTTAATTTTCAGTAGGAGCATTTATACTTCAGCAATCTGCAAAGGCTGCAAATCAAGCCTTGATTTATTGTTTTGTTGATTGTCTAGACATAAGAAAGATATGGAGAAAATATTAATATTACAAATTAAACTTAGAAGGGTTTCATACATACTTTTTTGGGGAGGGCAAGCAACCATGTTAACATGTTAACAACCATGTTAAACATTTATCAGCATACTCCTCTACCAGAGTACAGAAAGTATCAGTAATTACAACAACCAGAAAGACAGGTCACAGGATATCCATGCTTTAATAATCATGCCCTTCTCCTCACTTCTTGCCTTCTCTTCCATTCAACTCTCTCTAATTATTTATTTTGGCACTTCTCTAAACCCATGTGAGTAACCTAAAGCATTATGGAGATATGGCTGATCTTAATTAAATGATGTCCATTACTTTATTGGTATGGTTAGTGTCATCACCAATTCAGATTACAACTATAACATGATCAAAGAAAATCCATCTATGTTTGGTCTTCTAGTAATGAGTAGCTTTAAACTTAAACCAATTCTTGTATAACAGATTCACAGACAGATACCAAGCTGCTATTTAAAGAATTATTAGAAAGACCCACCATAGACTCAATTATACCTTTAAGAAATTAGGATCATCTCATTCCATGTACCAGGTACAAATGACCCAGTCCCCCAGTCCTTCAAGCATGCACAATATACTTTGCTAGTGCCAACCCAAGAGGATGCTTGGGGACTTTTCTTCTGTGATCAGTTCCTCTCTTACTGTTTATTTCCTCTCTTCTTTGTTTCCATCTTTGTTTCTCTTTCCCTCTTCCTTTTTCCTTTTCTCTATTTCTTTATGATCTATCTATCTATCTATCTATCTATCTATCTATCTATCTATCATGTTCCTTCTCAATCCTGACAGTCACCCCCTCATTATAAGCTACTTCTACTTTTGCCTTAGCTCCTAACAATTTTTCCTATCTCTACTTTCTCCCTATAATTCATCCTTCATATGACTGACAGCCTAATCTTCCCTATCTGTAGATCTGGTCATATCACTCTATCAAAATAAAAAATCTTCAGAGCTTGCTACTGCCCTCTGAGTCAAGTTCAAGCTCTTCTGCCTGGCATGCACAGCCTTCCACAATGTGACACTATGCCACCTTTCTGATCCCAATTACTATCTGCTTCATAGATTCTATTCTCATACAAACTGGACTATGTGGGGTCACCACCCTCTCCCCCTCCCAACTAGACACTCCCACCCTGAATTTCCTTTCATGTGTTGCTTATGATTTTCTTAAGCTTACTGTTCTCCATTCCCCTCTTTACCTGTGCAATTGCTATAGAACTTTTAAAGCCCAACTCAATTGTATATTCCTTATGAAGCCTTCCCTGATTCCCCTGAGTCAGTAAGAAACTGTCCTCCTTAAATTATATCCAATATTATATACTGTATCCCCTTAGCATGTGTACTCTATAATTGTGTGCATTTAACTATCTGCACATGTGTCTTACTATAAAATTAAAAGTCCTATGACACCAAGGACAATTTCTTCTCTAAACTTCTTTCATTTCTAGCACCTATCATGGTACTCTATACATAGCCAGTGTTTACTAAATGTTAAATCTGTTAAAAGGCCAGGGGCATGGTAAACCTCCTTAGGTATCAATGAGGTGAGGATAAGAGCACATCCAGATCTATTATCTCCCAATTCTCATTTGTTCATGGACCAAAAGGTTCAGTAACTTATGTTTTTGTTAGGTTTGTCTTTTGTCATTTGTTTTGTTTTATTTTATAGGAGCTATCATACTTTCTTAAAGTAGAGGCTCAATCCTCAAAGGCCCTCTGGAAAAAAAAATATGAGATGAAACGAAATTAAGTTTTGTGGAAGACTTATGGAAGAGAGAGGAACAGGAAGGTGATCTGTGAAATGGAAGATGCAATGATTTATAGCACTACTCCTCCAAATACATGAAATTGGGTTGGTTTATGATCCTTGAAGACTATCACTTTATTGACCTCATACACCTTTGCAGTTTATAGTAAATGCTGGCCTCGTTTCAGAATCTTGAGAATTTTGGATGATTAGATGTTCTCTAAGAGCCATTTGAACTCTTGATTCAATGACTGCATGTGTGTTTCTAAGGGATCAATGGGCCTTGTGTACTACATAAGCATATTCTTTTTTCTCCCTTTCTCTAGCCTTTCTACCAGTTGCATCATACGTTCGTGTATTCATTCATTCAAAAATCATTTATTAAGCACCTGCTCTTATGCCAGGAACTATGGGTTCAAATAAAAAAAAATAATAATCCTACTCTCAAAGGGCTTACATGCTACCAGAGGAAAACAGCAAGTACAGAGAAAAGGAGGTACCAAATATATTCAAAGCCAATACAAATGCATCCATCAGAAGTGGTTTTCCACACCTATAGTTCTCAGCATGTCTGAACCAAAATTTAATACTACTGATTGTACCCCACATCCTCATTCTAATATTCCCTTTATTTCCCGGACTTCTCATTCCTAATTGGCTTATATTAAAATAATATGAGAGAGACAGAGAGAGATACAGAGAGACAGAGAGAGACAGAGAGAGAGAGAGACAGAGAGAGAGAGAGAGAGAGAGAGAGAGAGAGAGAGAGAGAGAGAGAGAGAAGTGGAGCTAGGGATTTCAGGGATTTGGGGAGAGGAAGGCAGTAAAAGCTGCTCATATCCACATAAAGGATTCATAAGAGACTCTCTGCTATCCCCCCCCTGCCATACACACACATACACACACATGTTTGCTTCCTATACACAAGATAACAACAACAAAAAAAGGAAAGCTGGGCCCTTTGATTCACCATCTACTGTAAGAGCTATGTATATTTGAAAGAGGAAGATTAAAAGAGCGAGGTAGCAGGCAGAATGGCACAGTGAGAAATGTGCTCAATTTATACTCAAACAACCCAGCTTAAATTCCTCGCTCTAGCACTTCAGAATGCATGACCTAATCTTCCTGGGCCTCAATTTCATCACCTGTAAAATGAGGGAATTGGACTAGAGGACTCTTGAATCCCCCCTCTATTTCCAAATCTATGACTGTGTAAACCTATGATTTTCATTTCTTCAGGCTAAACATCCGCAGCTCTGTCAATCACTTATCATATAGAAGACTTAAAGTCATTACCATCTTGGTTACCCTTGTGTGTATACTCTCCAGTTTTTCAAAGGTCCCTGCAAAGTATGTCACCAGGGAATGAGCTCAGACCTTCAGACGTGTCTTAAACAAACAGAAGAGAGTGGCATGGATTCAAGGATAAAGCGAAATGGTAGAGCAAAGGCAGGGACTCACCTGAGATCTCCCAAACAATGTTAAAATAACACTTCAAAACTAATTGTGGAGGAGCAAAAACAACAAAAGTTGAAACAATTTTCCAGCACAAAACAACTTGGAAGGTCAGCAAAAAAGGACTGTTTTACTGGGCTGAGAGTGGAGTGCAGTGCAGTACCTACCAGTAAAGTCCTTGCCCAGCAAGCCAGCAGCAGGCCTTGGTGGCAACTAAACTGGTGACAATGGTGGTAATGTCCAGAGCTCTCAGTCCACAAATAGTAAGGGAAGGTCAGTGGAAAGTCAATCAATAGCATCTCTCTTGAGGACTGCTGCTGTGAATAACTTTAAGGATCTAATCAAATTGTATAGTGAACTCTCTATCGAGCAATAAACTAAAGCAAAACATTCAAGAAACTAAAGCACAACATTCACAACAATATAACATAACAACTTATTACTAAGTTGGCCACATAGTCTTAAACAAAACATATCATTCAGTAAGTCACAATCTCCTCAATCAATATACAATATCCAAGTAAGTACTCTTTCATCTTGATGCAAGACTGCTTCTAATCATCCTTAAGTTTTTAGGGTAGCAGAAAGTACAAACACCATCCACCCTAGGTCAACAATCTCATCAGTCAATACAGAATACCTAAGTAAAAGTCCTCTTTCATCTTAACTCAAGGCTGACTTCCAAACCCCATGGCTCCTCTTCCACAGGCTGACCACTTCCAGCTTTTGCCTGGATTCACCTGACTCTTGCCTGGATTTACAGGAAGGCATCTCTCCCAACTCTTGCCTGGATTCACTCACCTCTTGCCTGGACTCCCAGTAGGCAGCTATCTGCTCCGGTTTCATACCTCAGCTTACTGCTCCACTCCAAGCTCTTTGAAGTTTCTGTTTCAAGGAGAACAAGGCTTAACAAAGCCACAACAATATTTAGACACATTGCTGGCACTATCATCTCAATTCATATCTGTCTGACAAAGTAACAGAAATCAACAGACAAGGCTTCTGTCTGAAAAATAAAACACAAATCAACAGTAAAGTCCCAGTTCTGTAACAGCAGTAAAGTCCTCTTTCAGGACTTGTGTCTAAAAACAATAGACAGAGTGCTTTTGTCTGACATACCAGCAGACAGTGCTACAGAGTCCTGAAATCATATGCATTCTTCCTCTCAGTTCTGCTTAGTCCCAGCTCTGCTCAAGCTTTTCTCTGCTCTGCTTCTTCCTGTTCCACTCTTCCTGTTCCACTCTTTTGGCAAGTTCTTCCCATCATGGGCTCCATGTGATGATGTTAGACCTATTAAGGGCAGGGAAGGCCTCCAAATTCCCTTAGTCCTATTAAGAGCAACACAATGTATACTGTAGGGGGCAATGTTGAGGGTTAGCTCTGAGGGGTCTGCCATAGGTGTGAATCCAGGCCAAGGTCCCCCTTGAGCTTTGTTTCCACATGCCTGGGCCAAATATCTCAGAAGGTTGACTCACCAGCCCCCTGTTAATCATCCTCTGTGCAAGGAAGGCTCTTAACATTCTGGCTGTTCCTGGAACCCTGGCCACTTGAGTGATATAAATAAAGTAATGATGCATGAGATAAGAAAGCAGGGAATCATCCCACAAGAGTAGCCTCCTGCAAAGTTGCAAGTTAGCTGCCTCATGTAGCAAACTATGAGAAAGTATGATGTAAGTGCTTCAGCCACAGTATATAAACCCTAATCCTCAGATGCCTAATTGGAATTTGATTAGCATCCATGCAATAAACATATATATGCCTTAAATTTCTGCGTGGCCCATGATTATTCATTCATTCCACACTCCCACATTGTGGTCGGTGCTGCAAGGTGCAGGCATCAATATACTCTTTCCAATAAAGACTTTTGATACAATCAAAAGCAAGGCTCAAAGGCACTTGAATAGCTGAAAGAAGCAGCAAAGTACTCCTTTTCTTGCCATTACAGTCTGAAAACTGGTCAGAAATACCTTTTGCTGGCACTAGGAGTAGGATTCTTGCATCACCCACATGCACTTTTAGGTCTCAGTTTTTGGGTGAAGAGGAACATTTTCTTAAAGTAGAGGCTCTAAAGTAGGAGCAGAAACACTGGTCATACTTCCAGGGTAGAAAGGAGTGCTTGTAGTCACTTTCGACCAGAGCACAGGCCAGTAGAGCCATGACCACACCCCTCCTTAGATCATACCACCCTGGAAGATCTGAGAGCTTGTAGACCTCACCCCAGAGATAGGTCTGAAAACAGAGGCGAGAAAAATCTGAACCTTGGAACAGTGCCTCCTCCAGTCCAGGAGAAAAGGACATCTTTAACATAAAGTTAACAGTCAATAAATGGGCTGGCATACAACAACAAAAAGAATCTCATCATAGAAAGTTACTATAGTAATATTTAAGATAAAAAAAACAGGCTTAGAAGACAGCAAGATCAAAGCCACTACATGCAAAGCATTAGAGAAAAATATTAATTGGTCTAAGGCCCTGGAAGAGGGTAAAAAGGATTTTTAACATCAAATAAAATAGGTAGAAGAAAATTGAGAAAAGAAATGAGAATGATGCAAGAAAAATCATTTAAAAAGAGTTAACAGCTTGATAAAGGAGGCACAAAAAATGCTGAAGAAAATAATACCTTATAAAATAAAACAGGCCAAATGGCAAAATAGCACATAAATACATTGAAGAAAACTTCTTTAAAAGCAGAAGTGGTCAAATAGGGTGTAGGGGGAATGTACAAAAATTCACTGAAGAAAATAATTCCTTAGAAATTAGAATTAGGCAAGTAGAAGCTAATGACTCCAGGAGACATCAAGAAACAATAAAACACAATCAAAAGATAGAAGAAAGTATAAAATATCTCACTGGAAAAATGACTCACATGGAAGAGAAACAAAGAGAAACAATTTTAAGAATTACTGGACTACCTGAAAGCCATGATCAAAGAAAAAAAGCCTAGACATCACATTTCAATAAATTATCAAGGAAAACTGTTTTAATATCCTAGAACATGAGTATAAAATGGAAATTAATAGAATCCACTGATCACCTCCTGAAAGAGATCCCAAAATGAACACTCTCAGGAATATTATAGCCAAGTTCCTGAGCTCCCAGGTCAAGAAGACCACGGCATGTTCACATGTGTCCTTCTCATTCTCGCCTCTCTGCCTCTCTTAGTATACACTAAAATGTTCCCCAAGTCAGCATCTCCCCCCACCTCATTCCCCTTTAGCTTTTACATTCTGTCCACTGAGGACTCCTTACACCTGAGTCCCATCCCCTTAAAGGAGAAAGTATAGTCAAAATTCTCCTTCTTGTCTCCCCCACTCTTAAGTCTCATAGGGTGCATCTCTTTTCCAAGATGGGAGAATAAATATAAATGGAACAGGAAGGAAGGAAGGAAGGAAGGGAAAAGTATTAATAGATATGTGATTAGAGGGATGATAGAGATGATAGAAAGATAGAGATCAAGAAATAGAGGAGAGAGAGAGAGAGAGAGAGAGAGAGAGAGAGAGAGAGAGAGGGAGAGGGAGAGGGAGAGGGAGAGAGAGAGAGACAGAGAGACAGAGAGACAGAGAGACAGAGAGAGAGAGAATGGGTAGAACATTTATTAGCATATGTGCCAGGCACTGGGAATATAAATATGAAGATAAACAAAAAAATACACTATTCTTTAATCCAAAACAGCTTATATTCTAAGGGGGAAGATGAAACATAAAGAACATCTGGGATAGGAAGATAGTACTGAGGAAGTGTGCCTCTCTGGAGAACAAGTTGAGTTAGTAATAAAATTACAGCAGCCTCTTAGACTGCTTCATTTTCTTAAAAGCTCAACTCAAGTGCCACCTTCTATATAAAGCATTTCCTCACTCCCCTGCTCTTAATGTCTCTTCTTCCTCTGAAAAAAATTCTGCATATATTTCATACATAATTTTATATTATATGTTGTTTTCTATAATAGAACTAAAGCTCCTTAAAATCAGGAACTATTTCATTTTGTTTTCCAAGTCCTCAGAACATAGTACAATGTTTGTTACCTAAAAGGCAATTAGCAAATATTTGTTTATTATCTGAATTATCTCTGATTTTAAATTTCAATCTATAACTTCCAAAATGTTGGCAAATGTGGCAGACATGAATTATCATCTATTCATCATCTCTCAACATATATGAAAATTCTGGTCCCACAAAAGAACCATTTTAAACATGTCACTGGGATGTGAGTTTTCTCTTCAATATAGACCTCCCAGATTGACATGCCCTTCACCAAAGGGTATATAAGACTTGAGAATGTAAGGTCCAGCTGCAAGCTGTCACTCTGTATCAACCTTGACTTATCTTTTCATTCCTGACTTTGCAATGCAAGCTTTTGGATTTCTAATGTCACACTAGCCCTAGTTAACAGGCAAAAAATCTCGTTGTTAATATTTTTACTTTCTATTGAAGATGTAATAATTCTTCTTACAATGAGAAATGTTCATTCTCTTTGCTAAAAGCAAAAAGAATGAACTGAATGAACTGAAGAAAATTTTTTTGAAATTAAAATTGGGCAAATGGAAGTTGTTGACTATGAGATGTCAAGAATCAGTCAAACTGAATCAAGATAATGAAAAAGAAAGGAGAAAATATATAATAACTCATTGGAAAAACAAATAATCTGGAAAATAGAAACAAGAGGGTATCTTATGAATTTTTGGACTACCTGAAGGACATGACCACCACCAAAAAAAAAAAACCCTGGACAGCATTTCAAGAAATTATCAAGGAAAACCATCCTTACATCTTAGAACCAGAGGGTAAGACAGTCACTGAAAGAATCCATGATCACATCCTGAAAGAAAGACCAAAATGAACACTCCAAAGAATATTCTAGCCAAATTCTAGAACTAGAATGTTAAAGAGAAAATACTGCAAGCAGCCAGAAATAAACAAACCAAATATCATGGAGCCACAGATGGGATTACACAGGGCTTAGCAGCTTCTACTTTAAAGGAGCAGAGAGTTGGAAATATGATATTTTGGAAGGCAAAGGAGCTTGGATTATAATCAAGAATCAATTACTCAGCAAAACTGAGAACAATCTTTCAGGAGAAAAGATGCCCATTCAATGGAATAGGGGATTTTCAACCTTTCCTGGAGAAAAGACCAGAGTTGAATAGAAAATTCAATCTTCAAATACATGACTTAAGAAAAGCAAAAAAAAAAAGAAAAAGAGGAAAGAAAAAGAAGATGGCGGAGTAGAAACAGCACTTCCAAGCCTCTCTGCCCCCAGATTCCCCACAAACTATGTAAAAAAGGACTGTGAACAACTTCTGGAGCCCCAGCACCCACAGAACGACACAGAGAAGCTAACCTCCCGCTGAGGACAGCCCAGCAGCCCTGCAGGAAGGACCAGCGCAGCGGTCTGGGAGCCGGCAACGCACAGAGCGCAGAGCGCAGGAGCCCAGCCGAGCCGAGCCCAGGTCCGCATGAGCCGAGGTTTTAGCCCCAGGGCGGCAGGGCCAGCAGCCAGCTGGAGGAACCCCAGAACACCAGGAGCTGTGGCGACTCCAGAATTATCAACATAGACTTGCCTGAGACAAAGTAAGAGGTTAGTGTCCTATGGACTTTGGGACTGGTATTAGGGAATGCGTCGGCTCCCTCCCCTGGGGCCTAGAAGCCGCTGAGGACAAACGCCATTTTGTAGTTTTCAGAGGCAGCTCCCGCTCCCAGCCTGCAAATTTGTAGGGAGATCCAGCGATTAGTCTTGGGGGGTAATCGCTCTTGCTTTAACCTCCCTGGATCTGGATTGTGATCTAGGGTGGAAGCTGTGGGTGGGTTTACAGCTTGCCAGAAACGGAAGTTGCCCCCCACACGTTCGGGACGGAAATTCCTCTAGCTGGCCTTAAAGCCATAGTGTGGCAACAAGCCCAAAAGTCAAGCAATTAAGTGGCAACATGCCAAGGCAAAGGAAACAGAAAAATGCGACCCTAGACTCCTATTTTGGGGGCATAGAGCAGGAAAAGGACTGTGAGGTCAGAAGTCCTGCTCCAAAAGCCCTAGGGGAAACCATGAGCGGGTTGCAGGCCATAGAGGACCTTAAGAAGGACTTTAAAAATCAAATAAGAGAAGTGGAGGAAAAATTGGAAAGAAATGAGAAGGATGCAGGAAAAGTATGAAATGAGGGTCAACAGCCTGACTGAGGAAAACAACACCTTAAAAAATAGACTAACTCAAATGGCAAAGGAGGCCCAAAAGGGCAATGAGGAGAAGAATGCCTTAAAAAGTCGAATTTGCCAGATGGAAAAAGAATCTCAAAAGTTCACTGAGGAGATTCATTCCTTCAGAGTTAGACTGGAGCAAATGAAAGCTAGTGACTTTATGAGAAATCAAGATGCTGTTAAACAGATCCAAACAAATGAAAGAATAGAAGACAATGTGAAATATCTCATGGGAAAAACCACTGACCTGGAAAATAGATCCAGGAGAGACAATTTAAAAATTATTGGACTCCCTGAAAGCCATGATCAAGGAAAGAACCTAGAAATCACCCTTCAAGAAATTCTCAAGGAAAACTGCCCTGATGTTTTAGATCCAGAGGGCAAAATAGTGGTTGAAAGAATCCACCAATCACCTCCTGAAAAAGATCCCAAAAAGAAAACTCCCAGGAATGTTATAGCCAGGTTCCAGAATCCCCAGATCAAGGAGAAAATACTACAAGCAGCCAGGAAGAAACAATTTCAATATTGTGGAAACACAATCAGAATAGCCCAGGACCAGGCAGCTTCTACACTGAGAGATCAAAGGGCATGGAATATGATATTCCAGAGGGCAAAAGAGCTGGGAATGAACCCAAAGGTCACCTACCCAGCAAAACTGAGTAATTTGTTTCAGGGGAAAATATGGTCATTCAGTGGAATAGAGGACTTTCAAGCATTCTTGAGGAAAAAACCAGAGTTGAATAGAAAATTTGACATCCAGACGCAAGAAGTAAGAGATGCCTGAGAAGGTAATTAGGGAAAAGAAATCAAAAGGAACTTATCAAAGTTGAACTATTTACATTCCTATATGGAAAAGCAATAACTGTGACTGATGATATCTTTCTCACTATGAAAATAATGGAAGAAGGGGGTGTGGTCATATGAATACATATGTGAATGTGTGTGTATATGGTTACAGTTATATATGGATAGAGGGCATAAGTTGAATTTGTTAGGAAGGGAGAATACTCAAGGGATGAAATTATGAGGTGAGAGACAAAAGTGGCAAGAGGAGATGGGGAGAGACAGGGTAGGGTAAACTATCCCATGTAGAAGAAGCAAGGGGAAGTGGTTGCAAAGGAGGGGGAGAATAAGGAAGGCTAAAAAGGCAAAACCACATTCACATTGAATTTGGTTCAGGGAGAGAATAACATACATACTAAATGGGATATCTCAACCTGCAGCAGGATAGGGGGAAGGGGGATGAGAGGAGGGATGATGGATGGGAGGGCATCCTTGGGGGGAGGGGAGGTTGGAAGTACCCACTATAGAAAAGGGACAGGATCATGTAGGGAATGGACCAGGTGGGGGGTGGGATGAGTGGGAGGGAATTATAAGCAGCCTTGTACAATATATCTACTATGATAATGTTTTGCATAGCTAGACATGTACAACATACACTGAATTACTTATCTCCCAAGAGGGAATGGGTGACAAGGAGGAAGGAAATGGATCTAAAATCCGAGGTCATAACATTAAATGTTTCAAATATATATAAATACTATTATTAATACTCTTTTGCTTGTAATAGGGAGATAAGATGTGCAGGCATTGGGACACAAAGACTCAACTTCCTCTAATGGAAAAATCGATGGGAAAAGGTATGGGAGAGAGAAGATTGGAGGAAGTGATATCTTGTGGGACTACTATTCTGGGAGGTTGGGTAGGGGAATAATGGGGGGAAAATGATTGTAACTCAAAATCTGGTGGAAATGAATGATGTAAAACAGAAGTTAATAAAGCATTTGTTTATATACAAAAAAAAAGAGGAAAGAAAAACATATTATTTGATAAGATTAAATGTTTTCATCACTACATGGAAAGATAATACTTGTAACTATAAACAATAAATAATTTCATCAAAGAGAATGACAACAATAAGACAACATACCAAAACTTAGGGAATGCAGTCAGAGCAGTTCTTAGGGAAAATTTTATCTTTTTAAATGCTTACGTGGATAAAATAGAGAAAGAGGAGACTGATGAATTGGGAATGTAAGCAAAATAAACTAGAAAAATAACAAATTTAAAATCCCCAATTAAATAACAATTTTGAAATTCTGATAATTAAAGGAGAGATTAATAAAATTGAAAGTAAGAAACCTATTGAACAAATAAAAGTAAGAGCTGGTTTTACAAAAAAAAATAATAAAATAGATAAATCTTTGGTTAATTTGATTAAGTAAAGAAGAAAACCAGATTACCAGTATCAAAATGTAAAAGGTGAATTCACCACCAATGAAAGAAGAAATTAAATAATAATTAGGATCTATTTTGCCCAACTACATACCAACAAATCTGACAATCTAAGTGAAATAGATGAATATTTACAAAAATGTACATTTCCCAGATTAACAGAAGAGGAAATAAAATATTTAAATAACCCCATTTTAAAGGAAGAAATTGAGCAAGGAAAGAAATTGAACTCCCTAAGAAAAAATCTCTACATCCAGATGGATTCACAAATGAATTCTAACAAACATTAAAACACAGTTAATGGGGGTGGCTAGGTGGCGCAGTGAGTAGAGCGTCGGCCCTGGAGTCAGAAGGACCCAAGTTCAGATCCGGCCTCTGACACTTAACACACACACAAACAAAAACCTAGCTGTGTGACCTTGGGCAAGTTACTTAACCCCAATTGCCCTCCAAAAAAAAAAAAAAAGCAAAAAAAAAAAAAAAAGAATGTATATCGGGGCGGCTAGGTGGCGCAGTGAGTAAGAGCGCCAGCCTCGGAGTTTGGATGACCCGAGATCAGATCCGGCCTCAGAAAATGAGCACCCACGCATAAATAATGACTAGCCGTGTAACCTTGAGCAAGTTACTTAACCCCAATTGCTTTAAAAAAAAAAAAACAGTTAATACCAATACTATAAAAATTATTTGGAAAAGTAGGTAAAGGAGGACTCCTAACAAATTCCTTTTACATAGGACACACATATGGTGTTGTTACCTAAACCAGGAAGAAGCAAAAAAGAGAGAGAAAATTTACAGACTAATTTCCATGATGATATGCAAAAATTTTAAATAAAATATTATCAGTTTATCACCAGGATAATACATTATGACCATGTGTGATTTATTCCAGGAAAGCAGGACTATTTCAATATTAAGAAAACTATAAACATTAACTGACCATTATCAATAACAAAACTATCAGAAATTATATGATTATTTGAGTAAATGCAAAAAAAAGTTTTTGACAAAATACAGCACCCCTTTCTATTAAAAAAAACACCAGAGAACTTATGAATAAGTGGAGTTTTCCTTAAAATGATAAGCAGTATCTATCTGAAACCATCAGGAAACATTATATGTAATGGGGATAAGCTAGAAGCATTCCCAGTAAGATCAGGGGTGAAACAAGGATACACATTATCACCACTAGTATTCAATATTATACTAGAAATGTTAGCTCTAGCAATAAGAAAAGAAAAAGAAAGGGAAGGAATTAGAATACACAATAAGGAAACAAAAGCATTACTCTTTGCAGACAATATAATGATATACTTATAGAATCCTAGAGAATTAAAAAAAATTACTTGAAACAATAATTCTAGCAAAGTTTCAGGATATAAAATAAACCCACATAAATTATCAGCATTTTTATATATTACCAACAAAACCTAGCAGCAAGAGATAGAAAGAAAAATCCCGTTTAAAAGAATTGTAGACAATATAAAATATTTGGGAGTCTACCCACCAAAACAAACCCAGAAGGGGTGGAGCCAAGGTATCAGAGTAAAAGCAGGAACTTTCCTGAGCTTGCCTCCAAATACCTGTAAAAAATGACTCTAAACAAATTCTAGAGCTGCAGAACCCACAAAATCACAAAGTGAAACACATCTCCAGCCGAAGACAGGCTGGAAGGCCTGCAGGAAAGGTATATCACACAGGGCTGGGGGCAGAGCACAGTCTTGCATGGGCTATGCTGGGTGCAGACAGGGCCTGAGTAGGCCTCAGGGCCTGAACTGGTAGCTCTGGAGATTTCCAGACTTCTCAACCCACAAAAGCCAAGAAAAGCATAGAAGGTCAGTGGGGGAACTCTGTGAGACCTGAGTGAAAGAGGAGTATATGGTCAGCTCCAGGGTGGCAGAGGTAGAGGCAGTGGCAGAAGCAGCAGCAGCAGTGGCGGCTGCATAGAGTTCCCAACCCACAAATAGTGGGAGATCCAGTGGCTGATACAAAACCCCTGATGTCTGGAATAGTACACCCACCACCACCACCACCCCCACTGGAAGCAGAGTCCTACCTTGACAAGGCATTAAAAAGTCAAATATTTGCCTGGGAAAATGAGTAAAGAGCATAAAAACCTTATTTGGTGACAAAGAATGTCAAAACATACAACTAAAAGAAGACAATAAAATCAAAGCTCCTATATCAAAAGCCTCTAAAACAAACCCAGGAACTATAAGAACACAATTCCAAAACACTTTTCACAGAAATAAAGTCATATGTAAACAGTTTGAAAAATATCAGTTGCTCATGGGTAGGCTGAGCTAATATAATGAAAATGATAACTCTACCTAAATTTACTTATTCAGTGTCATAACTATCAAACTAACAAAGAATTATTTTATAGAGCTATAAAAAATAAAAACAAAATTCATCTGAAAAAACAATAGCTCCAGGATATCAAAGGAATTAATGAAAAAAACGCAAAGCCATACCAGATCCAAAATTATATTATAAAGTAGCAATCATCAAAACTGGATAAGAAATAGAGTAATAGAGGCAGCTAGGTGGCACAGTGAATAGAGCACCAGCCCTGAAGTCAGGCAGACCTGAGTTCAAATCCAGACTCAGGCACTTAACACTTACTAGCCATGTGACCTTGGGCAAGTCACTTAATCCCAACTGCACTGCCTCCCCCTCCAAAAAAGCAAACAACAACAACAACAAAAAAGAAATAGAATAATAGATCAGTAGAATAGACTGTTTTAAATTACTATAGTAATCTACTGTTTGATAAACCCAAAGATTCCAGCTTCTGGAATAAGAACTCATTATTTGACAAAACTGCTGAGAAAACTGGAAAGCAATTTGGCAGAAAGTAGGCATAAACCAATAACTCACACCCTCTAACAAGATAAGGTTGAAATCGGTACATGATTTGAACATAAATGGTGATACTATAAGCAAATTAGGAGATTGAGGAATAGTTTACCTGTCAGATTTTTGGGATAGGGAAAAATTTGTGATTAAAAAAGAGATAGAAAACATTATGAAAGGGGCGGCTAGGTGGCGCAGTGTGTAACAGTGTTGGCCAGGAGTCAGGATGACCCGGCATCGGTCCCAGCCTCAAAAAATTAGCACCCACACATAAATAATGACTGGCCATGTAACCTTGAACAAGATACTTAACCCCAACTGCTTAAAAAAAAAAAGAAAACATTATGAAATGCAAAACTGATCATTTTGATTACACTAAATTAAAAAATTTTTTCACAAACAAAACCAATGCAACTAAGAACTAGAAGGAAAGCAGAAATTTGGGGAATTATTTTTACATTCAGTATTTCAAATAAAGTCCTCATTTTTCAAATATGTAGAAAACCATATGAAATTTATAAGAATACAAGTCTTTCCCCAACTGACAAATGGTCAAAGGATATGAACAAGCAATTTTCAGATAAAGATATTAAATCTATCATCACATGAAAAAAATGATCTAAATCATTATTGATTAGAGAAATACAAATCAAAACAACTCTGAAATATCACATCACACCCATCACATTGGTGAATATGGCAGAAAGGGGAAATGATAAAAGTTGGAGAAGATGTAGGAATTTTGGAACAGTGATGCATTATTGGTGGAGTTGTGAACTGATGCAACCATTCTGGAGAGCAATTTAGAACTATGCCCAAAGAGTTATAAAACCCTTTGGTCCAGCAAGACCACTACTATGACTGCACCAAAGAGATCATTAAAAAGGGAAAAGGACCCACATGTACAAAAAGTACTCATAGCAGCTCTTTTTTTGGTGGCAAAGAATTGGAAATTGAGGGGAAGCCTATTCACTGGGGAGTGGCTCAACAAGTTGAGGCATATGAATATAATGGAATACTATTGTTCCATAAGAAATGATGAGCAGGCAGATTTCAAAAAAACCTGGAAAGACTTAAAATATCTGATACTGAGTGAGGTGAGCAGAACCAGAAGAACACTGTACACAGCAACAACAACTTTGTATGATGATCAACTAAGATAGACTCAGTTCTTCTCAGCAAAGCAATGATCCAAGACAATTCCAAAAGACTCATTTTTTGAAAGAAAGAAAGAAAAAGAAAGAACTATGGAGTCTGAATACAGATAGAAGCATACTATTTTCACTTTTTATTTGTTTGGTTTTTTTACTTTGTTGTGGTTTATCCTTTTGTTCTGATTCTTCTTTCAGAACTTAACTAATGTGAAAATATGATTGGTATGATTATGCATGTATAACCTGTATCAGATTACTTGCTGTCTTGGGAAGGGGGCAAGGGATGGGAGGGAGAAAAATTTGAAACTCAAAATCTTATAAAAGTGAATGATGAAAACTATCTTTACATGTAATTGGAAATAATAAAATGCTATTATGTGGGTGAAAATAAAATAAAATACTTGGTAATTGTAAAGCACCACATAAATTTGACATATGTGCATTTTTACAATCTCTTTTATTGGTAATCATGGCCAAAAAGTAATAACCTGGTGGCCAACATTCTGTGATAAATTTCTCCATTCTTAGATCTATTAAATGTTTTAATAATAGAGTCCATCATCTGTCCCATATTCAAAAATCTCTGTAGGTTGCTACAAAATTGGCTCAAGGGAAAGAAGGCTGGATTTAGAATTAGGAGATCTGGGTCTGAATTGTGTCTCTGATACCTGTGGAAAAGCACATCATGGACAAATCATTTAACTTTCCCAGGTCTTAGTTTTGTCTTCTGAAAATGAGGGGTTGAATTAGATGGCCTTTGTAAGACTGTGACCTGGATTCAAATTCTATTGCTGGAATTTACTATTTGTGTGACCTCAGAGAAGTCATTTAACCTCTCTTTGCTGAGGCTGCCTCATCTATAAACTAGAGGCTGAAATAGATGGTCTCTCAAGTCCCTCTAACCTCTAGATTTATGCTTTTATGAGATTATGATGTACCAGAACTTGAGGTTCATGGGCAGAATTTCCCCTATGGTTACCAAGGTATACCTGAACAATCCTTTATGAGATATTTATTACTATTAGTTTACTAGTATGTTCATGTCTTTATTCTACTTTTGAAAGGAACAGATTCACAATAAACCAAAGAAACTGATAAATAACTTTATTTTGTGCTCTTCTAAAAATTCCTTCCAATCCCTTATTTCTTAGCTGTTCAGTATTCACAGTAGATGAGCTAAACTGATCGCTGCCAAGGTAGGGAAAAGGTAGATTCAGTACCCACACTAAAAAATATACACGTTTCTTAGTTCTGGCTTTGAGAAAGAATAGACCAAAATTTGACTTTATGAAAAAGAGTACTATCACTCAATATTTAGCGCTTAATCAGCCTATTACAAACTTTTCAAAGAGATAGATTATTTATGGCACTTAATGTAAATATCTTTCATTCTATTTTAATTGAACTTATTCTCTCTTTTACTGTTTTCCAACTACTTCATATACGTCACCCCTGGAATTAGATTCCTGGGTTTTAGAACTGGAAGGATCCTTAAAACTCCTCTAGTCTCATTCCCTTATTTTAGAGAAGAGGAAATTGAAGCTGAATGAGGTGGCAATAATAGGACTAAGGCAAGGTAAATAGTAACAGGTGTGATTATAACTGATTCCAAACATGTCCTTTCTCTGTCCTCAGACCCTTATTAGTTGTGTGACCCAGGGCAAGTCATTTAACCTCTGCATGTTTCAGTTTCCTTATCTATAAAGTGGAAATAATAATAGCACCTACCTCCCCAGCATTGTTGTGAGTAAAAAGAAATAATATCTGTAAAATGCTTTGCAAACCTCAAAGCCATATATAAAAGTTAGTGGCACAATAGATAACATGCCAGACTTGAGTCAGAAAAACTCAACTTTTTCAGTTCATATCTGGTGTTAAGACACTTACTAGTTGTATGACCCTGGGCAAGTCACTTAACCCTCTTTGTCTTTGTTTCTTCTTCTGTAAAATAATTTGGAGAAAGAAATGAAAAACTGCTTCAGTATCTTCACTAAGAAAACCCCAAATGGGGCCACAAAGAGTCAGAAACAATTGAACAACAACAAAATTACAGTGATTATCATTAGTACCCTACCACTCCACCAAAGTGGGTTAAAATAAGAGTTCAAATGCTGAGCTGCTTCTTAGTTACTGTTTGACTATAAGCAAATAAAAGTCTGGCTTTCTGGTTCCACATCTGTAGGATGGGGAAATAATACTAATTCTACGTATTTTGCAAATAGAGCCAAATAAGATTGTTATGTAAAATCTTACATAAATATGAAATTTTCTTATTGATTGCCTAGAAGTAATATAATCCTCTTGAGAGTAGAGGATTGGGAATGAGAGTAAATCCTTTTTCATATCCTCTACAATATCTAGTAGGGGGTATAGTAGAAGTCTAGTAATTACTTATTTTATTGTAGTGAATCAGAATCTTTTCTTTGTAAGAAGATCATGCAATTATTGGATTAAGAGCCAGAAGGGATTAAAATATAAACTACTGGCATACCCAGTGATGGAAATGTAAGGCTTCATAATATAGAATGTTGACTGATAGAAAGAACATAGAATGTGGGAGCCAGAAGATGGTGCAGGGAGTAGAGTGTTGGACCTTGGTTCAAATCCTTCCTCCGATATTTTACTAGCTATGCGGGCCTAAACAAGCAAGCTAACCTTTCTGTGCCTCAGTTTCCTAATCTTTAAAATGAGATGATTAGATGTGATGATCTCTGAAGTTCTTTTCTACCCTAAATAAATGATTTTAAAATATGTTACAGCTGGAAGTAACTTTTAAAATGATCTATTCCAGCCTCTTTGTTTTATATGTAACCATATAAGTTGTGGAAGTTTTTATGCAATTCCCACTCACAATGAGCAGGGTTCCCAAAAAGCTGGCTTGCTATATGTTCCCCCTCAGGATTCTAGGAATAATCCTGAGGGGAATCCTCTATTCCAGTGGGGTCCTCTCTATATCTATTAGCTATAATTAGTATGTATACTCTGTATTGATTGATTCATGCCCCAGTATCATTTAAACAATTAACACCAATTAGTTTTTATTGAAAGATATTTACCAAGACCTTATGCAAGAAAAAACCATATTTACCCCAACACTAGAGGTACCCTCTCCATTCTACCACCTCATTCCTTGCAGAGAATGGACTCAAATATATAGTAGTTGCTACAAAGCATTCACTCAATCAAATTCAGTTCAAAATGGGGTATCACCATTGGATAAGATATTCTCTTGTAGCATAAAAACATGGCCTCTTTTAGTAGATCTGCTCTTGGACTGGGTCAAGGAAGTCACTTCTCAGGGCTTCCTTGGTACATAATCTGGCTCAACTACAACCAATCTCTGGTTCTACTTCCTATCCTAGATCTTGCATGGTTTGCTCTCCTGATCTTCTGAAGATTGCGAGATTGTAGCCATCTCTAAAACTCCTTCCCCTAAGAGCAAGAAAGAGCAGACTAAACAGAGACAGAAAATAATCATGCTATGTGTTAATGACCTCATGGTAGCTCCAGTTGACAAAGGGTCCATGCAGAGACTCATAAGAGTCATCTTGATTGTTTGTCATCAGAGAAAGAAAGCAAGGCTTAGTTGTTCCTGTGGAAGTGATTTGTGTATTCAGTTCCAGCTCAGCAGCTAACAGAAAAAGGCCTTCCAGAGTAAGTCAGAGTAAACGTGTATAGACAACATATGCATGATATTAAGTAGAGAGGTGGGTTCTTTCATCATGTACTTTCAGAAACATATACCACACATGCATATTCCCAGGATGGGGACCTCATTTGCCAGTACCCCCATAGTAAGTAACAGAACCAAAAATTTAACCCCAACCCAGTGTCTTCAAATTCAATGTTCTTTATCTGATACAATTTCAGAACAAGAAGGGAACTTTGGGTTCATAAAGTGTCATCATTTGGCATATTTGGAGGCTGAAGCCCAGAAAGGGAAATGATTTATCTCAGATAGCATAGCTAATAAGTATCTATATCCTCTCTTATTCCCATATGAAAACCTCACCAGCATTTTCTTTTCTTTTTCAATAAACTCTAAGTCATTAAGATCAAGAAATTCCCAAGAGCAAAAAATCCATTTATTTAAATCTCTCTACATGTGAGGAGAAGCACTGTTTTCTCAGTGAGAAGAGTAATCAAGCAGAATGAAAGTTTTTAACTCATTTTCTATTAAACGAAGGCTGCTAAAAGATCAACTGCTTCACTCCTATATCATTAGCCTCATTAATTAATTATCTGCTGTGTAAAACACACAAAGATGGACATAGCCAACTTTTCCTTATTTGCAAATGGATGATATACTCTATGGATTATTTCCCACACAGCCCACCCACTCAGTTCTGGCCTGACGTAGTAGGCCACAGGGATATCAGAGAGATATAATGAAAGGATTTAACCTCTATCTGAGAGTATGTATATAAATGCATAGATAGGTGGATATAGAAAGATGTATAGAGATAGATATTTCATAAATTATAATATATATGTATATACATGTATATGTAGAGCCAATGCAATATTTACAGAACCCACGATCACAATAATTATCATGACTATAAATATTGCATGACATTTGATCACAAAATATAACAAACTCTCCATATAGAGGACAGAAGCAAAGCATTTATTTAGACACCAGAAAACCAAATCCCAAAAATAGTAAGCCAATTCCATCATAGTACCAAAGAAGCTAATAAACCATAACAACACAGAGAGCCATGTCATCCTTCAGCCTTCCCACAAATCAATACAACATCAATATTTATGCACAAACCTCTCTATCTCCTTGCCTGAGTTCCTCTCTCTCCCACTGACTCACTAGCTCCAAATCCCAGCTTCCTGTGGGCTTTGCTCTACCCTTTAGCAAACTCCTCCCATCACAGGCTCCATGTGATTATATTCAACCATTAGGGGGCAGAGTTTACTTTCAACACAGGGGAGGTCTTCAAATTCCCCCTAGGCCTATTAAGGGGTAGGGAAGATCTTCAAATTCCCATTCCCATTACAGTATATATATATATATGTGTGTGTGTGTGTGTGTGTGTGTGTGTGTATACATATATATGTGAGTGTGTGTATGTATGTATATGTATATATGTATATGTATGTGTATTATTTGTATGTGTATGTATATGCAAATGCATATGTAGATATATATGTATATGTAGATATAGAGATATGTAGATACATCTATACATATATACATATTTGTTTTTAGAGGTTAAGAAAATAGAGGGCCAAAAAGATTTTCAAAATTCATATAGGATTCTTTACAGAGCTGGTAATCAAACTCAGGTCTTCTATAGTTATATCTAGGGCTCTCCAATATCTCTCATAAATAAATAAATGTATGTGTATGCTTATGTGTGTGTGTTCCCACATATATGGGTGTATATACATATGCACACATATCTGTATGCATATACACAAGCTATGTATACATATATACAAACACAGACATGTATTTAAATATATACATTTATGTATATATGTATTTGCATGTGTGTGCATGTGTGTATGTGTAACCCATATGTGTGTGTGTGTGTGTGTGTGTGTGTGTGTGTGTGTGTGTGTGTATACACATAAGATCTCTATCCAAATCAAGATCCATTCTGGGACACCATTTTCTTATCTGTAAAAAAGGGTCTGTTTAGATCTAGATAACCTATAAAATTCAGACAATCAAAGGCTTTTTGTAGAGGGGCCAGATCTTAGACTCAAGGAGTCTTAGAATTCTGTAATTTTAAATTTCTGACACTTAGTGGCTCAGTGAATATGAATGAATTGTGTAACTTCTTTAGTGCCTCAGTCCCTTCATCTACAAAATGTAATCTGTTAGTAATAATACTTGTCCTATTCATATCACAGAGTTACCATGAGACTCAAATAAGATAATGAAAAGAAAGGGTTTTGCAACTACACAACCTGACATGAAATGTCAGATATCATACTGCTCCAGGAGTTCTATTCAAATCAGAGAATATAGCATCACCCAAACTCCCAGTTTCAGATTTCTTTACCACGAAGGTAATGTGATATAGCAGCAAAATCCTTTGAAAACCCTGACTTGGGCCCGGCTTTTCCACCACCTTGGTAGATGACCTTGAGCAAATCTTGTCCATTCTATGGACTTCAATTTCCTCTTTTGTAAAATAAAGAGAAACAGATTAGAAAATTTGCACTGTCCTTTTATCAGTCTTTGAAATGCAGGAAGATAAGTAGTTTGGCTTTTAAATTCACTGCTTCCATAAAACATCAATTATTAAATTAGTCCCAATGCCACTTTTCTATCTTAGAAGAATGTGCTTTTTATTGGGGTACAGATGTGGTATTCTTGTAAGCCTGTGGTCTGACCCTATGGGGTGTGTAATTAACGAATTAGAGGGCAGAAAGTGGCATTTTATCCTACCCTTCCTGAGAGCCAGTTATGGAGCTTCTAACAAAAATAACCATATCTTCCCTCATAGCTAGCCACTACCCCATGCTGCCCTCTCCCTCTATGTTTAAACTGCAACTTCCCCTCTTCCAAGCAGGTACTGGAGCTCTCTGGGAAGTTAGACTCTAAGTAGTATATGAAGTACAAATGCCATTGAGAAAATTCTAACCTTACCCTCTTTTCTCACAATCACTTTGTAGATTAAAGGGAAGTCTATGAGTGATTGGGAGAACAGTAGCCTGTGAGTAAGATCCCCACCTCTCACATTTTCATTTTGGGTAATACAACATGATCTCTGAAAGATGCACAGGCATTGATGGCATGTGATCTGTATCACAAATAACATTATATTATCTTTCCCTCTTCCATTCTTCTTTATAACTGTTGAGGGCAATATCATTCTTCTAGTTAATCACAATCTCACAATTCTGATATCTTTACATTATCATTTTATCTCACCATAAATAGCCAATTTTGTGGCCAAATCCTATTGGTTTACCTCTACCAGTCTTACCTCTGCTCCCATTTCTACTTACAGACAGCCACCACCCTTGCTCCAGACCTCATCATCTTGACTATGGACAAATACTAATCCCTAATTAGACACCCTGAATCATTTCTCTCCTAATTTCAGTATATCCTCCATATATCTGCTAAAATGATTTTCCTAAAGCACAGACCCTGCTCCCTAGTGACTCTAGGTTCAAATAAATTACTGTTTTAACTTTATCTCATCCTTTGAAAATTCTACTTTGTATAAGTTTTAGAACATATAATTATTAATATAATATTATAGGTATATAACTTGTAAACATGTAATTATGCACATATTTGAGTGCTTGGTTTTTGTTGGGGGGCTTTCTGATGGGGTGCATGATGAATAAGTTTTGGAAACCACAAATTTAAAATATTTGCTTAAAGCTGAAACTATTTAATGTGCCACTGGAAGTATCACATTTAGAAAAGTATAAATATTGAGCACTTGGATAAGAACAAATATGGACAATATATACAGTGGTACCAACTAGAGTACATGCCTTCTTCTATCTGTAAAAGCATTAATTTCAATCTAAGTTTGGCATTTGGTCATTATGTAAAGCTAAGTATGAACATGTGACAATGAGTGATAATTAGGTTTTCTCTTTCTGGATGTTAATCTTTCCACCATTAGAGAATCCCTTTCCACTCTATTTGCACTAAGAAATTGTTTTAATGTATTGGACATAAGGATTTGTATCATCATTCCACAAGTAAGGGAGGGAAAGTATGTTAGGATTCTACCTGCATAGTTATCTTTCTCAATTATCAACTGATACTTTGTTAAACATTAGCAATAGGGAATAGAGACCACAATAACTCACTTTTGCCTACTAGACTTGAGCCAGATCCATAGGTCTCAGGAACCTGGGCCCGAATGAATCATGTGGCTCAGTTGAGGAGATAACACTTATCATTGATTAAAAAATGCTTTGATCTTTGTTTAGGAGAAAATTATACTTTCTAGCACATAGAACTTGGAATGAAGAAAATATCATTTTAGAAGGTACTGAAAAGTAGGTATGAAGACTCTAGCTATGGTGTGTCTAAACCAAAAATTATGGGGAAGGAATAAAACATACACACATCTCCTGAGATCTGACTCTTTTCTTTCTTTCTCCTTGAGCAATCCTGGAAGGCAAAACAACATCTGAAAACATGACCTTTCACTACCAGGTAGAGTGAAATCAAAATATACTTTCCTTCCTTCCCTCCTTTCTTTCCCTTGTTCCTTCATTTCTTCCTTTTTTCTTTCCTTTCTTCCTCCCGTCCTTTCCTTCTTCCTTTGTTTTTTCTTTCCTTCCTTCATTTTTCCTTTCATTCCTTCCTTCTTTCTTTCCTTTTCTTTCTTTCTCTTATTTCCTTCCTGTCCTCCTACCCTTAGGCCTACTTTTTACTTGGTTTATACCCTGGAAGCTAGCAACATGCAGAATCAAGGCAGAAACACTCAGGCCTTATTTTCATCTATATAAAGCAATCTATTCTTCTCCTATATGAAGAAATGCTTCTGCTATATTTTATTTTAATGCTTCTGTTTTTATTTTTATTTTTTTTTGCTTGTTGGAGAGCAATTGGGGTTAAGTGACTTGCCCAAGGTCACATGGCTAGTTTTTGTGATAAGTGTCTGAGGCCAAATTTGAACTCAGGTCCTCCTGACTCCAGGGCCAGTACTCTACTGACTGCACCACCTAGCTGCCCCTTATTTTATTTTTCTAAGATTGTATCTTTCCCATCCCCTAAGCTGGAAGTGCATTGGCTATTCACAGGCCTGATCCCACTACTTAATGGCATGGGAGTTTTGACCTATTCAGTTTGTGTCTTGGATTGCTTCATCCCTCCATGGGCAATTGGGCCTCCCTCTCACCTCGATCTTCAACCCTGGTTGTTTATCATATAGATGCTGGGTTGACAATCAGCAAGCAGTACTGACACCCAGCTGGCAAAGAACACTGAAGTTCAAAACTCTTAAGCACAAGAAATCCTCTAACTCATTCTCCTTAGTACTTGGGATTATAGAGGTATGGGTGGGCTTTAAAGTTCCTATTAAGAATTAAACTCTCAAGTTTTAGGTAGAGGTCATTCTGATTAACTTCTATAGTTGCACTGAGTTAGAAACCTCCCCTCATTCTCTAAAAAATGTACATGTTTGTTCATCCTTTTAAAATAGTTTTCCTCATTGTTCTTAAGGGGAAAATATTCTGTTCATTTCTTAATGTTCTAATTAGGATTTTTTAAAAATTGTAGCTTGGATAAAAGGCAGGAAAGGTGTCTTCATTTAGGGTGAGGAGAAGCCAAGCCGTACTGATACTGCCATGAGTTGTAGGAAAAAGGAATTCATCCCTAAAGATCATTTAAGAGTTTCCAATCCAGCATGTATTGTTAGGTCCCAACTATGGGTGAGGTATTGTACTAAGTGCTTTGGATTCAGAAACAAAAATAGAATGTCTCTGCCTTCAAGGAGCTTACATTTTACCTAGTGGGAGAAGAGAAGCATTATAACATACAAAGCTAAATGTACATCCATGATAATTTGAGGAGGGAGAACACAGTTACAGCAGGGAAGATCAGCACAGCTTTCTTGAGGAGGTGAAAAAAATGTGTTAAACCTTGAGGGAAACTAAGGATTATACCAGGCAATGGTGAGAAAAGAGTGCATTCCTGTTACGAGAAAAGGCCTATGCAAAGGCACAGAAGTGGGGCATGGGATGTTACATTTGTGAAACATCTAACAGGTGAGTTGGGATGGATCATCATGAAGGAAATAATGTGTAATAAGACTGAAAAATACACTGAAGGCAAATGACAAAGAACTTTAAATGTCAAACAGAAAATTTTATTTGTTACTTTAGAGGAATAAGGTAGTCACTACAATTTCCCCAACAGGAAAGTGACATTACCAGATAGGAACTTCAGGAATGTCTATTGGGCAGCTGTGTGGGGGCAAAGCAAACTGGGGCAAGTAAAATAATTGGGGAGCAATTTCCATAGTTCAAGCAAAAAGTAATGTGGGTCTAACAGTATTGTGGCCCTATAAAACAAGAGGAGTATAGATTTGAGAGATATTGGAGAGGTAGACATGACAGCTTTTAGGTATGGTGGGGTGAGGTGGGGTGAAGAAGCAAAAGTAGAGCATGATTTCCATGTTGTGAACCCCAATGGATTGAAAGGATGATGGTGTCCTTGATAAAAAGCAGAGATATTCAGAAGTGGGGTCAGTTTAGGGAATAGGATGATGAGTTATGTTTTTGTCATTTTGAGTTTAAGCCTCTTAAGTGATTCAGTTGGAACCGTCAAAGGACAATTGGTGAAATAGGATAAGAACTCAAGATAGAGACAAGAGTATATGTTGTTGGGGGAGTGATAGATCTACTTATATTTTTACTTAAATCCAGTGCTTTTTGTGACCATAGAGAAAACATATGGAAAGAAAAACAAGGGTCCAATATATAGCTTTGGGAAGAGGAAGAACTGTGGTTTGTGGGTGACCATGTATGATGATCCAACAAAAGTGAATAAGAAGCTATTACCCTATTCCAAACCTTACATTTCAGCCTTAGTAAATGAGTATAAGTGTTTTATAAATGCCAAGCACTACGAAAATGTAAATGTGTAGGGAGAAGTTGTGTTTTGTTCTGCCCTCCCCAAATAGGTAGTCATGGAGCTTCTAACAAAGGCAACCATATCTTCCCTCATCCTTAATCTCATACAATTAGAAAAGTCATAGAAAACTATATTATGACAGTGAGGGTAATGGAGAAGACAGAGAGATGTGCTGGACCATTGTAATGTCTTGTAATTTAATTTCACATTGGTTGGTTTTATCATCACACAAAAATGAATGGTGGCAACAGATGGTAATAGAATAAATACCAAGCTCAGGAGCAGAGGATCTGACTTCAAATCCTGTCTCTGCTCCCAGCACCTAGTACAATACCTTTGTAATATTTTGTTGTTTAGTCATTTCAGTCATATCTGACTCTCCGTGACCCTATTTGGGGTTTTCTGGGCAGAGATACTGAAGTGGTTCGCTATTTTCTTCTCTAGCTCCTTTTATAGATGAGGAAACCAATACAAACAGGATTCAGTGGCTTACCCAGGGTCAAACAGCTAGTAAATGGCTGAGGGTGGAATTTGAATTCAGGAAGATGAGTCTTCCTGATTCTAAGCCCAGTGCTCTATCCACTATGCCACCTAGGTGCCCATTGCATGTAATAAACACTTAATAAATACTTACTCAATTGAATCCAGTTGTTGGTTTGGTAAGTCATTTAACTTTTCTAGGTATCAGTTTCCTTATCTGGACTAGATGATTTAAAAAATCAACTCAAAATCCTGTAATTATGCCCATATGACCTCAAAATTGACTGTGTTTTGAGTTGTTATTATTGTTGTTGTTCAAGAGTTTTTCAGTCATATCCAACTCTTCATGACCTTATTTGGGGTTTTCTTGGAAAAGATACAGGAATAGTTTCCCATTTCCTTTTCCAAATCATTTTATCAATGAGCAACTGAGGTAAACAGGGTTAAGTGACTTACCCAAGGTCACACAGCTAGTAAGTATCTGAGGTTGCATTTGAACTCAGAAAGATGAGTTTTCCTAATGCCAGTCCTAGCATTCTTTCTATCCACTATACCATGTAAGTACCTTTAAGTTTTAATCCAATGTATTATTGCACATTTAAAATTGTTACACTATATTTTAATCCAATGTATTATTGCACATTTAAAATTGTTACACTATGTTATTTGAAAATTAGGATTTTTGTCCTCTGGAACTGATATTAGAGGCTATTTCTTCATACACAAAAGAAGCAGTAGCAAAAATATGGTTGCTAAACACCATAAAATGCCATATGGCTTTTTTCCTTGTGAAATTAACAATCAACCTTCAAAATGCAATTAATACTGCAATTATGATCTGAATGCTCATTTCAGATAATGGGAATATACTTTGCAATCAAGGTTTTCCTTTCTGTTGTCTTCTCTGGGTGTGTAAATTTTTCTCTCTAGTAAAAATATCATATTGTTGCCTCCTTGGCAGAAAAATGTGCTCATTTTCTGTATTATCCTTAATTAATTTGTCTTTAAATATCATTTTTAACATTCTAGCTGTTTGTAATAATTATAACAGAGAAAACTTGTATGAAGGTCATTGCCAACATCTGGAAATGGAAACAAAGACTTCTGTTAATTAGAAGAACATAAGAGATAAAAGAAGAATCCATTTTTTCTTTTTTGTAAACAGATGCTGTATAGGAAGTGAGGGATGGGGAGAGGATATTAGAAGATGGGGAGAAAGGGGGTAGGAAAGAGAATTGCAAGAACACAGCAGCTTCTAAAATATTAACTGTTTATGATAGTTCTTTGGGGAAAAGTTGTGACTTTTTTTTTTCCTTTCTTTCTTTAAGAGAGTTTAGCAGAACATTATAGTAGGTGGTTTGGCAGACTTGCTATCAGGAAGATAGGTGTGAAAATCATGTCTCTGGAACTTATTAGGTATCTCACAAGTCTCATCATTTCTCTCTCAGCCTCAATTTCTTCACCTATAAAATGGGAGTCAAAATATCCAGTGTTGTGGGGCTTAAATGAGATAATGTATATAAAGCACTTTTGTAATTTATGGTGTTATGCCAATTGTTATAATAAAAATAACACTAGATTTAAAATAATGCCAATTGTTATAATAAAAATAACACTAGATTTAAAATGCCAATCATTATAATAAAAATAACACTAGATTTAAAATCAGGTGAGGCGTAGGTGCAAATTTTTAATCCCACACATGACAAGAGAGAAACACTCCCTCCGTAAGCCTCAGTTTCCTTATCTGTAAAATGGGGGAGTGGGGAAGTGTTTTGTAAGCCTTAAACTTAAAGAAGTATAAGTTATTGTTATCATTATAATTACATTAGTCCTTATAGAATTTGATCTCCTGATAAGCTGTCATTTTAATATGTCAGCATCTTTAAGCTGCTGTTACAGGGGGAGTGAGGTGACACTAACCTGGCAAGCCTCCCTTCCAAGCCTGTGACTTTGTTCCAGGCCTGAGGCAAACTCATGCAAACCATTCACTAAAGCCACTAGTACAGGGCACGAAAGCTTCCAACCCAGCAGCTGTTGTTCAGTGATGCATCAGTGAAGCAAAAAATTATGCTGGTATAAAAAATAGATCTTGAGCCACAATCCTCCTTCTTATCCCTTTGTTCTGCATTAGGGGAGAACCTCTGGGATTCATTTAGCTGTAATCATTTGTTACTGAGGGGCAAAGCGTCTTTCAGACAGTGATGATGGAGTCACCTTTGAAAGAAGTGCAAATGAGGAGAAATCATTTTCCAATCTGCCCTCCCAGGATTGCATTTGATAAACTAGTGTTCACTCAAAGAGACTGCCCAGAATGTAGATCATCTTCATAAATAACAAATGGGCATTTTAGACTTAATTTTGTTCCTAGCAGGTTAATTGCCTGATCTCCTGAACCTTCCCACAATAGTTCATGCAGGAAGTAAGACGGCCAAAAAAATAAATAAATAAAGAGAGAGAAATTGAGCTGCTTCCAATTCCAAATGGCCAGGGTCAGAACAAACCTGGAGTATTGCATCTGGTTCTGGGTACCATATTTTAAAAAGAACATTAACAAACTAGATCATGTCCTGCGTATATTATTAAGATAGTGAGAGGACTAGAGACCATGGTATATTATGATCATTTGAAAGAAATGGGGAGGCTTAGTCCAATTAAGAAACTGTCAGGGGATATATGATTGTTGGCATAAAGTACTTGAAGGGTTATCATGTGAAAAGGTTTAGGATTATGGGATCAGACATTTAAAAATGGAAGGGGCTTTACAGGTCATACCTCCTAGGCAAAGAGAGCTTGAGGTGTCCAATGTCACATGGATAGGAAATGGAAGAACCAAGAATTTGCACCCTGGTTCCCTGATTCTTAAAGCAGGATATTTTGCATTACAACACAGAACCTCACAGCAGAGATGGTTTACTGATGTTCATGGATCTCCTTCTGAAGTCAATAACATTGGCTCAATCATTCTCATATTGAAATAAGTTAATTTCCATTTTAGCTTTGGAATGACAATCAATACACTGTGATTTCCTCCACATAAATTAAGCCATTAGATTTATTGGCAATGCCAAAACCAAACATCAAATCTTTAATGAAAATGAAGATTAATATTCCGCCAAGAAACCTCAAATCATCAAATGTCTGAAATGTTTGCTTTGCTTGCATTGACCACTGCTCTAGTTTTGCCCTAAGGGTCCCAGCTTGCTTCAGAATTATGCTACTGTTTGGGTGGCAGTGTGAGAGTCACAGTGAGGTATGAGACAGAAAATGAAGCACTGAAAGTCAGAAGGTGTATTTGTAACACCACCTCTACCATTGACGAGCCCTGCAACCTTGTGCAATTTCTTTCTTTTCCCTCGACCTCAGTTTCCCAATCCACAAAATAGGGATAATCAGACTTACTTTACTATTTCACAGAGTTTTGGGAGGAAAGCATTTTATAACAATATAGCCAGGTGAATTATAATTATCTACAAAATGAGGTTGTTTAATTCAGTTTATTAAGCACTTATTAAGTACCTCCTGTGTGCCAGACACTGTGGTAACTTGGGACATAAAGACAAAAATGACACAGATCTTGCAAAGAGCTTATATTCAAATGGGAGAAATAATAAGTACATAAATAAGTAAATGGAAAAATAAACATAAAGAGAAATAATGGAAGATGGAAAGAAGTGGTAAGAAAAAGGCCAACAGTTGGGAAAATCAAATTGCCTGCTTACAAGTTTAATGATCTAGTTTTTTAAGCTACATCATTCAGACTTTTAGAAATGTAATAGAAAGTTGCTGCAGAGATACCCCTCAAATTTGTGGCTGGAAGCAGAATGGGACCAGATGAAAGATGGAAGGAAAGAAGGGAAGAAGGAAGGGAGGGAGGGAGGGAGAGAAGGAAGAGAAGGAGAGAGGGAGAGAGAGGGAGGGAAGGGGGTAGGAGGAAGGAAAGTAGAAAGGAAAGATGAAGGGAAGGGAGAGGGGAGAGAAGTAGGAGGTAAGGAAGTGGGGAGGAAAAGGGGAAATGAAAAAAGTATTTTAATAGTATTTTATTTTTTCAAATTGAATATAAAGACAATTTTTAACATTTATTTTTTATAAGATTTTGAGTTCCAAATTTTCTTCCTTTCTTCCTTCTTTCCTTCCCCCCAAAACATTAAGCAATTTGGTATAGGTCATATGCATGCAGTCATGTAAAATATACTTCCATATTAGTCATGATGTAAAGGAAAAATGGTTTGCAAAAAAAAATCCAGTTTGTAAAGGAAAAAATTCATGAAAAAAAGTGAAAATAATATGCTTCAATCTGCATTCAGACTCCACCAGTTCTTTCTCTGGATGTAAATAGCATTTTTCATCATGAATCTTTTGGAATTGTCTTGGGTCACTTTATTGCTGCAATAGAGCTAAGTCAGTCATAGTTGATCATTGTGCAATGTTGCTATCACTGTGAACAATGTTCTCCTGGTTCTGCTCACTTACCTTGCATCAGTTCATGTCTTTCCAGCTTATTCTGAAATTTGCTGCCTGTCATTTCTTATAGCACAACAGCATTCCATTCCATTTATATATCACAGCTTGTTCAACCATTCCCCAACTGATCCCCTCAATTTCTAATTCTTTGCCATCACAAAAGAAGCTGCTATGAGTATTCATGAATATTTTTGAACATATGGAGCCCTTTCCTTTTTTTATAATCTCTTTGGGATACAGACCTAGCAGTGATATTGCTAGGTCAAAGGGTATGCACAGTTTGATTGCCCTCTGGGCATGAAACAAATATTTATTAAGTACATATCATATGGGGGGCAGCTAGGTGGCGCAGTGAGTAGAGCGTAGGCCCTGGAGTCAGAAGGACCTGAGTTCGGATTGGCCTCAGACACTTAACACACAAAAAAAACAAAAAAACCTAGCCGTGTGACCTTGGGCAAGTTACTTAACCCCAATTGCCCTCCAAAAAATGCAAAAAAAAAAAAAAAGTACATATCATATGTCAGGCCCTGTTCTAAGTGCTTTACAAATATTACTTCATTTTATCCTCACAACAACCATGGGAGGTGGGTGCTGTTATTATCTTCATTTTATATTTATGGAAAGTAAGCCAGACATAGGTTAAGTGACTTGCCCAGGATCACACTGCTAAGTATCTGAAATAAAAAGAACAGCTTTTAGCTACATCTTATAACTGGGCAATCTTCATAAAAAGATTGTACTAACTTATCTCTACGGTCCCATTAAAGCTTGCTATATTTCTTTTTCTTCATATTCCATGCTTCTTATAAAGAAATAACCAAGCTAAGAGATATAGCTTTATGTACAGACAGAATTAAATTCTAAGTTGATTTATGTTTGGGTTCTGTTTTAGAAATTTTAGAGATTGGCCATTCATGGAATAAATGGAAGGCATAACTGAGGGCTAGTCTATGAATGGAATGTATATTCACTCAATCACAACATAGCTAAAGGAGGGCCCTTAGGATATCTGAAATCTTCCTATGGAGAATTTTTAGGAAGAGCATGAATATGGACAAACATCACATAGAATGGGCAGACCTGGATGAACTGAGATCTCTGTCAGGGAAGGCAGAGCCTAACAGGAGTGAAGAACCTGTGACTTGGAACCCTCATGTGACCCTCTAGGTCCTCAAGTGTGGCCTTTTGGCTGAATCCAGACTTCACAGAACATATCCTCATTAAAAAAAGGATTTTTCTGCAAAACTTGGACTCAGTCAAAGGCCACACCCAAGGACCTAGAAGGCCACATGTGGCCTTGAGGCTTCAGGCTCCCCAACCTTCAAAGACAACTCCAAAAGACTCATGATGCAAAATGATATCTACGTCCAGAGAAGGAAGTATAAAGTCTGAATGCAGATTGAAGCACACATTTTCACTTTTTTATTAATTTTTTTTCTTTCTCGGGGTTTTAAGGGGATTTATTTTGTGAAGTTTGGATTCAGACAAAGGGCCACAGTTGAGGACCTAGAGGGTTACACGTGGCCTTGAGGCCACAGGTTCCCTACCACTATTTCAATTAGATCATAGATTCTGGAAGTATCATAATGTTGTACGTGACTCTTCCTTTTTTATGCTACATGGAAAGGGTTACTTTAAGCTAAATATTAAAAAATCTACAGTTGTATGTACCATCCTTTTTTCTGTTCCAATACAGGGAAAACTAAATGGAGCAAAATGATAGAGCATCAGGCCTGGAGTCAGGAAGCCCTAAGTTGAAATCAGAGCTAGACATTTACTAGCTAGGTGACCCTGGGCCAATCACTTAACCTTGTTTGCCTCAGTTTCCTCATATGTAAAATGAGCTGGAGAAGGAAATGGCAAACCACTCTAGGATCTTTGCCAAGAAAATCTCAAATGGGATCATGAAGATGATCAACAACAATATATACATGGAAATGCATATTTTATTTGATGTTTAATAAGTTCAGAAAATTTTTTAAAGTTAAAAAAAAGAAATATAAATAGACTACAGTAAATGTTAGGGTAGTGACAATATACTTAAATATAAATCTCTTTATTGGCAGGCACCTCAGGTTCATAGACTCATCACCGAGTATTTATTGGGCATCCATTATGTACCAGGCACTGTGCCAGGTCCTGGGAATACAAGTACAAAGAATAAAATAATACATGCTTACAAGAAGAGAGTGGGGCAAACAAGCAATTAGAGAAATCAGGAAATGATTCATGTAGAATATAGTCCTGGATCTGAGTCCTAAAGGAAAAGAGGGATTTTGCCAGTTAGAGGTAAGGAGGGAGTGCATTCCAGGCTTAGGGTTGGCCAATGCAAAGACACATAGATATGAGTGCTTCCTAAATGAGGAACAGTTTGACAGGTTCAGAATGAAAGAAGAAGACTAATGTGCAATGAATCTGGGAAAATTGGCTGGAGCAAAATTGTGAAGTTTAACTAAAAAGTAAAATTAAGGAATTTATATTTGATCCTAGAGACAATTAAAAAAAAACAAATATGGGTGATTGGTGGAATTTCATGTGAGATACACACTTAACAAATCACTTAGGCAGCTGTTTTGCTAGACTATTGTGAAGAAAGACTTGAGGTAGGGAGACCAATTAGGAAGTTGTTGAAATAATTAAAGTGTTTTGAGTATTAAGGGGGTAACACAATATGACCTGTCCTTTAGTAAAATAACTTTGCTAGCTGAATGAAGGACAGACTAGAGTGAGGAGGTTTCTGCCAGGCAGACCCCCAGGTAGGCTATTACAATAGTCCAAGAAAGAGTAGAGAAGAACCTGAATCAGTGGGGTGGAAATATCAGAAGAGAGAAAGGGGTATATTCAAGACCTGGCACAAAGATAAAATCAGCAAGCCTTAGGAACAGATTGGATATGGAGGGGTGAGATTGTGTGAGGAGAGAGAAAAGAAAGTGGAGGCAGTCAGCACAGATAGTTTATTCTAGGAGTTGACTGAAAAAGGAAAGAAATATAGAATGATAGCTTGATGGGATGGGAGAGTCTAGTGAAAGCTTATTAAAGAAGGAAAAGACATGGGCATTTATTTTTGAAAGCGATAAGGGAAGAAATTACTTGAGAATTTGAAGGTTCTTGAGGGAGAGTGATGGAGGATGCTCAAGAAGATGGAGGGGAGGGAATTAAGGGGACAGGTATATGGCCCTGCTGTCCCCATAGCAGGCATTTAATAAATGCTTGTTCCCTTCTCCTTCTACACACACACTCCTCTTTCTCATTATCAGATACTTTGGGAAAGGAGAATGCGGGGAGGGGAGCAGGGAGGACATGACTATATGGTTTTGTTTTTAGTTGCTTTTCTCTTAGACTACAGGGAAAGTGGCAGTATGAATCTGGAGGTTCTCTTTTCCTTTTTTCTTTCTTGCTCTGATTTTGCCCATAGGGGACACCAGTAAGAGTCTAGAGCACTTAGCCTTGATCTTGGTCATCACCCTTGGGGCTCTGAGAAAGGAAGAATCTCATAGCTGGCCTCCTCCCTGGGCTCTTGGCTTACTTCTCCTACTTACTTACTTTCTTACAGAAACTCAAAAATACTATTGTTCCTATCCCACTTCTTTCTTCTCCATAGTGAGAGAACAGTGCCTAAGGGGGAGTGAATGAATACCAGAATGCATCTGCCCTTACTCCTTTATCTTAGGTTGCTTCTGGGCAAGGGATCAGGAAGCTAATTGTCCTCTCTTGCCAAGACCTTACCCCCTTATCCCTCTAGATGCTGTGAGAGGCAGAGTCTGGCAAGCTGGGGCCCTCCTTGAGATCTTTGCTTGCTCCTAGGGAACACACCAGAAGCCTTAAAGTACTTCTGGTCTTTCTCCTTCCCAGCTCTGATTCAGGAAAAGGGATTAGGAGCTACATTAGAGACTACTAAAGTATACAGAACGCTCATCATTTCTACTTGGCTGACTGCTATGGTGGCTATGAATAGAAACAGCCTCCTACAAAGCAGAACCTCTGAAGGTTCCATAGAAACCATTGACATCTGTAAACATTTACGTTTGGAAAAACAGGGCTCAAAGAAACATGCTTCAGACTTCCTTTTCGCTGCTCTTACCAGTTCAATACTGCAGTCTACTACCTGTAATCCCTTAGAGGCATAAATTATTTAGAAAGTGGGGGGGGGGATTATTTGCTTCATCTTCTCAACTGAGTAAAGGATACCTAAGTTGGAAGAATCCAACAACCTGTTAAACTAAGTTTGTGCTGGACCAAGAAAGTTTTTGCCTGGAGAAACTTATTTCCGATAGATTTCCCTTATTTCAAATAGGCAATAGTTCACGTAATTTGAAGCTGTTTATAAATCCCAAAATACAAAGCCACCCACATTGCTGCTGATACTGCCACTGGTCATTTGGTACTGCAAGGAACCGTGTCTTCATTAGAGGGATTTCCCTTCTCTCAATGCAGATCACAGACTGTGAGGACTTTTGTTGATAATATTTAACTGCTACTGAAAATGGAAAAATTCATTCTCCCCACCCTTCACCAGTCTAAACCATTAAGTTTTTCTTCTGATGAGTATGTAGCAAGGTTATCCCCCATGCCTGGAATTTCTCCTTCCTCATCTCTGTCTGCTGGACTCCCCAACTGTCTTCAAGTCTCAAATAAAATCCCATCCTTTGCAAGAAGCCTTTCTGGTCCTCCTTGATGCTGCCTTTCCTAAGAGACTATCTCCAAATTATCATATACGTATTTTTGTTTTTGTTTTTTTGGTTTCTCTACATAGTGGTTTCCCATTAGATTTCAAGTTTCTTGAGGACAAGGAGTTATTTTACTTCTCTTTGCATCTCCAGTGTTTAGTATAATGCCTGGCACAGAGAAGGAGTTTAATAAATGCTTGTTAACTTAGTCCATGGATAGCAGATATAGCTTTTCATGAGATTAGTACTTAGGGGCTTCTCTACTTATTTGGAAAAGGAAGGGATTATACTGTATAGCCATAGATTTGGAGAATCCAGAAATACTTCTTCCTTATGATAAGGCATGGAAGCTAAAAAAGTTGTGGAGGATTATCAGTTCTATAATTAATAAAATCATATCAGAATTCAATAAAAATAACAATTAAGGTATGAAAAAAATTACACTTATCAACAAAAATAATTAATGACAATAATAGTAAAATTAACATTTCACAAGCTTTTTAAGGCTTACTAAACACTTTCCTCCTAAAGACTTTCTGAGAAAATAAGAAAAATAGCTGATATTTATATGGCACTACTACTATGTGTCATGCAGTGTCTTAAGTTATAGAAACATTTTTATCCACATTTGATAAATAAGAAAGTGAAGTCCAGGAAGAATAAGTGACTCAACAATGAGAAAGGAAGGAAGAAGAAGCATTTATTAAGTACCAGCTACGTGCCAACCACTTTTTTAGGTACTTTACAAATATGATTGTACTTTGTTTAAAACCACGTGGCCATTTTAGTGATAAGTTATGTCATAACATTGTGAATGCTATAATTTGATTTCTATGAATGTTTTGCTCTGATTTGTTACTGAATAAATAGAGTGTTCACTATACTACGTAATCAGAACCTTGAAAGCTGTTTACAGTAGCAGTCCTCTAGAAAGGTGCTTATACTTGGCTTTACAGCATGCCATGCTGAATGATCCTGTGCCAGTGTCTCCCATGGTTTACAATCAATTTCAAAGTTCATCAGAGAGACTTTGAGAGCATCCTTGTATCATTTCTTCTGACCTCCATATGAGTACTTGCCTTGTGTGGGTTCTCTGTAAAATAATCATTTAGGAAAATGCACATTGGCTTTCAAACAAAGTTGGCCAACTCATCAGAGTTGTGCTCTGTGAGGTAAAGTTTGAATTCTTGGCAGCTGCACTCAAAAAAATACCTCAATATCCAGGACCTTATCTTGTCAATTGATCTTTAGAATCTTTCTAAGATAATTCAAATGAAAGTGCTTTAAGTTTCCTGGTAACGCACTGGCATACTTACTGTCCGGATTTTATAGGCATACAACAATGGGTTCAGCACAGTGGCTCCACAGACCTTCAGTGTGGCAGGCAGCCTAATACCTCATCTCTCCCACACTTTCCTTCAGAGCCTCCCAAAGACTGAGCTAGCTTTGGCATTAGCATCAACCTTGTCATCTATGTGGATATCTCTGCAAAGTGTACTGCCCAAGTTAGGTGAAATTATTCACAGCTTTCAAAATTTCTCCATTTGCTGTAACAGTGGTCCCACATATGGATGCTACAGTGCTGACTGATGGAGAACTTCTATTTTCTTACGGTAATTGTCAGGTCAAAATTAGCACAGGTATACTCTGTTGCATCTCAGCCAACAGGAGGTGAAAAGACCAAAGGAGCAAATTTATCTGTCCACCTTGTGGAAATTGCTTGAGCAGATTTTCACAGGGAATCTAGTCTAATTTGTACCTGAACAAGAATCATCCCTATGCCATGCCCACTGAACAGGGACTCAGCCTCTACTGAAAACCTCCAAAGAAGGGAATTCTACTGCCTCCCTACTGCTATGGATCTGGAGAAGATCTACTCTCAATTTGGGTATTTGGATTTGAAAATAATAACCGTGCAGCTTAGAAAAGTGCTTGACAATCAGTACAGTGTTCTCATACTGCAAAGACTGTCATAAAATATAGATTGATTTATTTCCTCCACTATAGGTATTGCCTATTCAGCTCTGTTGGAATTTTTCTAAAGGCTTTGGTATAATAACTCACATTATAGGGTTATTCTGAAAGGTGGAAGCTCAACAAGAAAATGAACGGTTTCCAAATTTAACAAATGACTGAATATGAATGGGTTATATTTCCAAAGATGAAAAATATCAAATTTTTAATGCTCAACTTAAAAAAAGTCCATTTTTCTTACTTTCGGAAAGACGCTGTTAGTTCTAGGAAGCCAATAACTTACAGACAAAATATATAGGATTCTATAGTTAGACACAAAATCTAATGTCTTGCTGCCTTCTTTTTAAGAAATATCTAGCATGAAGCCTGTAGAAATTATTCATTTCTTCTTTTTAGACTAGCAGGTAAATGCAAAAAGAAAAAGAAAAGAAAGAAAATATTGTAAGTCCTTCTCCCTGGCGAAATTGAAATTAGGGGAGATGGTATTATAATATCTAAAACGTTGACTTACATTAATGTCATTTGTATTTTATAGTCTTATTCAAAAATTAAAAAGCTATAACTAGGGTAAGGCAAGTAGAATTTTGCTCAGGGTGTCAAAATTTATAGCAAGCATCTATCATTTGAAACAACTGCCTTTAGCACTTAGATCCTGGGTAAACTATGAAGCTACCAGAGAAACTGCTTTCTCCTTCCAGTGGATATAACTCAATCCTTGCTTCCTTCCTATTATTCTCACCTTTATAGTGATTTCCCATTTAGTTATTGCATCATAGGGTCCAAGCATTCCTTTGTCTCTAAAATAGTAGGACATTCCAAGTTTTCGGGGATCCTTTCATGCTACTTGCCCAGGTGGCAAAATTGCTTGTTATGACTCTGACAAAATATTAGGGCAAGTCACTTAACCTCTGTTTCCTTCAGTTTCCTCATCTATAAAACAGTAGTAACAATAACACCTACCTCCCAGGCTATGAGAATAAAATGAAATAATATTTCTGAAGTGCTTTGAAAACCTTGAAAGACTCTTAAATGCTAGAGATGGTGATGATGGTATGATGATGATGATGATGATATTGATGATGATGATGATGACATTAAGGCAGAAGAAATAATATTCTGTCACAAATGCATCTACTTTTGGGGACTCTTTTCTAGTGACAGAAAATTGAGCTGTTAACCCCAGTCTGTAAGATGTGTCATTACCACTGAAAATTGCCTTTAATAGCTCTGGGTTCCAGTCTTCTAGGTATAGGACCTACCAATTGGTCACATCACAGATACTCAGAGAACCAAAGAAAACAGTTACCACAACAAAAAAAGCATTTGGTTTCTGTGTGAAGGTTCTAAGAATATAGAGACAAAAATTATATAGTCCCTTTATTCAAGGGACTTATGGTCTATTGAGGAATGTAATATAATCATAGACAAATAATAGCAAATAGATTACAGTTAGCACTTTAAGGTTTGCAAAGTTGCTTGTATATATTATCTCATAATAACCCTATAAGATAGGTGATATTATTTTATCCTTTTTACAAATGAGAAAAATGAGGTGAAAAGAAATTAAGTGACTTTCCCAGGATCATATCACTAGTTAGTTTCTGAGGTAGCAACTTCAAATACAAAGTAATTTGGGAAAGGGAATAACTTGGTCAAGTTTAGGGTTTGTAATGGTAATGGGAATCTGAAGGTCTTCCCTGACCCTCAATAGGCCTAGGGGGGGATTTGAAAACCTTCCCTTCTTTGAATAGGTTGAATGTAGTCACATGGAGCCTGTGATGGGAAGAGTTTGCTAAAGGGTGGAGTAAAGCCCACAGGAAGCTGGGAGTCAAAGTTAGACTAGACAGTTGGAGGAGAGGATGCTCAGTCAAGGAGTCAGATAGGCTCCTGAGTAAATATTGATCTAATATTGATTTGTGGGAAGGCTAAAGGATGCTATGGCTCTCTGTATTGTTATGGCTTGTTAACTTCTTTACTACAGTGATGGAATCAGTTCACTGGTTTTGGGATTTGGTTTTCTGGTGTCTAAATAAATGCTTTGCTTCTGTCCTCTATAGAGTTTGTTGTATTTTGCAACTGAGCACCATGGAGGAATATTTATAGTCATGGTCTTTATCGTGATTGTGGGTGCTGTAAATATTGCATTGGCGATACAGGGTTCAGGAAAGATTCATGGAAATAGTGACAACTCAAGTAAGCCTTGAAGAGAGATAAAGAATTCTAAAAAGAATTGATGAGATTATAATGAATTTCAAAAACTGGGACAGCATAGGAGAGGTCAAGAACATGAGAGACAAAAAAAAGTCCAATTTGGTTAGAATTTAAAGTACATGAGTAAGAATAATATGTGTTCCTATTAAAGTTCCATAAGAACTGTAACTTTGTCTTACTTTTATCATATATCTCTTAGAAATAGAAAAGTATGGAGTCAATAAATTTATCTGAGTAAAACTGAGTTGAAAATGATATACATTTTAGGAACTTTACTATGGTATTCTACAAAGGAGGATTCAAGAAAGAAGAGAGAGGTCACAGGAAAACTATTTATGAGGTTCCTAGAAATATTCCAGGTATGACATAGTGTTGGGGAATGTGACTAGAAAAGCCCATGATTCAATGCAAAGAATATTAGATTTTGGAGTTAAAAAACTTAAATTCACACCCTGGCTCTGGTACTTCTATATAACCCATATGACCTTTAGAAAGTCACTTGTCCCTCTGTGGCTGGCACATAGTAAGAGTTTAATAAACTTCTGTAAATTGACTACCCGATTGTCTCTGACTTCTATATGGATCTCAGTATTATCAACTGAAATGGGAGAATTGGATCAGATGACCTCTAAAAGCCATTCCAAATATAAATGTGTCATCCTATGACCTATGCAGGAGAAATATGATCATTGGAAATGACAGAACTTAGTGAATAATTGGCAGTGGGGATAAACGATCTGAAGAAATCAAAGACCACAGTGAAATTACAAACCAGCAGGAGACTTGTTAGACAGTGAAGAGGAATAGGGAAGTCAGGAAGAACACTGCCCATGAGGGTAGAGGATGATGAAAAAGTCCAGCTTTTAAGGGGCTGAGCTAAAGGCTGAAGTCATGGCTATTTTAAAAAAATAAATAAATAAAAATTAGGACTTGAAGGCTTTGAGGGCAGGTAAAAGTAACTGTGTTAATAGTAATATTAATAATGATTATAATTATTATCATTACTTCCTTAGATCACCATAGTATCTTTTCTCCAAAGAACTGAAATAATTCTAATTGTATACCTATATTTCCCGGATGAATTCATCAATCTGAGGTTTCCCTCCAGCAATGATGATTATAGCCCTTTTATAGCTTAGTAAACAATTTCATGAGTTTGGAATCCAAAAAAAAAAAAAAAAATCCAATACCAATCCTAGTCAATCCTCTGGAGCTAAGATTGTCCACTCATTGCTAAGCTGATGCTCACATGTCAAATGTATTCTATCATTAGGCCAATATTTAATGTCTTTCCAATGTTTGAGAACCTGCCAGGACTCATTCCCTTTACTTGGGAATCCAAATAGTGAGAGAAAAATTCAAGGTCACTGCTGTGCCATAATAAAGGAAACGAACAGAGTTTTCCTTCAGTACATCAAAGAAATGTGATCTCAATAATACAAGCACTGAGAGAGACCATAACATCTTCACATTTTAGCTGACATCCTATGAGAGCTGTTATGGTAGGGAATATAAGGTGCCTAGGGCAGGTATTTGGCAAGCCTAGCTCATACGTCTTACAATACAGGGTTATAGGTGCCCTCTGATGAGATCATTACACTGCTCAATATTGTTCATCTTGCTCTACAATGGGCATGCCATCTCTATTTGTCTTGTATTTGCTGCTGTGCAACATTTCTACAGATTGATGGCTCTACTGACTGAGGGACTTTTAGTCGCTACTATGTATATTCAGCTAGGCATTTTTTTAACTGATTATTGATGAGTATTTCTTCTTGTTTTTATGGTCACTGAGTTTCTGTCTACTATAGGTTTCTACTATAGCTCCTTTATCTCTTTAGTGACACCTATTGGCCATTGTAGATCACCTGGCACAACATTCAAGTGAATTTGATCCAAAATGAAAATTAAGGAGGTAAGGTCCTTGTCTTCCCCCAGCCTCCCTGCCCCCCATTTTGGCCTTTATTATGCATACGTTTCAATACTTAAACAACAACAATAAAAATGAACCTGGCTTTGGTGTTACATTTCTCCTAACATAGTAACATTTTTTTAAAAATTAAAAATAAATATCATATATTTATTACCACTTTAAAGATTACAAGGCAGTTTATGTACACTAAGAAGAATTCCTACTAATATAGCTTTAAAGATTAAAGATGCCTTTCCTCCCTTCCACCCTGTGAAGGAAGCTGTTCTAATATGATCAGCCTGATTGTTAAAACAAGGAAGCTGACATTTTGAGAGGTTAAAGGACCTTCCACTGATCACACAACTAATATGCATCTGAGGCAGGACTCAAACCTAGTTCTCCTGACTTCAGGTATTCTGTACTATTTACTACATCCTGCTGTCTCTCTTAGCTAATTTGATTCTTCTATTAGGCCAATAAGGTAGGCAAGAAAACATATTATTCTGATTCTGCTACAACTAAACTGAGGTTCAGAAAGGGGAAATCATGCCCAAGATCTAAGAGCTCTTGTGGAATAAATGTAATTCTCTGAGTATGATGTAGGAATGTTCAAATAATTCCTTAGTCTCCAGTCTCTTTTAAGTCTTCTTTTAGTGAAGTAGCCCCTTTTCTAGCTTCCTGAATGTCTTCCTTTGAGACGTGACCACATGCGGAATGCAAAGTCTGGTGTCTCTCGTGGGGCTATCAGGCCCCTGTGTCTGTCTTGTATTTGTCTTCCCTGTGGGGCTTGCCTGCTGCTCCAGCTCAGGGACGAGAGGGCTTCATAAACTATAGCATGACTTGGAGGCAGAGCCAAAGCTGGGCTCACACTGAGAGAGTTAACCTCACATTTTTAACTCCTGCAGAAAAGCCATCACTGACTGTTCTGTTCAGTGACAGAAACTATTATCTTCCTGTTTCTCTCTCTGCATGCGCGACTGGGAGGCCGCTGTGGTCCAACTCTGTTGCTTCAACTCCTTGGCAGACTTGCAAAATGAGAAAGAGACTTGACTCCAAAACTCATAGAATGCTCTGAAACAGTGTAGGGAGCCAATTTCCTTCCCCGGGACTTAGTCCTGGAAAAATCCTCACACTGCTCCATTCACATCTTAAATCAGAAGCACGCAATGCTCAGTCTGGTAGGGAACTTAATGATCACATTGTCCAATATCTTCACTTTACAGAAAAGTAAACTGAGGCTCAGAGAAGATAATTGCTTTGCCCAAGGTCATATAGTCAGTTAGTGGCAAACCCAGGACTTGGATCCAATTCTGACTATAAATCCAGCATATCATTCTGGCCCTTTGTCCAGCTTAAAAGATTTTTATTAAATTATTATTAGAATGATGATGATGATGATGATGCAGAGTCTTACAGAGTCTCAATTGATCCCCACAACTATTAAGATTTTTTGATGAGGCAATTGTCATACAGCTCCAAATGTCTGTGGCTACCTATGAACTCAGGTGTTCCTGATTTAAAACCCAGCTCTATCAGCTACGCCAGAGGTATCAGATAGAAGGTTTCATTCCCAAGTGCAGCATAACCAGAAAAAAATGTAATTGGGAAATATTAACAAAATAAAATTTAATAGAATATAGATAATGTTAATGTGTGGTTTTCTAAAATTACACACCCAATAGAAAAATTTATCTATATTTTATGGGCTCCCTTTTTATTTGAGTTTAACATCATGGACCTGCAGCACTTAGCCATCATTCTAACTGATGAGATAAGTACATATGTACATATATACAGAATAAATACAAACAGAATAAATACAAGCTAACTTGAGAGGAAGACAGTAACAGTAGGATGATAAGGAAAACATTTATATAGAAGATGGTGTTTGAATTGAGTCTTGAAGGAAGAGGTTATATGAAACAGAAATGAGGGGGAAATGTATTACAGAAGTGGAGGACAGCCAGTGTGCTGAGAGGAGATGTAGTATTATATGTGAGGAACAGAGAGAAAGCCAATTTGGTTGTATCCTTGAGTACAGAAGGGAGAGTAATTTATAATGAGGCTGGAAAGACAGATTTGGTCCAGGTTATAAAAGCTTTCAAATATAGATGTGTCCATATCAAAAGACACCTATCTATATCTATATCTATCCATATATGTGTGTATCTACCTATCTATTCATATCAATATGTGTGTTTATACACACACACACACATTTGCTGCTGTTGTGTCAGGCCTTTTTCCTCCACCATTCTATCTGGTTGTGTAACAACACTGCTTTGGGCACTGGGCAAAGAACTGATGTTTCTTCATTTTATCTGTTTTCAAAATTGGAAGAATGAAGTCCCAACCATTGGTTTAAGGTACTGTAACATCTCTGTTAATCAATGAATAAGCCTTTACTCTGTATTAGTTAGGTACTGTCCTAGGCACTGAGAATACAAAGTCAGAAGGGAAAAAAAGTTTCTGCCTCCAGCAGCTTTTATTTGATGAGGAAAGAAAATACGTACACAAATAAATATGTACAAAATATATACTGCAGGAAACAAGTTATATTCATGGGAAATTGCTCTTAGAAAGGGATATTTACTTATTTACTTCAAAGATGAAGCAACATGAAAAGTACAAAAACTTCCCTTCAACACCTTAGGGACCTACTCTCACCTACTTCTTTTTTTTTTTCTGACTCTGCTTTTGTATTTATATCAACATTTCCTATAACAGTTCTTGACACATGGTAAGTACTTAATAAATGTTATTCATCTATTCATTCATTCTTTCATTCATTTATTCATAGGTTGGCTGAACCCAAGGGTGCTGTGAGTCTCAAATGTGATAATAGATATTGTCTATTATCAATGAATGCAAATCTTAAAGCACTATACAAATGCCAGTTATAATTATTATGATTTTAGCCTACCTAATCACTAGGCCTCCATTCTTTTGCTGACTTCATTCCCTAAGCCTTTTACAGCATTCTTGCTGAACTCAGTGTTTACAAAGCAATGTAGCACTGGTGTGCTAACAAATGTATAAGAACTAGACTATATGCACACACACTTTTTAAGTTTAATCTGCATTATTTTTTTTTTATTTTTTTAAGCAATTGGGCTTAAGTAACTTGCTCAAAGTTACACAGCTAGTCATTATTTATGTGTGGGTTCTCATTTTCTGAGGCTGAATTCGATCCCGGGTCATCCCAACTCTGAGGCTGGCGCTCTTACTCACTGCGCCACCTAGCCGCCCCTTAATCTGCATTATTAATACTTCCTTAAGTGTAAATAATAAAAACAATCAATTTACAATTTATAACAATTGGTCCTTTCTGAAGTTTATGTGATCGTGGTAAAAATTTAACAATCAGATCTTGAAAATCAGTTAAGTCTGTACACTTCTGATTAGGGCTAAATTACAAAGAAATGAATTATACAAAGTCATCAAAATATTTTTGGATTACAGATTCTCAGAGTTGGAAAGGACCTCAGAGGACGTTTAAGGTGGTCTCTACCCATGATATTTTTAATAAGAGATTATCCAGCCTGTGGTTGGATGAATATAGAATCCAGTCATAGAGAACTCCCTATTTACTGAAGCAGCTCACTGTAGTATTGCATTGTTCCTTATTTCACTCAAAATCTATCTTTTTGTAACTCTCAGATATTGCTATGTGCTCTCCCTTATGCTCCCAGACATAAAATTAAACCCCTTTTCTCTTATAACTATCCAAATTCTAGAAGATAGCTATAATCTAGCATGCCTCTACCTCCCCTATCTCCCATATCTTTTAATCTTCATACTAACATCTGCGTTTCCCTAAGCAATCCATTTATGCACAGTCTTCCTTGGCAAGACCTCACACCAGAGTTGCTAGCTCCTTGAACACCACATACAACCCAGCCTCTTCAGGGCTCATTCACTTTTGTTGTCTACCTGGCATTCAACTTTCACCGGTAGCTCCAAGAAACTGTAGCACGCATAGCAACCACACCCCAGTAAACCACATTAGTAAATAGGTTAAACCAGGTTAAGTGGAACTGACAGGTCTCAAACCCATTTGTTAGTTGGGTGGGGGGTGTCTACTCCAAATATGTGAGAACTTTTTCCCCAGTGGAATGGTGGACGAGAACAATTTGTTCCAATAGGCATGAAGATGGCTGAAGCAGGTGCTATGGAGTGCTTAGAGTTGGTCAGCCATTGAATATTCCAAGGTCATTGCAACAGTGGCCATACCAGTCATACTGACTTTTGTCCTGCCACTGAACTTTGATGGCTCTGGAAGTGAAAGTGAAGCTGATGACTTTGTGCAACTCTGCTTACTTAAATCCAATTCACACATAAGTCAAGGTATTGCCTGTCATTGGTCCTCTTCAAAAATGAAGGACAAACAACTACAATCTTCTTTGAGTCTCCTCCCAGTGCTGATTTTAGGATCATAAGATAGAGAATTGGAATGGACCTTAAAGATCACCCAGTCAAACTCACTCATTTTAAACACACACACACACACACACACACACACACACACACACACACACACACAAAGGTAAACTGAGGCCCAGAGAAATGGAATCCACTTGCCAAAGGTCACTTAGGTATAATCAGAACTGTACTCTTTTTTAAGTCAATGTTCTTTCTCAAATATAGAACCCAGAATTGAGCACAAAAATCCAAATGTGTTCTTACTAGAGCAAAATACAGTATCTTAAAACGCTATGAATTGAGACTCTATCACTCTCTTTAACCTTGAGTTAGCCTGATTATTAAAAGGCTAAGTATTTTCTTCTAAAGCTGAAAATATAATCTAAATCACCAGCTAGTAATGGGGGGAAATCATGCCACGTTCCAATAAGAGTGTGCTTTTGAATATTCAACAAACCTCTATCTCCTTTATCACAAATTTTTCTCCAGCTGAAAGATGTCTATGAACATTCTGGAAGGTGTTCAGTGGGCTTTGAGAGCTCTGTTTTGTTCCTTTCTCATCAGAATCTGTTACATAATATTTACATAAATTCTGATCTAGAATACCATTTTCACTGATGTACACATTTGAAATTAAAGAGCTTCCCAGGGAAGGCACAAAGCTACAAGTCTTTTGTAGGTGCCAAGATTTTCAACCCTGATGTGCTCTATTGTGTCCTAATGAAAACTCTTTTACCTCAGCAAGACAGTCATTGCATGGCATCTGTCCACATCCAACACCCTCTGGAGAGGTGGAATAATGAATTTTCTTTCAACAGCTTCACAGACCAGCTGAGATTGTGTGGGCTGAAGATCTGAGCAAAGAAATTGCTAGAAATGTAAAGAAATTGAGTGGTAGCCTGGTACTGAGGCATTTCTGATGAAGAAATTAAAACCAGAACATTTGGTCTCTGCTTGACCTTTCTAACTGCATGACCTTGGACAAAGTATATGACTTTTGGGAGATTTAGCTTTTTCATCTGAAAAATGGGTTATACAAATGCTATTCTTTCCATGTCATGAGGGCTAGCTGTAGGGATAATATTGTTTATTCATTGAGGGATGCAATCCATTCTAAAAAACAAAAGGTGGAAAATCCAACTTCACTGTAGAATTTAAGAGAAGGATATATTCTATGCTGAAATGAAGAGGAAAATCATTGTAAATGCCATGTTAAAAAAAAGAAAGCTTAAAAAACCTCCACAATAATAGCAACTTGGCCCTGTATACAGAACTACAGTTTACAATGGGCTCTAGTAAATATTCTCTCACTTTACTCCACTCTGAATCTGCTGCCCTGCCTTCTTTTTCAGCTTCACTGAGAAAGATTCCCCTCCCAGGTTATGCTCAGCCATCTCTAATTTCATCAACAAGCTACTCATTCAAACCTTGGTGACCTCACTCCCCCTCAGCTTCCTTTCCCCTCTGATTGGAGAGCTGGAGTACCAAACTCCATGTAATTTCTTTCTGTATAGAAACTAAGCTTTTGGGTTCAGTCCACTTTGTGTCTGCTACCCTACTTGGTATTTTCAACTTCATGGAATAAAATGTCTCCCACTCCCCCTTTTTCCTGCCTCCTTTTACATCCTGACACCCCCTCCCCCCATTAGATTGTAAGGTCCTTGAGGGCAGGGACTCTATTTCTTTTTATTAATTGTATCCTGGCACATAGGTACTTAATAAATATTAATTGAATTGAGTTGATTAGCAAAACAGACAAATAAGGTAACGATAAATGGAAAAGAGTTTATTCCTATTCTTGCCTATGAGGAAAACTATGGTGTGGAGAATAAAAGCTCATTCCTTAAGGTCACTATTCCGCCAAGTGGAATAGGAGCAAGAACACAGGTCTTCCTCAGTTCATTTTCCACTGGACTAGACAATTTCTCTTGAAGAGAAATTGTCAAAATTCTTGAGAAAATTTTTTAGGTCTCATACCACATGTTCTTCTTTTGAAACATACATCATTTCATGGGTCACCATGCCATAAACAAAAACAAAAACAAAAAAAGATGACTGAGCTGTTAACTCTGGTAAAAAGAAGTTGCCCACATTAGCTAGACTTGTCTGTGAAAAACAAAAGGGGTCTTTAGTCGCTTGGATGATCTAGGAAGTCTTTTTATCTTGCCAAGACATCGCAGTTTAGTATATTAAAGTTCTCTGTTTCTTTCAAAAACCTTCTCAAGTTTCCTTCTTTGGAGTGAGAAATCATAAAGAAAGGTAGCGGCAGTACCCGGAGGGAGGAGACACACACACACAAAAATAGAACCCTGGTGAAATTGTTGAAATCTTTCCCCTAGCCAATGACCCTGGAGTTAAATAAAAAAGAATTTAACTGATTTGTTCAAAAATTTTTTTACAAATTTCTCAAAATAGGGTAAGAAATAAAGTATGAATCCAGGGTTTTCTGTTAAGGAATTTCCAACAGCAATTTCTGTCAGTTGGGCCTAGACTGGCATGTTGGGCAACATCACTTTTCCCATTATTCTATTCCATACATGTTCACAAATTCTACCCAGTAAGGTAGGCAGTGATGACTAGAGAGTAAATCAGACCTGGTCAGGGGAGGAGAGGAGCAATTAAAAAGACTGGTGAGACCTCCATTCCAAAGGTGGGGGAGGAGGACCACAGGAGGAGTAAAAAATCTGCTTGTGAACTTGTCACCTCATACAAACAGCCCTTTATAAGCACATAGTCACACTATTACGTAAGGATGGCTCTAGGTAGATATACACAGACACAGGTATAGATAATTATAGATAAGGTTGTATCTAATGGAATAATTATTTTATAAAGGAAAAGTTATATAAGCTAGAAGCATGTAGGAAATGAGCCATAATTTTGTTCTTAAAAAAATAGTAGTCTCCAATTCTACATGAAGTCTGGTCACTTGCAGGGTGGAGCTTTATTGCTGATATTTGAAAAGAAGTGAGTAAAAACATACCCATTCTTGTCAAACAGGCCTTTATTATGCTATTTATCAGCTATAGTGAGAAGAAATTTAAATTGATACCTGGTGTCCCATGTTGTTGTACAACTCTTAAAGAATAACTTACTACCATGGAAGGCAGTTTTCTAACCATTTTTTATATTTTATTACAGCTGCTAACAATCAGAAAGTAATTTTCTTGCCAATAATAATAAAACTTGAAGCAGCCTAATTTAATAGTGTTCAGAATTGTTTAGATATATCATGTATTGTTTATAGTTCTGAACCTAATGCAATGACAATATATTTTTCAATAAAAAATAAACATTTTTAAAAAAATCTCAAGTTCCACCTTCCACATGAAGTCTTTCCTGATTCCCCTCACCTACAAGTCCTCTTCCCTTGTTCCTTTAAAAATAATCCCTTTTACTTTTTTGTAGAGGAAGACAGTATAGAGATAGAGAGCTGGTCTCAGAACAAGGAAGACCTAGAAGCAAGTCCTACATATAACACATGCTGGCTATGTAGACCTTGGGCAAATGACTATCTCTCAGAACTCTAGACAGCTCTCTAAGACTCTAAGTAACAGACAAGGTGACTGCCCTACATTAATAGGGAGAGTGCTGTCATCTGGGAGTTGATAATGCCAATATGATGACAGGACCAATTCCTATCCTATCCCCTATTTTGTTTTATTTTGTATTACTTGTATTTTTGATTGAACACACTTTCTCCATGAATAGAATGGAAACACAAGGGCTGATTCACTTTGATTTTCCTGTCTCCAACGTCTAGCTCATAATAAATACTTGTTGGTTATTAGAGAATTGTTAGCAGAGCTTACACTCAGTCAGGTAGACTTTGAAAATGGTAAGGATTCCTCCTTGCCCCACTGAGACATGAGAGTAGTTCCTCCTAGAATTCTGTCATGGTTGTATGTGAGAGAGACAGAGACAGAGATCAGAGAGAGAAAGATAACAGAGAGACACCAAGAAGAGAAAGAGACAGAGAAAGAGCGACAAAGACTGAAACTATGGTTACATGTGTATGTAAGAGAGGAAGATACACATAGACATACAGAGAAGGGACAGAGAGAGAACAGAGAGAGAGAGAGAAGATGGAGATAAAGATAAAAAGAGAGACTGGGTTGGTGTATGTATGTGTGTGTGAGAGAGAGAAAGAAGATAGAAAGACTGTAGATGTGAGAGAGAGAGAGAGAGAGAAAGAGAGAGAGAGAGAGAGAGAGAGAGAGAGAGAGAGAGAGAGAGAGAGAGAGAGGAGGAAAGAGTGAAAGAAGGGGAGAGAGAGTGTGTGTATTTTGGTGAGAAGTTAGGGGCAGCAAGCCTGGAGATCGGCAAGAGCAAAGCAAATAAACACCAACACATAAACCCAGAGAGAAAAGGGGGAAAACCAATTTTACAAATAATTATTGTATAAAGACAGCTCAAACAAATGATTCTCATTTGTTTTAAATGTAGGCCTTTTCTTTCTTTTTTTTTAAGCCTGCAAGGGCTTATATTAACCTTCCAATTAATATCATGATTAACTCTTTAACCCAAAGTATCTATAATTACTAGTCAGTTGTGTTCACTTTGCAGTTTCTACCAAAGCCAAAGCTATGTAGCATAATGGCTTTATCTGTAATCCATGAATAGGCTTTCTCCCAAGATATCTAACTATTAGTTATATGTAAGAAAACAGTAAATGATATTGCAGTCCACCTAAATAATGTGAGTTCCTAGGTATTTTCTTTTTCCTATTCCTAATCTGCCCAAGTGAGGTGAAGGAAAAAAAAAAAAAAACCCAAGATATGGCACTAGATTTACAGATACTGTTAAAAAAATATAAAAATAAAAAGTAGGAAAGATCCTAGAGATCATTTGGTCAAATCACTCTGATTTTATGAGGACAAAGCAATAGATAAGATAAATGTCCAGGGTTAAACTAGGTTCCCAATTTTATGTCCATTGCATTTCTATATCATGTTACAAACCCTCTGCTGAACTGGGATTAAGAGCTCACAGTTTCTGTCTGTGAAGACAGCATTTCCTCTCTCTGCCCATAGCGTAGACCTGGTAACCATTATCAACAAGCAAAATGGATTCTGGGTTATATAATGACCTTGGAAATGAGTCAAGAAAATCTTGACAGGGCAACAGCTATAATAAAGGCATTAATGGTCCATGCCAATCACTGTAGAAAAGTCTACACCAGATTATGAATTTAGCTTCTTACATGTCTCATGTTACTATTCTCAGCAATTATTCTCTAGTCAGAGTATGACTGAATTTGAGTGTTATGAAAGTAGTATTGGAATAGAATTTCAATATTCCCCTTAATTTTGCAGTCTCATTTTCCTCTAGGCTATTTAGGCAAAGCCTATGCTATTATGTGCAGTTCTAGGTACTATTCTCTTCAAAAGGATATAGATCAGCTAGAATCTATGCATTGCTGGGATCAGGGCAGGGAAAGGGAGGTGGCAGAATCAAGCAGGATGATTAGAGCTTGAGAAAGAAGTTCTAGAAGCCTGGTCAAATAAGGAACAATTAAAGAAAGTGGGAGTATTTCATCTGGGTTGAAGGCTAAGGGAAAATATGATCACTTCAAATGTTGAAAAAGCTATATTGGAGAAGAGCGCTAAAAAACATATTTTACTTGTTATAAAGGGCAAACATTGGACTAATATTTGGAAATTTTAGCTCTGCATAGAGAACTTTCTAACTATTAGAGATGAAATGGACTGTCTTATAAAATAGTGAATGCCCCATCATGAATATTATTCAAACCAAAGGCTAAATCTTTCAGAGACACTGAAGAAGGGAAGTCCTACTTTGGGTGGAGACTTAAAGTAGATAACTTCTCAATTCCCCCTATCTCTGAGGTTCAGTTATGTTATAATGATATGTACACAAACAATTAATATATAAGGTCACAGATTTGGGACTGGAAGGCATTGGAAAGGTCATATAGTTCAACTGCCTCCTTTTCAAGGAAGGACACTGAGACAAGGTTATTTGTCCAAGAGCATGTAGATTGTGAGAGAAAGCTGGGATCTGAAGTCAAGATCTTGAACTCCAGATCCAAAGTTCTTTCCACAATACCATGCTGTTTTGCATGCAGTAGAAAAAAACTAGATTTGGAATTGGGAGGCTTGATTTCTCTTTCTGGCTCCATTCCTGAGCAGTTGTGTGATTGAGGTGGGGTCATTTGCCTTCTTTAGGACTCAGTTTTCTATTTTGTAAAACAGAGCCAATAGCATCTGTTTCACCTAGCTCATTTTGCTATCATGACAATGAAATATGTTAATAAGAGTGAAAGTGCTTTTAAAACATAACATGCTGTCCAAATTGAAAGTAGGTAGTATTATTATACATTCAGTTAGCATGTCCCTCCACTTCCATTCTTCTGTTTACAGAATGTTAATCGGAGATGTGGGGCAGCTGGAGCCCAATGCCTGGAGCCTGGGTTCATCATTCCCTTCTAGTTTCTGTAATAATAATTGCTCATATTTATGTAACCCTTTAGGTTTGCACAGCATTTACATATATTATCTCATTTGATCCTCATAGCAACTTTAGAAGGTGGGTGCTATTATTATCCCTCTTGTTTTTCAGACAAGAAAACTGATCCTCAGGGAAGTTAAGTGACAACCTAGAAGAATCTAAAGGAGGATTCAAATCTACATTTCAATGATTCCAAGTCCTGTCTTTGTATCAAGCATACCATATTTTCTCTTGCCCAATTAGAAATCAGGAGCTGAATCACATCTAGTGACTAGTACTCCATCAGATTGTAAGCTGCTTGAAGGAAGGGACTGTCTTTTGCCTTGCTTTGTATCACCAGCAATTAGCACAATGCCTGGCACATAGTATAGTATGGGTGCTATGGTATGGTTGTAGTCTTTTCTTGAAGAGGACCAAAATGACATCACTATGTTGGAGTCAAGGAACCATGGATCTGACTGTGGCTGGACAGACCAATGTGAGCTCAGAATGCTCTACCAGAGGTCAAGCACAAATGGTACATATGAACATTTGGAGTGGAAATGTCTTTAAATTTGCACATCTCACATTTCTTTTTGGCTACTTCAATTCTGTTTTGCTCGTAGAGAACAGCACCTTTTTTTATACAGGCACACCATGGTGGGTGGTCCTGTGCCAGTGTCTCCCATTTCTCACAATTAATTCCAGAGTTCTTCAGAGATCCTTGAGAGTATCTGTGTATTGCTTCTTCTGAGCTCCACATGAAGCTTTACTTTATGTGTAAAAAAAAGTCATTTAGGAAAACATACATTTGGCATTCAAACAATGTGACTAGCTCATCAGAGTTGAGCTCTCTGAAGTAGAGTGTGAATGTTTGGCAATTAAATTCAACAAAGGACCTCAGTACCCAGGACCTTACCTTGCCAGGGAATCTTCAGAACCTTGCTAAGACAATTCAAATGGAAGTGTTTCAGCTTCCTGGCATGGCACTGGTAGGCCGTCCATATTTCACAGTCATACAACAAGGTCACCACAATGGCTGTGAAGATCTTCAGTTTCCTAGGCAACCTAATACCTCTTTTCTCCCATGTCTTCCTTCAGAACCTTCCAAAAACTGAGCTACCTCTGGCAATGCATCCTTCAACCTTATCATGTATGTGGACATCCCTGAAAAGTACACTGTCAAGGTAAGTAAATTTATTCACAGCATTCACAATTTCTCCGTTTGCTGCAACCAGTCGTTACACGTATGGATGATGTGGTGCTAGCTGGTAGAGGACAGTACAAAAGGCCTTGGTCAGATCATTGAATATTGTGAACAGACCACTGTTCTACTCCTGGAATTTCTCCTGGAGTTGTCAGCAGCAAACACTATATCAACCATTCCTTGGCCCTTTTTGAAGCAACACTACATCTCAGGTAGATGATCTTCTTCTAGATGAAGGATCAGCCTATTAAGGAGGTCTCTGGGAAGAATCGTGCCAGCAATGATGAAGAGAGAAGCACACCCCTAACCCCTACTGACCTATGATTATCATGGAACAACCTGTTTCCTTTTCCTTTATAAAGATAAATAATGGAGCCATCCTTGCACTTTTGTGGATAATCTCCTCTTGCTATATAAGTTGGAAGATTTCAGTCAACTTTTGTCTGAGCAGTGGACCTCTTGCCCTGTAAATTTCTTCTGGAACAGAATCAGCACCAGGCACTTATCTACATGAGAGAAGTCTGATGGCATTCAAAACCTCTTCTTCAGTTGAAATTTTGGTTAAAGAGGGATAGACATCAATCTTAGGTATGTGTCAATGACTTCAGCACTGATTGATTGATGATGGTCTGTTGAGAATATTATGGAATAGTTCAACGAATCTCTCCAGGATCATGTCCTTGTCACTAATCAATGTGGCTCCATCAGCACTGATTAGATGAGATGCACTATAGCTTGTTGGCCCATAAATAGCCTTCAGGGAATCATAAAAGAGATTTGTATTGTTACAATCAATGTAAAATTGAATTTCATCTGCCTTCTTACTGAACCAAGAATCCTACATCTCTCTAAACTTCATTTGCACTTTACTTTTGATAGAGTTAAATGCTGCTTTCTTAGAGACAGATGAACTATCTGGATGGTAAACCCTTTAGAGTTCTTGTTTTTGGTTTATCAACTTCTGAATTTCCCCATCATTTTCATATAACCAATCTTGATATTTTTGAGTGTTCTGGCCCAGATGAATAAATGTGATATTGTACACCAGATCTATGAAAGCTACCCACTCCTTTTGTGTTCCACTATCAGCAACCATGTGTTAACTCAACTCCAAGGTAGCAATGAACTGTTGTAATCTGCTGACATTAGGTATTCTGGTAGTCATGTTGCCTTGAGACTGTCACTTTTGTTGAACATAAATGTTCAGGTTGGAGAGGATAAGTCTATAATCAGTCCATCATTCTGTACCACATTTCATCTTTGTCACTCTCACATCCTATTTGTCTCTTCTCCTTGTAATGACAGTGTTTATGCTAATAGTGCATATATGAAGTTTTATTGAATTTAGGTAAGCAGAAGACAGTCTTGGTGATGAGGTCATGAGACTTACAAGTTTTCAGTAGTAAGTGACCACTGCTGCTGCTGTCTCCTGACTCCATTCTTCCCAAGAACTCCCTGTCATGTCTGATAGTCTGTGCCTACTGTGAAGACAAATCACCCAGAATTATAAGCTTTTCCTCTTCTGGCACACTGATGATGAAGGTCTTTAAGTCTTCATAAAATTTCTCTTTGACCTCATCAGGGTTTGCCATTATGGGAGCATACACTAATGACAGTGGTGCGATGCTTTCCTGCAAGTAGCAATCATGTCACAAATCTGCCATTCACTTCTTCTGGGAGGCATACAAGCTTGTTGACTAGATTAGTTTTAATTGCAAAAGTTATGCCAGCTTCACTGACATCCCATCACTGTGGTCACTCCAGAAAAAGTGTATCCAGCTCATATTTCACTTAAGCTGGCCTTGATTTGCCAACTTTGTTTCACTGAGAGCTGCCATTTGGATGATACATTCTGAGTTCTCATTCAAGAATTGTTTGTCTTTCAGGTCTACTGGATTTTGTGCTATCCATAAGTGTTCATACGTTCCACATATTGATGGTCAGTGGAATCATCTTTGCCTTAAAGGTTTTTTCATTTATTTGTGTTTTAACCACAGTTTAGGATCCCTACCTGCCTTGGCCAGAAGGCCAGAGTCAGGTGAAATCGACAATTTTTAAGGTATCTTTTCTAGACTTTTACTCAAGCCAGGTGGTGAGCAGTGCTGTCCTTACAAAAGGTTGTTCAGGCACCCAGGGGGCTGCTGAATCATGCTGCTGCTTCAGTCCCATGAGAAGATGACCCTATGGCCTGCATGCCTGTGTGCAGGCTTGTTACTCTAGCTTTCAATATATCCACAACTGCTCCTTCATCACACTGCTATCACCACTGGACTCCGAGGGTAGCTAAAACTGGAAATCTTGTATGTGGGATATCTTTTGCCTCACACACAAATTGGACTTGTTAGGCAGAGTTGCAAGAAGTTATCAACATTGATCTCATTACCAGAGTCATCAAAGTCCAGTGGCAAGACTAAAGTCAAGATGACTGGGGATAGTCCTAAATGCAGTAGAGGACCTTGGCATTTTTGATGTGTGACAGATCTAAGTGCTCCATAAGGCCTGCTTCAGCTGACTTCGCTCTCCTACTCACTGAAGAGGTTGAGATTTTTTCAGTTACCCTCAACCTGGTTTAGCCCGTCTTCCAAAACAGGTTACTAGGGTGTGGCTGCTGTTCATACTACAGTTTCTTGGAGCTAAAGATGAGAGTTGGGTGAATCAGGTGGACACAAAAGGTGGAAAGCAACCTTGAAACAGACTCAGCAACACTCACACCAGAGGAGGTAGTCTTCCCTTAATAAACCTACACCCCTGGCACACTGTAGGTACTTAATAAAACTCATAGATTGATTGATAGTAAAGAACCACCAATTTTAGAGCTGGAAATGTCCTCAGATATCACAGCTAGAAGGGTCCTTAGAGAAAACAGATAAAAGGATCCTTAGAAAGCACATAGTCCAACCCCCTCATTTTATAGTCAAGGGTATAAACTCAGAAAGGTAAAAAGTTTTTCTTTTCTAGGTAAGTAAGAGGCAGGGTCAGAATACAAACCCAGCTCTTCAAGTTACTAAGTCCAATGCTCTTCTCCCTATATTACTCTATCCCTCAGTCTAACTAGATAAAAGGTATCCCTTTTCAACTGTCCATCAGCATGAGCTCACAAGGCACCTGAAACTGCATGCATCAAAGGTGAGGAGCTGTGGTTGTTGTTGCCATTGTTGTTGTTGCTGCCATTGTTGTTGTTCCTTTTCATTCTCCATCCCAGGTGCATGCCCAGGAATTTAAATTCTCTGTTCCCTTTGACTTGCTTTCCCAAGGAAGGCAAGGCTCATGAGGGACCTTGTTTTAAAGTTCATAAAACATTGTGGAGGACTCTGTGAAAGGCTCAATGATCCAGAAAATCTAAGGTAAGTTTGCTTTCTTGTCTTCAAAGTTTGTCAAGAGAGGGTCTAAAGGGAAACTACTCTAGCAGTCATTTTCAAAGTTAGGGGAGGGCAAAAGAACGTAAAATGAGCAGCATTCCCAATTTTCTGGGTGAAAACTTAGATAATTCTCATCCTGTAAAATAACCTGATCTGGAATATCAAGATAATCTGTTTTCTAGATAGTCATGAAGTTGTACAATGGGTGTGGAATGAAAAAACTGAGGTTCAAATCTGTCATGTCACCCTTAACAGACCTGCAACCATTTACATTTCCCCATAATAGCTCTATCTAAGTCACAGGACTGTTATGAGTAAAGTATTTCATAAAATTTAGAGTACTATAGGACAGTAAATTCACAAGAACACAGATTAAGTCCTGGAAAGGTCTTTAGATCTCATCTACTACAACCCTTTTATTGCATAGTGTTACAATAAGTTAACCAACTTTTGTTACAAAAGTCAACCAACTTGTTCAAGGTCACACAGGTAGAATGTGCCTTTCAAAAGGTGGAGAAAATGCTGAGGTGACCTGATATGCTTGCATAATGAAGTTGGTCAGTGCTTCTTCGGAGAGACGCATATGGTTCCAGAGGCTCTTTGGGAGAGACACACACACAGAGAAACAACAGATATAAGGGGAAACCAATGCCTTAGGCTATCACCAATTTTCAGCTTGCTCCATTAGGGACTGATACAGTGGACTTCTTTGAGTGCTATCAAGCCACCTTCCTAGGTTTGAGCTAAGATCTCAACCCTAGCTTTAGAGTTGGGTTGAGCCATTCAGGCTTTTATTGGTTTGTTGTAATACATATATATATATATAACTTTTCCAATTTCTGTCTAATTTTTACTTAGATAAATGGCTTCCCTTTCTATTTATAATGATTTCTTACATAACTGGGACTTGGTAGGTGGGAGCTAAGTTGGCCAGTATAAACCACGGGCCATCTTCCCCCTCAGTAGTGATCCAGGGAAGTGACTTTCCTCCTAAATTCAGACTCATGAACCATAGACCAGAGATACATTTGAGGGGGCCTGGGAAACATGTGATCTCAACTCAAATCAAAGAGGGAAAGCAATCTGGAAGTCAAGATCTGTTTGAAGAGTTGGTTTTCCTGGTGTATCTGCTGCTTCTCTTTCCATTTGCACATTTCAAAGAGTCTCTGGAACTTATGTGTGTGAATAAGTTTTGGTACCAGTTCCATCTCCTATGCAGATACGTAGCATCACTTCAACATTCACTTCTTTGGGGAATTCACATCCCCCTCCAGATATCTAACAGCACACATGCCCCTGACTTTGTTGGAAATTCCATCATACAGCCAATTTAGAATAAAAACCTATTGCCTGATCTCACTCAGCTCTCTTTAGAGAGCCAAGAATGCCTAATTCCACCTCTTCTTGAAAAATTCTACCTACTAACTTCATTGTACTTCAGGGATCTACTAAAATGTCTCATCTTTCATGAAGCTTATCTCTACACTCAGATAGAAGCTATTATTTTCTCCTTAGATCTCCCAGATCATTCTATTTGATATTTTCTATGCATTTAATTAGTTTTAATTTGAACATACTTGTTTGTGCTTGACTCATGTCCCTATTGTAAACTCATTAAAGGAATGAGATATTTCTTATTTCATCTCATTTGACATCACTACCCCCATACACTCCATATCAACAGCCAAACTGGGCAGCTTCCTTTTACCTGGACTTTGCACATGTTTTTCTCCATGCTTGGAATACATACTCCTAACCTCCACTTCTTAAAAAAAGTTTACTTTTTTTCAGATTTAGAAACTTTATTTACATTTTTGTATATAGAAGAGCATTACGCAATTACATTTTCTTACTTTCTGACCTACAAACAGGTATCTTAAATGGAATTTGTTTTCAAAGTTGTGAAATTAGTTATATCCAAAATGCAACAATTACACATGACAAGTAATTCACAAAGTGTAATTTACTAAGATGTATCCTAAAAATTTGAACAGCCAGTCAGTAGAAAATCTGACCAATTTAATAATCAATTATTTACATTTTTCAAAACAAACTTCTTTATCTAAATTCCCGTGTCAGAACCTTGGAAGATTTTTTTTTTCAATGGAAGAAAAACAGGAAGTTTTGTCACAACTATGCAATATTGACAGCCCTTGATCCCAAACTCTTGAGCAATTTTGCAGCCTGCCTCTGATCAATAAGCATCCATCCCTATTTCAGTTTGTCAAAAACTGAAGTGTCAAACTTATGCCCTGTGTGCACAGAAAGGCTTATGTGTTCTTTAACTTATAAATTAATAAAAACAAAATAAAAATAAAAACAAGTGGTCACTAAAATCCCAAAACATTCCTACTGGACCACCCCACTCACAGCTTTTACTAACATCCCCTCGTCTACGACCTGTGTCACATAGTAATAGGCCAATATTCAGAATAAGATGACAATGCTTAACTTTTTTTAGACTTAACTCGAGTTTCAACTTGCAAAGGAAGTCTTTTATCTTACCTCAACTTGTTAATGATCTCTCTGACATCAAAGTAGCTGATATTTAATCATCTATAGAAAATGGGAGATTTTAAATTCCTTGACTGAAGGGACTTTTTATTTTATTTCATTTTGTCTTTCTATCCTCTGTCCCTTCCATGGTTATTCACATAACAAGATGTCAGTAGAAGCTTATTGAATTGAATCATTATATTCATGTCCCCAGAACCAAGAATTGTGCTTTATACTAATATGTATTTGTTAATTTCCCTTATATGACAATCATTTAACCCTAAAGTCATTTGGTAAAACTGGAGTGGGGGGTGAAAGACAGTATTTGTAGAGTTTTCATGAACAATAAGATTTAGACTTGATATGGTTGACCTCAGGAGATGAAACAATAAACAATTGGCTGACATTAGAGAGAGGTAGATTTTTTTTTTAATATAATGCAAATAAAATTTCCTAACAATTGGAGTTTTCCAAAAGTGAAAGGGGCTTTCTTGTGAAGTAACAGAGTCTCCATCCCTAGAGGTCTTCAGATAGAATGTAGCTGAACACTTATTGGAGTTGTTGAGGGTACAAGTCAGACTAAATAGCTTCTGATTTCCCTTCAGGCATTAAGATTCTGTGATTGAACCTGAAATAATGGAGGAATAATTGAATTTCCACAGTAAAATAGGAGAAGTTAAACCTTGTTTTGTACCATCTTCATAAAATAAGTTTACATAAATTGATTTTAAATTTCAAATTAATGCCATTTGTATTTATTTAAATAGCCCATTTGTTTAAACATATGCCTGACTTTGAAATCTTGGAAATTCTTATTCACATAAAAGAGAGCACAATTCAGGAAAAAAACCTAAAAGTTCTACAGATTCTAAAGTACTGAACCCTCAATATGAGTGAACAGTATTATTTGGAAGTCCAAAGAACTAATAAATGAAGTTCTATTTATAGACTCAGTGCAGATAACAAGATAGCCAATTATATTACTTTTCTCTTTGTTGGTTAGGTTTAATTTTGGCTCCATCTTGATTGTTTGTTTGTTTTTTTCTTTGCTTGAATTTGTGCTTTTTTAGAGGGGGGAAGGTAGGGCAATTGGGGTTAAGTGACTTGCCCAAGGTCACACAGCTAGTTTTTATGTGTGTGTGTGTTAAGCATCTGAGGTCGGGTTTGAACTCAGGTCCTCCTGACTCCAGGACCTGTGCTCTATTCACTGTGCCATCTAGCTACCCCTCCCTCTTGATTCTTGAAGGCAAACTGGAGCACATCTAGAAGAGAGCAAGAAAAGAATAATGAAGGAATTCAAAATCTCGCCAGTTAAGCCTTAGTTGAACAATTGGCTGATGTTATGATTGGAAATAATAAGTCTAAATGCAAACATGAGTTAGGCTTCAAATATGAGAAGGCTTATTATATTGAAGAAAGATCAAACTAGTTGTTTTTGGCACAAGGAACCAAAAGGGGAGCGAAGGGGGAAATTTATAAAAAGGTAAAAAATCAATTTAATATAAAGGAAAATGTGTTGATAATTATACAGTTATATCACCTTACTAAAATTAAAATGAATACTTAGGGTCACAGAACTCGGAAGAGGCCGTTTTCAAGCTGTACTCCAAACAAGCACTTTTCTCCTCTATAAAGCACAACATTGCTAAGTCACTTAACCACTACTGCTCTAGGTTTCCTCCACTGTAAAGTGAGAATAATGGACTAGATTTTGCCAAAGGTCTCTTTCAGCGAACTCCATAAAATTATGATCTCAGGTGATCAATCAACAATGATTCATTAAGTGTTTACTATAAATCAGAGCCTGGACATCCAGGTATATTTACTCCCTGTGCCTAGTAACTATATTTTTAACTAAATTGGCATCAAAAGTGTATATTAATACACTCTTAGTGGAATTGTAAATAGGCCCAACCATTCTAGAAAGTGATTTGTAATTATATGAAGTAACTAATATGTCCCTATCCTTTCATAGATTCCCTTGATAGCGATGTATCCCTGAAGAGATTGATAGATAGATAGATAGATATTTAATTTTTTTAAGATTTAGGACCATTCCTTGTAATGGCCAAAAATTGGTAACAAAGTAAATGTCATCTGGTTATAAAGGGCTAAATAAGATGTGCTATAGAAATATCATGGAATTCTACTGTTCTGGAAGAAATGATGAATATAGAAAACCCAGGGAAGAATTGTATGAACTGATATAAAGAAGCAGGAAAACAATGTACACAATGACTAAAATAATATAATTGCAAAGAACAAGAAGAAAACAATTAAAATTGCATGATGTGAAATCATGCTAATCAAATTTGATTCCAAAGAAGAGATATGAGAAGGTACCTCTGCCTGTTCCTTTGCAAAAATGGGAAGAATAGCACAAGCTCCTTGAGGGTAGGGATTGCCTTTTTCCTCTTTTTGTATCCCCAATGCATAGTACAGTGTCTGGCACATAGTAGGCTGTTAAGAAACATTTATTGAATTGAATATAGTTGTGGAACAGTACTATCAGACCTTTTTTAAAGTTTTAGTTAATTTTGTTGATTTGTTTTCTCTTTTTTTATTCTTTGTTATAAGACAGGTCTCTGAGAAGAATGAGGGAAAGGGCTACATTGGAAAGGTAAGTGATGTAAACACAAAAGATGTAAATAAAAGATATTTTAATATTGATATTAATATTAATATTTATCCACTCTACAAGCTGGAGTGAGTAAAGAAAAGGGTGATGAGTATCGTGAGGAGACATAAAGCCAAGTCTTATGAAAATATATGGGAGGAATTAGGGATATTTAACATAGAGAAGAAAAAAACTTAAGGGAGATTTAATAAATGTCTTCAAATATTTGAAAGAATAGCATGTGGGGATAAAAGAGATTAAACTTTTTCTGCTTGACCCCAGAGTGCCAAATTAAAAGAAATAGGTGCTTGTTGCAGAGAGACAGTTCTTTTCTTTTAATGTTCACATTAAATAATAATTTATCTAAAATAATTTATCAAAAAGTTTAATGGAATGCCTTAGGGGAATGGGTTCCTCTACATAAATTTCAAGAGAAGACTAGGTGACCACTATCAAAAATGTTATAGAAAGTATTCCCATACAAATATAGGTTAGTTTAGCTGCCCCCTGAGTATCCTTTCAGTTTTGAGATTTTGTAATTCCTTTCATTAAACAGAAACACATTTATAGCACAAGATTCTTTGAGCAAAGTTAAAGAAGGTAAGCCCTGAGCAAATTTTATGTAGGGACAATTCCCTTAAAAAAAATCATAGCATATGTTTCCTAAAACAATCTATGTAAATAATGTTCTGAAATAATTTTTATTAAAAAATTTTAATTATTGCAAAACTAATCCTGAACCTACAATAAAATAACAATGTAGAATTATTGATTAAACTATCTCTGTTTTCATATCTATCTACTTAAAATGATATCCCCAATATTATCAATGTTTCGGTTGGGCTCCCTCTTGATTCTCGAAGGCAAACTGGAGCACATCTAGAAGAGAGAAAGAAAAGAATAATGAAGCAACTCAATTGTGGGGTTTTTTTTGTACAAGGTCTCTTATCAAATATATTGCTACTTCTAATTCTTTTTTAAAATCAATATTTTGCCTTTATAACAGAAATTTTACACAAATAAGATAGCATAAATGGTAGTAGGTTTTGTAGTATTTTGTTCAATAAACTTAGACAATTCTTTATTCTCCAATAGTCAAAGCATAAGACTACTAAGTACAAACACATATGCTTTGACATCTTAGAAGACGAATATATTAGCTCGTCCTCATTCAGATGGACTAAGACCAATTGTGTCATATTTGTCCAAGGCCAAAAGGTTACTCATACACTCATGTTTATAATATAAAGGTCTTTAAAATAAGTTAAGAATTGTTTCAAGAGACTAGTCAAGTGGTTGAGAAGCAGGTTTTTACTTCTGTATCATTTGTTATGTATTTTTTTAATTATAAAGCACACTAACATTATTTTGTAAGCTTATTATTCAGAGCCCTAACTTTTTCATAAATACACTCACATTAACTTTCAAAATCAGAGTTTGAATCTGAGTTTGTAATAGCTTATTTAGAGTACTTAGTTTTTCATAATTAACCACATGTTTTAGGAGGATTATTTTCAAATGAATTTGTTTCATCTTTACTATTATCACTAAGAAAAATGATAATTTCTTATTTATCTTAAACTCTCTTCAAAGCATTTTGCCACAAGAAAGTCAACATGTTTCTAAATCATATAAAAGTGCCTTATGTTCTTCTATATTGTCAGAGAATTCTGCAAAGAGCTTTCCTTTCCTTGTTTTGTCTGTTTCTATATAATTGGTTAATTGTATAATTTCTTAAAAGCTTTACATAGCTTCTCACTCATGGTTTCTTATACAAATGATTGTCCATGAAACATACCATGTGTCCAAATTATATCAGAGGTCACACTTTAAATTATTACTTATGGACCTTTTTTTTTTTTACTTTGAGATTGAACAAATTCAATCATTGTGGAGTCCCATACAGTTTCCCCATATTTTATCATTTTCATTAACAAATATGTTACTTATATTCACATTTTATCTTGATGAGGCTGTAACATCAACAGGTTTGCGGAGAAACAAATTGTTCCTAACATCAGTTTCAAAAACATTTCATACATACATAATCAAATGAACATCTTTAACTACATCTGTTGCTTCATACACTTGCAGTGCAAAATAGGAAAATTTAGTTTCTGAATTAATTGATTCCAAAGATCTTCAGACATATGGACAATTCTCTTTTCAGCTGCATTATCTACAAGTGAAACCATTTGAAGATGTGACTCTATGAAATATTGTTTAACCCATATCAATAACTGCAAGTAGTACCAACATTTTCCTCATTGAATGAAGCCATTTACATTTAGCAATTCTGTAAGCAACACTATACAATGAAAGTAATCCTTTTGTTATCAGTGTTTGAAAAAAGAAGAGATTTTTTTAGGGGGATTGCTTATTAAAAGAATTTAATTTTCTCTAGAAAAAGTCTTTTATCTTGTTGACATGTTCTGCAAGCACACTTTCAATATGTTGATTAAATTTTATTAGGTTTCGTGTTATCTGCGACTAAAGCAATCATAGAAAGCAAATGTAAGGGTCTCTTTATACCATTTGTAACAGTATTTGTGAATCCCAGTAATAAATACAATGGACCATATGCTCTGGTTTGGGCATCAGGCTTCTTACTTTGCGTTTCTTTATGTTTGCTACTTAAACTGTATCTGTTATCTCTGCTTGTACTAGTTTCATCTGCTGTAGTTAATTGTTTTCTCTACCCTGTTATGTGTTTACCCACCACAAAGGAATATTTCGTTTTATAAACAAGCGGACAGTAAAGTTGGCAATTAAATTTGAATGTAATAATTGAAAATGTCAAATAATTTATAACTGTTCAATTATTTCCATTTTTTAAGGAGTAGCAGGTTGTTGTTTTATAATAGCTTATCATGTTATGCTTTCCAAAATAAATTATTTTGATAAATACAAGTATGCTATTGTACTTTTAATTTCCATGCAAAAATTGTAAAAGTTTTTACACTTTACATAAAAATAAAACAAGCAGCACAAAATATCATGTCTGTATTGTGAGGTTCCCCTGACCATCCATGTTGTTTCAATAAGTGCTGATGCAAATGCAAGTGGATATGTGCATACTTTATTAAATGATAGGTATGCATCACGCACTGTCTATTGGAACAAATTCACTGTGTTGCTGTCAACTTAGCTTATTTTATTTTAATGTTTCATTGAACAGAATAGATCTGTTTATTTGTTAATTACATTAGAAATAAAAAATTGTGACCATTACTTTAAACCCACCACCACTACCTCACAGGACATCATGTTTCCTTGTATGCCCCACAGTTTGTAAAATTCTGGGGTATAAAAAGACAATGACAGGATTTTGGAATTTTTTTGTTTTGTTTTGTTTTGGAGGGGGGTAGGCAAGGCAACTGGAGTTAAGTCCTACAAGTGACTTGCCCAAGGTCACACAGCTAGTAAGTGTCAAGTGTCTGAAGTCACATTTGAACTCAAGTCTTCCTGACTCCAGGGCCAGTGCTCTATTCACTGAGCCACCTAGCTGCCCCTAGAATATTTTTAAAATAACTACTTCTTTGTCATAATTCTGGCTACTGAGTAAGTTCACTTTAAAAGATAGTTTTAGTCCATGAAAGAAATGAGGATCATAAATAACTTTTTATACTTTATAATATGACTTCATTTGTTTGTGTTCTCTCCCCCTTCAAGCTCTTTCTATGTCACTTATTCTCCCTGTCATGTTCTGTGTTTGTCCCTGGATCTCAAAGCACAAGTGGCATGTTCTCTCCTGGAAATCCTCTTTGGAGTTTAGTAGCAGAGTACTTAGTGGCTCATTAAATGCATATTGCCATTAAATACTCATTGTAGAGATCCCTAGTACTGGGCACTATCTGTTAGGTACTATTCAAGAAGATACATAAAGGGTCTTTCATATCTAAAGGAATAGTTATGGCCAAGAGTAGAAATGTACTTTGTCAGTATAATTATGCCAGTTATCCAAAAGATCAATTTAATGTATTTAATGTAATGTGAAGGTCATTCCTGCAGAAGTGTTCTTTTTTCTTCCTTTTATTTCTCTTTCTTACTCCTTCCCTCCCCTCCTTCCTTCCTTTCTCTTTCTTTCTTCCTTCTCTTTATTCCTCCCTCTCTTCCGTCCTCCCTTCAAATTCTTCAAATTTTCATTCTTTTTTCCTTTCTTCTCTCTCTCTCTCTCTCTCTCTCTCTCTCTCTCTCTCTCTCTGTCTCTCTCTCTCTGTCTCTCTCTCTCTGTGTCTCTCTGTCTCTGTCTCTGTCTCTCTCTCTCTGTCTCTCTCTCTCTCTCTTTGATCAGTGAGATATTTGCCCTGCCCTTCCCCCCAAAAAAATCCTCTCTGAAGTAGCTCCTACTGATCTGATCATTCTAGAGATGATCATGCAGGGTCATATACTAACAAAGCGGAGGAGAAGAAACTTAACTAATAAGGCTATAAGTTTTCCATCTATGGTTTCCAATTTTTGAATAGAGTTTGAAAAGTGCACTCATTGACCAAAGTTGCTATGTTCCCTCATGTCCTTCCACATTCCACATATGTGAGTGAAAATACACATGTAAAGACACACCTTGGCCAGTATGTTATACACACTCCTCTCCTCAAATGCAAACTAAAACCACTGATGCAGAAAAGCCACAGCTCTGTCAGAGGACAGAGGACATGTACCCAATATCAGTCTCCTGATGGTTGGCTTCCATGGTTGGTTGGTTTATAGTAAAATCACAGCTGATGGTCAAGGCAGAGAAAATTATTTGGCCAACTTTTAAAATAATACACAGCAAAACATGTGGTTGCCAAACAACAACTCATTGCACTAAAATGAAGAGAAGTAACAGCCTAACAATAATAGTTTATAATGTCAACCATTTTTGGTCTGTACAAGCAACAAGACTTCCTGAGTCTTAAGAATAGAGACAATGGACTGAATGACCTGCTTGTATTTTCTTAGTGCTTGTCCTACTAAATAGCAAATGTCAAGGCTCTATCATCATCCAAACACATTTACATCTATAGCATTTTAACATTTAAAATATTTGTTGTTCCATTTAATCTGCAGAAAACCTTGTAAGGTAGATATTACATATAATAATGATGATGATAATAATAATAATAATAGGGGCGCGGAGCCAAGATGGCGGAGTAGAAACAGCTCCTCCAAGCCTCTCTGCCCCCAGATTCTCCACAAACTATGTAAAAAAGGACTCTGAAAATCTTCTGGAGCCCCAGCACCCACAGAACGACACAGAGAAGCTAACCTCCCGCTGAGGACAGCCCAGCACCCTGCAGGAAGGACCAGCGCAGTGGTCTGGGAGCCGGCAGCGCGCAGAGCGCAGGAGCCGAGCCGAGCCCAGGTCCACGTGAGCCGAGGTTTTAGCCCCAGGGCGGCAGGGCCAGCAGCCAGCTGGAGGAACCCCAGAACACCAGGAACTGTGGAGACCCCAGAATTATCAACATAGACTTGCCTAGGACAAAGTAAGAGGTTAGTGTCCTATGGACTTTGGGACCTGTATTTGGGGAATGCGTCAGCTCCCTCCCCTGGGGGCTAGAAGCTGCTGAGGAGACATGCCACTGTGTAGTTTTCAGAGGCATTTCCGGCTCCCAGCCTACAAATCGTGGGGAGATCCAGCGATCAGTCTTGGGGGGTAATCGCTCTTGCTTTAACCTCCCTGGATCTGGATTGTGATCTAGGGTGGAAGTTGTGGGTGGGTTTACAGCTTGCCAGAAACGGAAGTTGCCCCCCACACGTTCGGGACGAAAATTCCTCTATCTGGCCTTAAAGCCATAGTGTGGCAACAAGCCCAAAAAGTCAAGCAATTAAGTGGCAACATGCCAAGGCAAAGGAAACAGAAAAATGCAACCCTAGACTCCTATTTTGGGGGCATAGAGCGGGAAAGGACTGTGAGGTCAGAAGTCCTGCTCCAAAAGCCCCAGGGGAAAACATGAGCGGGTTGCAGGCCATAGAGGACCTTAAGAAGGACTTTAAAAATCAAATAAGAGAAGTGGAGGAAAAATTGGAAAGAGAAATGAGAAGGATGCAGGAAAAGTATGAAATGAGGGTCAACAGCCTGACTGAGGAAAACAACACCTTAAAAAATAGACTAACTCAAATGGCAAAGGAGGCCCAAAAGGGCAATGAGGAGAAGAATGCCTTAAAAAGTCGAATTGCCAGATGGAAAAAGAATCTCAAAAGTTCACTGAGGAGATTCATTCCTTCAGAGTTAGACTGGAGCAAATGGAAGCTAATGACTTTATGAGAAATCAAGATGCTGTTAAGCAGATCCAAACAAACGAAAGATTAGAGGCAATGTGAAATATCTCATGGGAAAAACCACTGACCTGGAGAATAGATCCAGGAGAGACAATTTAAAAATTATTGGACTACCTGAAAGCCATGATCAAGGAAAGAACCTAGAAATCACCCTTCAAGAAATTCTCAAGGAAAACTGCCCTGATGTTTTAGATTCAGAGGGTAAAATAGAGGTTGAAAGAATCCACCGATCACCTCCTGAAAAAGATCCCAAAAAGAAAACTCCCAGAAATATTATAGCCAGGTTCCAGAATCCCCAGATCAAGGAGAAAATACTACAAGCAGCCAGGAAGAAACAATTTCAATATTGTGGAAACACAATCAGAATAGCCAGGACCTGGCAGCTTCTACACTGAGGGATCGAAGGGCATGGAATATGATATTCCAGAGGGCAAAAGAACTGGGAATGAACCCAAGGGTCACCTACCCAGCAAAACTGAGTATTTTGTTTCAGGGGAAAATATGGTCATTCAGTGGAATAGAGGACTTTCAAGCATTCTTGAGGAAAAAACCAGAATTGAATAGAAAATTTGACATCCAGACACAAGAAGGAAGAGATGCCTGAGAAGGTAATCAGGGAAAAGAAATCAAAAGGAACTTATCAAAGTTGAACTATTTACATTCCTATATGGAAAAGCAATAACTGTGACTGATGATATCTTTCTCACTATGAAAATAATGCAAGAAGGGGGTGTGGTCATATGAATACATATGTGAATGTGTGTGTATATGGTTACAGTTATATATGGATAGAGGGCATAGGTTGAATTTGTTGGGAAGGGAGAATACTCAAGGGATGAAATTATGAGGTGAGAGGAAAGTGGCAAGAGGAGATGGGGAGAGACATGGTAGGGTAAACTATCTCATGTAGGGAAGTGGGTGCAAAGGAGGGGGAGAATAAGGAAGGCTAAAAAGGCAAAACCACATTCACATTGAATTTGGTTCAGGGAGAAAATGACATACATACTAAATGGGATATCTCAACCTGCAGCAGGACAGGGGGAAGGGGGATGAGAGGAGGGATGATGGATGGGAGGGCATCCTTGGGGTGAGGGGAGGTTGGAAGTACCCACTATAGAAGAGGGACAGGATCATGTAGGGAATGGACCAGGTGGGGGGTGGGATGAGTGGGAGGGAATTATAAGCAGCCTTGTACAATATATCTACTATGATAATGTTTTGCATAGCTAGACATGTACAACATATACTGAATTACTTATCTCCCCAGAGGGAATGGGTGACAAGGGAGGAAGGAAATGGATCTGAAATTCGAGGTCTTAACATTAAATGTTTCAAATATATATAAATACTATTATTAATACTCTTTTGCTTATAATTGGGAGATAAGATGTGCAGGCATTGGGACACAAAGATTCATCTTCCTCTAATGGAAAAGTCGATGGGGGTATGGGAGAAGGTATGGGAGAGAGCAGATTGGAGGAAGCGATATCTTGTGGGACTGCTATTCTGGGAGGTTGGGTAGGGGAATAATGGGGGGAAAATGATTGTAACTCAAAATCTGGCGGAAATGAATGATGTAAAACAGAAGTTAATAAAGTATTTGTTAAAAAAAAAAAAGAAAAAAAAGAAAAAATAATAATAATAATAATAACTGGCACTCATAGATCATTTCAAAGTTTAGAGAACAGTTTATCCATACTATATTGAGACACACAGTAATCCTTTGAAATTATCTGGGATTACTGTAGCCATTTTATAGGTAAAGAAATTGAGCATCATGGAAGTTAAATGATTTATTCATGGTAATAATAGCAATAAGAATAAATGACATTTAGACAGCACTTCAGTGAATCTATAACATTTTTACCTCACCAAAACTCCATGATATGGACTCTATAGGCATTTATAATTCCATTTTGCAGCTGAAAAAGCTGAACCTGAAAGAGATGGCATAGCTTGTTCATTTTCACATATCCAGCAAATGTCAAAAGTAATAAGTGAAGCCAAGTCCTCCTGACTCTAAGCCCCTCCCTCTTTTCACCATACCACCAGTTACTTCCACATTTTCAAATTTCAGAGAAGAGGTTCAGAGAGGCAATAAATAAGTACTTAACATCACAATAATAAATAAAGAGGCCAACATGAATTTAGGCCTTTTGATTCTAAAATCAGTGTTCTTCATTTACTATCATTTCCTAGAACCACTTGGCCTTGGTCTATATCAATAAGCCTCTAGAAAGAGGCTATTGACAGTGATCTGATTGGCAATATAGGAATGCAATATACAAGTGAAATGCTTTCTTCTTTTCCAAGTGACTTTTTTTTGATAACAAGGATAGAGGGAGTCTTTAAGACATTGTCTCTGGAGCCTAAGACTTATCTTTTGAGAATAATTATTTCAGAGAGAAATTGTTTTATTTCTTAAGCTACGGGATTCATACAAGTTTTTCTGCTCTGAATTATTCCAACCCAACACTCTCTGGCACACATATAAGTTTACATAATGACCTCTGGGTCTGAGCCCAAAGAAAATTGTGACTTATACATTTTTTTTTCTTAATGTAGAGCCAGGGGCAAAAAGGGCATAGGTCAACAAATCTGCATTGCTAGTAAGTTGGTCCAAAAGAGTTTGGATCCCGTACCAGATTGGTCAACTTGACAGGAGTGATGGTCATAATAAAAACAGGTATATAACTAGGCTACCTGGACTATGTTTTTGAGACACTCTCTGTCCTGATTCTCCAAAAAGGAAAAAAAAATGAAAAAAGACAGTATTTCACTTTTATATACCGAATTTAAATGATTTATGATCCCTACCGTGTGTTTTTAATGTTCTTTTTATTTTAATCCAAATGAGATAATGAACCCATGGTCTGTTAATTTCATTTTTCCCTTTGCATTAATGCTTAATTATAATAATGTTGTGCATCGCATTTGACTCCGACCTATCCCTAATCCAGAATCCCCAAAGAATTGTTAATAGTTCAATTTCCAAATTGTCCATTTCCTCTGCCTTCGGGTTTAATTGCAATCATCATAGAAGGCATTATAGGCATATGCTATTAAAATGGAGTAATGAGATAAAAATATATATGTTTTTTTATATCTTTAAAATAAAATTCAATCAACCAATTGTTATTGAGTACCCATACTGTGAAAGACCTTATGTGAAATTGGTTTCACTCAAGAGGGAGTGGCTTTTGCAAGCAGACCTTCACATTTGGGTAGTTTTGCTATTATAATTAGAATTTGTAGGTTGATATAATGTTAGTTTACTGCTCCTTTGTTTAGGTCTAAGAGCACTGCAGGACACTTGTGTGGGAATATGCAAGGATCAAGTTTTGACACTTAGATTTCATGACAAAGTGACAATTTTGTGTAGTAGGAAGGAAAAAAAAAACAAACAAAAACAAAATGCTGGATCAGGTGTCAGGATACCTGAGTTCTAGCTTCAGTTTATCTCAGCTTTGTAGCTCCTTCACCATCCACTGTAGGACTATGCACATAGTAGGTACTTTATTTCATTTCGCTAAGCTTTGTGTCTCCTATAATTTCTATTATAGGACTCTGCACAGGGTAAATGATTTAGAAATATCTGTCTCAATTGTTCAAATGAATTTAAAAGACATTGCTTAATGTTGCCACCATAGTCACTTTACATATTCACACTTCATCTGAGCCCCACAACAATTCTTTATAAATTCTACACACATTATTACTCTCATTTTACAGATGAGGAAATTGAGAGTTAGTAAGGTGAACCAATTTTCCCATCATCACACAGTAAATACATGATAGGTGCAGGATTCAAACTCTTGTGTTTTCTGACTCCAAGTCTAGAACTCTACCCATTATATCACACTGCCTTTTCAAATTAAATCAGTCTGACCAAGCATAAACCTGGTGGGGGTAGAGGGAGGGGTGAATTGAATTGAACTGACTCAACTTGTAAGTTACATACTCATGTGGATCTGCTCAAAGAATGAGAGAAGTCATTTAGTTTTAAGCTCCCCTTTGACCAACACATGTATCATTTTGGTTCCATCGTGGGCAAGGAACAGAAAAAAGACACTCTATTCTCAATCTTTAGTAATTCTGGTCATTGTCTGGAAGGAAAGTGGAAATGGGAGGAAAGGAGAGGAGGTGAAAAGAGAAGAGAGGTGAGGAGACAAAAAATAAACAAAAAAACCCATCATTCCCTTCTACAATCATAGTTAACCCTATAGAGAGGAAATAGAGAGAGTGCACTGTTGAATAAAGAGCTCTAAGATCTGTAGGCAGAAGGGTTAGAATTCCAAATTAGCTACGTGACTGTGAACAAGTCTTTTTTTCTGTGCCTCAGTTTCTTTATCTATTAAATGGGGACAGCCATTCTTGCATTACCTCATTAAGTTTATGTTAAGGAAAGTGCTTTGGCACTTTATAAATGTGAAATATTATAATTCTGATATTGTACTTTGGTCATAGCAGTTCCAGAAAAATAGAACACATAAAAGAAGTGAAGGCAGTCCCGGAAAGTCACATGACTTCCCTTAGCCTCAGTTTCCTCATTTGTAAAAATAATGGGGTTTGAAATATGTTACTTCTATCCTTCCTGTTCTAAATTCATGCTTACGTAAAATGGATATAGAACAGGGAGGAGGATTATAAAGAATAAACAAAATTTATAGCATTTCAGAATTGGAAGGGACCTCTGAAGCCATGTATTCCAACATTTAACTGAACATGAACGTCTAGTCCAAGATACCCAACAAATAGCTATTCGGCATCTTCTGGAGGACCCCTAACAACAGCCAGTGTGCTGCATCCCAAGGAAACTGTCCTATTTTGATAACAGCTCACATTCTTAGGAAATGTCTTTCCCACCCCCACCCCCACAACCCATTTACATAGAGCTGAAATCTACCCCCTCCATAACTCTTGGCCATTGCTCTGAGCTCTAGCCTCTTGTGTCCAAATCAAAGTCAAAAACCTCTTCTCCGTGACAACCTTTTAGATATTTAAAGACAGCTCTAATGCCCCTCCACTGCCACCCCCAGGCTCAAGTCTTTTCTCTAGGCTAAACACATTAAGAAGATGAGATTTGCTGTGACCTGTTTATATAACAATCCTGAATGTCTGGAATTCATTGGAAAAAAAAAAAACAACTTGGACTGAAGATAAATTTTTGGTCCCCTTTGAATTTAGTAGGAACTACTTTTCCTTTTCTTTTTCTTTAAAATAATTTTAATTCCGGGTGGCTAGGTGGCCCAGTGAATAGAGCACCTGGCCTGGAGTCAGGAGGACCTGAGTTCAAATCTGACCTCAGACACTTAACAATTACTAGCTGTGTGACCTTGGGCAAGTCACTTAACCCCAATTGCCCTCCAAAATTAAAAAAAACCACACCAAATATGGTGATTTCATCATGCTGTTCTTTATGCAAAAAACAGTAAACAGAGCTCAGAGAACACTAGATCTTCCCCTTACATGACTGAACACAGGTAATAAACACACATCACTGAATGTGTTCAGAGGGTCCAACTTTAATCATGTAACTTACAATAAATATAAATAACAAATGGAATTGGTTGCCGCATTTGTACCAAACAGGCTGTATTACTCATAACTCCAAAAAGATTAATTCTAAGCAGATAGCTAGATGTCCCATATTTATTTTATTAATATATCTGCCTTACTTCTCTACCAATGGCCCTCTTTGTTCTTATATATTCATTTGCATAAACTTCAGATTATTATCTAAGAAAAATCTTTAGGCCCACAAGAATTTACCAAAAAAATTAAAAAGGCTTTTGTTCATAATTATAATGTATTATACTGAGCTGGGGTAAAGCATCATCTCAAATTGATCAGACACTAGCCAGCAGCTTATTTAGTTTGTTCTAATTAGAAATCAGAATAGAATTTATACATAGATTACAAAATGGCACTCCATTATCTTTTACCAAATATCTCTTTTTAAATGACCGATCATCTTTATTTGAATATTAGATGACATTATTCTTCTCATTCAAAATATATATATCACAGTGAGGGAAGCTTTCAAGCCCTCTGCTAATATTACATGCAGATAGATCACTGCAATTGTTTCAAAAAGATCCACAGATTGCCTGAGGAAGCAATTGGTAACTTGGGCCATTGTGCAATTCTGGCAATGATAATCATAGCCATCAGTCACGGATGCTACTGTATTCCAGACTGCTGCCAGGGATTTCTGTATGCCTTGTTCTCTTATTTCAACATTTCATATCCTCATAAGTCACTCTATATCAGAGATTTAGAATGCAAACTGAATTTTGTGGCATCAAGAGGTAAATACAAAAATATATGACTATCCTATGGACTTTCAGTGAGTTGTTGGTTCAGGCTCTACACAAAGGTTCTACTCCTGTTCCACAACAAAGAGTGGAGGTGACTGATTTCTCAAAGCCTGTGACTTGCTGGACTTCATCAGTCAGTTGCGGGCCACAGAGATAAAACCATAGGTCTGTGACTCCTCTCATAATCTCCAAAATGTTCAAGACATTGTGCCAAGTGCTAGGGATACAAAGAAAGACAAAAAATAATCCCTGCTCTGAAGGAGCTCACCTTTAAGGAGAGGGAGACAGCATTAAAACAACAATGTACAATGCATAGCCTATATTAGATTACATGCCACCATGGGGAGGGAGGTGGAATTTAGAATTCAAAATCTTATAAAAGTGAATGCTGAAAACGAAAATAAATAAATAATTTTCAAAATAACTTACAAACAATTATATAGGATAAATTGGAGATAATCTTAGGGAAAAAGAACTAGGTTTCTTGAAAAAGGAAAAGTGATACCATAACTGGGATCTAAAGGAACTCAGGGAAGCCAGAAGGCAGAGATGAGGAGGGGGAAAATTCCAGGAAGGGGGGAAAACCAGCAAAAATTCATGGAGCTGGAAGACAATTGTCTTTTGTCAAAATCAGCAAGTAGGACAATGTCACTGTTTGGTGAGTATGATGAGGGGATTAAGATGTAAGAAAAGTGAGAAAGTAAGAGAAGGCCAGGTTATAAAAAATTTCAAAGTCAAGCAGAAGATTTTATATTTAAACCTGAATGTAATAAAGTCACTGGGATTTATTAAACAGCTGAGTAACATTGTCAGACCTGTGCCTTAGGAAGATCAGTTTGACAGCTGAATGGGGATGACTTGAGTGCAGAGAGACTTGAGGCTGGAAGACCAACCACCAGGTCTTGGCAGTAAAACAGGCATAAGAAGTATAAGCCTTGTTTTTACTAGGGTGATGGTCATGTCAGAGGAGAAAATGCATTATAGGTGAGACACATTAGAAAGGTAGAATTGAAAGGACAACCTTTATGAATGTATGAAGGTGGGAGGTTGAACCCCAATTTTTGTATCATCTAGAAGTCCAGTTTTTTATGGTATTGTACCATACAATAAAGAGTGATCTGACCTTCTATTGACCCTTTTTGTCTATTTTCCTTGGAGTATATTGGATATATAAGGATGACTAGCACTTCTGGCATGAGGGCTTGCCAAGCCCGTTTCAGAGTTGTTGTTCTACCTTCCATCTCCAGTGTGGCTCCAAGAAGCTGTAGCACACACATTGACCACACTCTGGTAAAACCATTTAGGCAGATAGGCTAAACCAGATTGAGAGTAAGACATAGGCCTCAACCCTGTTGGTGAGTTAGGGGGGATGTCTACATCAAGCATGTGAAGACTTTCCCCAGCAGAGTAAACAAAGGAAAACAATTTGTTCCAACAGTCATGAAGACAACTGAAGCAGGTACTATGGAGCATTTAGAGCTTGGTCAGACACTGAAGATGCCAAGGTCTTCTATTCCACCCTGGGCCAAGACCAGTTGTCTTGACTGTTGTCCTGCCACTGGATATCTATGACTCAGGAAGAGAGAGTGAGGTTGAAAACTTTGCACAACTCTGCCTCACTTAAATAGAATTCACTTACAAATCAAGACATCATGTAATGTCTTGATCCTCTTCAAAAAATGAAGGATGAACAACAATGGACAGCTAGCTGGTATTTTGAGTAGAGTACTAGGTCCTGAAAATCTGAATTCAAATCTGGTCTCAAATAAGTCATTTACTATCTATCTATATGACCCTGGACAAGTCACTTAACCCATATTTGCCTGACTTCATCTGTAAAATGGGGACACACTGGAGAAGGAAATGACAAACCACTCAAGTATCTTTGCCAAGAAAAGCCCATGGACTGTGTCCATGGAGTCATGTAGAGTTGGACACAACTGAAGGACTGAACAGCAACAAAAACAACAAATGTATAAATTCCATGAGCTGCCAGGTAGAGAAAAGTTACCCTATCTCCCACCTGGTCATCATTTGTCCCTGAGCACATCCCCTTTACTCTTTCTGGATATTTGGTGAATGTGTGTTTTAACTAGCTAACTGACTACCAGACAATCTCTCGTAACTATCAGAAGTTCCACTTCTAAACCCCAGTCCACAGCAGAATCCACTGGAGTGGTAGTGCCGAACAATAGAGAAAATGCCAATATATAAACATAGAAAGAAAAGACCCTGCAATAGCTTTGGGGATTATGACTCTCATAACAAAGACAAATGTTTGCTATAGAATCTAGAGAGGTGGCAATCCTAAAAGCCCAGCAGAATTATGCCTAATGGGAACCTAATAAGGACTCCAAAACAGAAAATGACTTTCAAGGCAGGAGTACTGAGGAACCTCTCAGCTTAGTTTGTTGTCTACACATGTTCTTCCTCCCAGTGTACTTTAAATTTGAGCTTACTCTCCTCAAGAACCTGGTGTATGAAAGATTATGTACTTTGAGTTAGGAGAAATGTTTTAAAAGTACTGTTCTTGCTATACCTTTTCAGTAAATACACTTTCTAGAAGCTATTAAAGTTTTGCTAGTTGATCAATAATGGAAATCATGCCAAATGGGGCATATGGGTGACAGTACTAAAAGCCACAACCTCACAAGCGAAATCCAAGAATCCACAAGTTTTTTGGGAACTCAATTTTCTTGTATGAGTAAGGATTGGAAGGGTGAGGGTAGATTGCCTAATGCTCATATATCTACATGTTGTTTCTCCTAATAGAAAATGACCTGCTTCAGGTTAGGGAATATTTCATTTTTATCTTTGTATTCCCTAGTGCCTAGTATAATGCTGGTCAAATGATAATTGGGAGGGAGTTGTTTGTTTTTTTGTTTTGGGGATATTTTGGTTTTTTGCTTTTTGGAGGGGCAATTGGGGTTAAATGACCTGCCCAAGGTCACATGGCTAATAAGTATTAAGTGTCTGAGGCCGGATTTGAACTCAGGTCCTCCTGACTACAGGACCAGTGCTTTATTCACTGTGCCACCTAGCTGCCGCATGCCCAAATGATAACTGTTTAAGAAACACTTTTTAAATTGATTAATGGATGAGATAAAGTGAAAATAAAAGTAATGTGTTATATAAATTGAAGTAGATAAACAGAAAGGACAGGAAGCTTGAGGTAAAGAGAAAAACTTTACCAGATACCAAACTCCTTGAGAGAGTAGGAACGGGATCAAGAGGCCAGAATATTAGCTAAACAGGGGTCTTTGATTGGGTGATATACACAGATTGATTAAAACTCAAAAGAGACTGTTGATTTGAGACGGAGGAAGGAAGGAGGATCTAAAGTAGGAGGAGTAAGAATTATCAAATAGAAAGAAGACTGGTTTACTTGAAGTAAGAAGAGCAAGGTTCAAATCATATTTTTCTTAATACTATTTGGGTGAACTTCAGACAATAATGTCACTTCTCTATGCCTCAGTTTCCTCATCTGAAAAATGAAAAGGCTGGAATCATTAACCTATTATGTCACTTCCAGCTTTAAATCTATAATCCCATGACCTCTTCCTATTAGCCTATTAACATGTTGAGGGAAATAAGAGAAGGGGCAACAAATATTAAAAGAGCTGACCAGGGGTCTAGCAGTTTTCAATCAGAACTTGGTTTCCATGAACAGAAAGAAATACAGACATGTGATGCTGAATGTAAGAGAGGTGATTCATACATTAGGTCCTTGATGGGCTATACAGACTGACGACTGACTCTAAGATTCTAATGACTCTAGGAATCACATATGTGTATGTTGCATACATGCATATGTATTATATATGGATCACACACACACACACACACACACACACACACACACACACTCATTAACCTTAAGCCAAAGACTCACTTAGACTGGACTGAATGTTGGTATGGCAGGTCCAGACCCAGCAGATAAAGCATGTAAATCTTTCCTTCCCTGAATCACAGAACTTGGGTCTGATGATTTGGTTTCTCTCCTGCTGTGGTTGGTACATGCCACTTTTTCATTTTCCATTTTCCATTCACTTTTACAAGCTATAGACAGTAATAAAAGCAAACTGCTCTCCCTATAGCTCAAGAAGAATGAAATAGCTCATAGTCTACTTTTTTGTGTTGGGTACATAGTAGTATGGCTAACAGGATGATTGCTGTGTAGAATATAAGCTCCTTGGGATCATGTATTGTTTTGTCTTTGCATCCCCAATGGCTAGCACAGTACTTAGTACATAGTAGGTCCTTAATAAATGATTACTAATTGACTAATGGCTATAGTAGTTGAGGGAGGGCAGTGTACCTTTGACCTCAGTTATGCCAATCCTTCCCAGGCAACTAACAGTCTTATAGGAATAGGTTTGGAATAGAAAAACCAGTCAAATCACTGATCTTGCCACTTATTAGCTATTTTACCATGGGAAAATAACTTAATATTTCAAGACCTCAATTTCCTTATCTATAAAATGGACATAGTAACACACATGTTGCTGCCTGACTCAAAGTCTTATTATGGGCAAAAAATGTTTAATACATGTAAAGTACTTGCAAAGGTAATGTACTTTTAAAATTGTAAAGTCTTATGTAAATAATGGCAAAAAAAAAAAAAACATCAGACCAATAAAAACAAATGCAGGAGACCTTGCTGCATACATAGTTGGGATATATTTTTTTATTTTTAAATTTTATTTTTTGCCCAGTTACACGTAAATACAATTTTAACACTCATTTTTATTTTTATGTTATTTTTGCCCAATTACATGTAAATGCAATTTTTAACACTCATTTTTAAAACTTTGAGATCCAAACAGTCTCCCTTCCTCTCTCCCCACCCTTCCCTTCATTAAGAAGGCAAGCAATTCTATTTAATTTATATAACTTATACATATGTATCCATGCAAAAAATTTCCATAAGAATCATGCTGTGAAAAAAAAAACATAGACCAAAATAAATTCAAAAATAAAGAAAGCAAAAAATGTATGCTCCAATCTGTATTCATGCACCATCAGTTCATTTTCTGGGGTATAGATAGTATTATCTGGGATCAATATATTGCTGAAGATAGCAAAGTCATTCACAGCTAATCATTTTACAATATGACTGTTACTTTGTATGCACATTTCATTTTGCATCAGCTCATGTAAGTTTTTCCAGGATTTTTTGTTTGTATGTTTGCCTGAGAGCATCCTGCTCATCATTTCTTAGAGCATGATAGTATTCCATCATAATCACATACCATAATTTGTCCAGCCATTCCCCAGTTGATGAGCATCCCCTCAGTTTCTTATTCTTTGCTCCCAGAAAAGAGTTGCGATAAATATTTTTGTACATTTTCCTTTTTTTCTTATCTCTTTCAGGATACAGACCTAGTAGTTGTATTGCTAGATCAAAGAGTACGCATGGTTTTATAGTCCTTTGAGCAAAGTTTCAAATTGCTCCCCAAAATGGATGAATCAGTTCACAACTCCACCAACAATGCCTCATTTTTCCCATATTCCATCCAACATTTGTTATTTTCCTTCTCTGTCCTATTAGAAAATCTAATAGGTATGAGTTAGTAACCCAGAATTATTTTAATTTGCATTTTTTTCCAGTAAATAGTGAGTTAGAGCATTTTTTCATAGGGCTATAGATAGCTTTGATTACTTCATCTAAAAACTGTTCCTATCTTTTGATCATTTAATCAATTGGTGAATTTCTCTTTATAAATTTGACTCAGTTCTCTGTTTGAGAAATGAGGCCTAAATCAGAGAAACTTGATTCAGAATTTTTTTTCACAGTTACTGTTATTAACTGTATTTCCCTCCATCCTATTTCCCAAACCTGTTTATTCCCTCTCTCCTTTTACATTGTCTTTCCTCAAAAGTGCTTTGCTTCTGATAACCAGCTCCCCAAATCTGCCCTCCTTTCTATTAACCTACCCCCTTCTCTTATCCCTTTCCCCTCCTATTTTCCCATAGGGTAAGATAGATTTCTACACCCATTTGAGTGTGCATGTTATTTCCTCTTTGAGTTAATTCTGATAAAAGTAAGGTTTACTCTCTCCTTCTCACCTCCCCCATCTTGCCCTCCACTGTAAAGACATTTTCCTGCCTCTTTTATGTGAGTTATTTTACCCCATTTTACCTTTCCCATTCCTTTTCTACCAATACATTCCTCCCTTGACCTTTGACTTTATTTTTTAAGATATCATCCCTTCATATTCAACTCATACCTCTGTCCTTTGTCTATATATATATATATATATATATATATATATGTGTGTGTGTGTGTGTGTGTGTGTGTGTGTGTGTGTGTGTGTATGTGTGTGTGTGTGTGTGTGTATTATATATATATACTCCTTCTAACTGCCCTAATAATGAGAAAGTTCTTATAAGTTACAGGTATCATATTGCCATATAGGAATTTAAATAGTTTAACCTTAGTTAAGTCCCTTATGATTTCTCTTTCCTGTTTACCTTTTTATGCTTCTCTTGAGTCTTATATTTAAAAATCAAATTTTCTATTCAGTTCATCAATAATGCTTAAAAGTCCTCTATTTCACTGAATATCATTTATTCCCCTGAAGGATTATACTCTGTTTTGCTGGATAGGTGATTCTTGGTTGTAATACTTGCTCTTTTTCTTCTGGAATATCATATTTTAAGTCCTCTGATCATTTAAAATAGAAGTTGCTAAATCTTGTGTTATCCCAACTGTGACTCCACAATACTTGAATTTTTTCTTTCTAGCTGTTTGCAGTATTTTCTCCTTAATCTGGGAGCTCTGGAATTTGGCTAAAATATTCTTGGCAGTTTTCATTTGGGTATCTCCTTCAGGAGGTGACAGTAGAATCTTTCCATTTCTATTTTTCCCTCTGGTTCCATAAAATCAGGACAGTTTTCTTTGATAATTTCGTGAAAGATGATATCCAGGCTCTTTCTTTTATCGTGACTTTCAGATAATTCAATAATTTTTATAAAAATTAGAGAGTGCCTGGATCTATTTTCCACATCAGTTGTTTTTCCAATGAGACATTTCACACTGTTTTCTATTTTTTCATTCTTTTGGTTTTGTTTTATTGTTTTTTGATTTTTCATAAAGTCATTAGCTTCCATTTATTCCATTCTAATTTTTAAGGAATTATTTTCTTCAGTGAACTTTTGTACCTTTTTTTTTCCATTTGGCCAATTCTACTTATCTTTTCTTTTCTTTTTCTTTTTTTTTTTAGAGCAATTGGGGTTAAGTAACTTACTCAAGGTTACACGGCTAGTCATTATTTGTGTGTGGGTGCTCATTTTCTGAGGCCGGATTTGATCTCGGGTCATCCCAACTCCGAGGCCAGTGCTCTTACTCACTGCGCCACCTAGCCGCCCCTCTACTTATCTTTTCATTAATTTCTTTTAAATTTAAAACACAGTAAGAAAAAAAGGAAAGGTATTATAAATTTAAATCCTAAGACAAATATGAAGTAAGAAAATTAAAAAAGCATTGCCATATGCACAGTAGACAATAAGAGAGGATTCAAAATATACAGCAATAAATTTCCATTTCAAAATAGATATTTTTCAGGGAGCTTTTGTATCTGCATTTCCATTTGGCCAATTCTGCTTTTTAAGGTGTTCTTCTCATTGGTTTTTTAGAAGTCTTTTATCATTTGGCTTAGTCTGTTTTTTAAGCTGTTATTTTCTTTAGTATTTTTGTATGTCTTCTTTATCAAGCCATTGACTTATTTTTCATAATTTTTTTTTGCATCACTCTCATTTCTCTTCTCAATTTTTCCTCTTCCTCTGTTATTTGATTTCCAAAATCCTTTTTGAGCTCTTCCATGGCCTGAGACTAATTCATATTGTTCTTGGAGGCTTGGGTTGTAGGAACTTTGACTTTATTATCTTCTTCAGAGTGTATGGTTGTTTTTTGCTTTTTGTTTTTGGGCTTTTTTTTTTTGGAGGGGGGAAGGCAGGGCAGTTGAGGTTAAGTGACTTTCCCAAGGTCACACGGCTAGTAAGTGTTAAGTGTCTGAGGCTGCATTTGAACTCAGGTCCTCCTGACTCCAGGGCAGGTGCTCTGTTCACTGCACCACATAGCTGCCCCCCATGGTGTATTTTGGGGGGGAAATGGGGAAGGCAGGGCAATTTGGATTAAGTGACTTGCCCAAGGTCACACAGCTAGTAAGTGTGTAGAGTGTCTGAGACCGGATTTGAACTTGGGTCCTCATAACCAGAGCCGGCTCTCTATTCACTGCAACACCTAACTGCCCCCCGAGTATATGTTTTGATCAGCCTTCTCACCAAACTAACTTTCTATGGTCAGAATTTTTTCTGTTGTTTGCTCATTTTCCCAGCCTATTACTTGACTTTTAATTCTTTGTTAAAGTAGGGCTCTGCTTCTAAGGTGGAGGGTACACTGTCCCAAGCTTCAGGGATTTTTTGCAGCTATTTGCAGAGACACTTCTGGGGACCTATAAGTTTTCAATTCTTCCAAAGTGGTATGATCTAAGGGGAAGTGTTTATTACTCTCCTGGTCTATGGGAGACCACAAGCAGTCTTTCTGCCTTGGAACTGTGAAGAGCACAGCTTCCCCTTCCCTGCTCTGGTTGCAAGCTCTGGTGTGCTAGTGATCCTTCTTGCCCTAGGACTGACACTCAGGTCCGTGACCTGGATATAAGCATGGGTAAAGCAATAGAGTCCTGCCTTCGTGCTAGCAAAGAGACTCCTGTAATCTCCTGACCAGTTCATTTGACACCCTTACCACCTGTGGTCTGAGAGCTCTGGAGGTACCACTGCTACTACTGATTAAATCACCCTGAGATCTGTCCCTGGTTTGCTGGGACCAAGTCTGCTTTGGAACAGGCTGTGCTGGCCTGTACTCTTCTCTTATCCTGATACAATAGACATGTCCTGTGGACCCTAAAAGTTGTCTTGGGCTGGAAAATTGTTTCACTCCATTTTTTTTGTTATTGGTTCTGCTGCTCTAGAATTTGCTTCAAAGTTACTTAAAAGTATTTGGAAGGGTTTGGGGGAGAACTCAGGTGAGCCCTTGCCCTTACTCTGCCATCTTATTTCCAGTTCTGATAGTCCACAGTTGGGAAACTGAAATCCATGCTTCATACTACCAAAGTTCAAGTTGTTGAGTGGAAGCGAGGTGGTGCAGTAAACAGACCTGGAGTTAGGGAAACTCATCTTCCTGAGTTTAAATCTGCCCTCAGACACTTATTAGCTGTGTGACCCTGGGCAAATCTCTTGACCCTATTTTCTTCTTTTTCCACATCTATAAAATTAAATGGAGAAGAAAATGGCAAACCATTCCAGTATCTTTGCCAAAAAGGCTTCAAATGAGGTCACAAAGAGTCAGATAAGACTGAGCAACAAGTGCCTTCAAGAGGTTATAGGGTTGGAATTTAAGAGAACTGATTTTTATCTCATTTCTATAACTATCAAATTACATGCCCTGAGGCACATTTAGTGAGAAGAAGGGAGAGGAATTGAACCAGGTCTTGTTGACTCTAACTCCCAGTGTTCTTTATAATATGATATGATTCTACAAACTTAAAGGACTGATAAGAGATAATGGAGACTGATGAGCAAACTGAAACCAAGAGAGTGAACATGCTATGTTAATGCTACATGGTGGCAGAGCCTAAGTCTCCTGTTTTTCCCAAAACTCTTTCCTTTTTTCACACATGGTCATCCTTCCCAGAAAAGCTATGATTATGTTTAGTAATAGTCATAACATTTTTTTTTTTGCTTTTTGGAGGGCAATTGGGGTTAAGTAACTTGCCCAAGGTCACACGGCTAGGTTTTTGTTTGTGTGTGTGTGTTAAGTGTCTGAGGCCGGATCCGAACTCAGGTCCTTCTGACTCCAGGGCCAATGCTCTACTCACTGCACCACCTAGCCGCCCCCAAGTCATAACATTTTTATAATTTTTACTTCCTGAGATCTCTTTACTGCTTCAACCTGACATTCACAAATATGTATTTGAAAATTACCTTATATTTACTTTGTATGTTCATTTACATACATGTTGTTCCTCCTGATATAATTAATGAATCAATCGACACATATTTATTAAAGTTTCTGTATGTGTAAGACTTTATATTGGGCACTAGGGATACAAAGGCAAAGAATAAAACAATCATTACTCATAATGTACAAATATACTAATGTAGCAGACAATAAGAATATTAAAAATACATCACAGATATATAGTTAATAATATACACACGTGTATACATATATGTATATACATGCACATGCATGCCTACATATATGCACATCAAATAGCTAAATGACTAACTACAAGGTCTTTGGGAGGGAACTCATAATTGGAGGTATCAAAAAAGGCTTCATGAAGAAGATGGTATCCTAACCTCCATGAAGAGAGGGTAGAGGTAAAAAGGAACTATATTCCAGGCATGGGGAATGGTCAATGGAGAGTCATGAGTGAGAAAAAGAGAAAAGAAGCCAGTTTGTCTGGATTGCTGGCTTCATGTGGGAAAGTATCCAGTGAGGTTGAGAGGGTAAGTTGGGGCTGAGTTGAACAGAACATTAAAAGCTAAAAAAAGAGGTTTTGATTTAATTCTAGAGACAGTAAAAATCCAATGGAGTTGTTTGAGTAGAGGAGTCAGATAACTGGTTCTACTCTTGAGTAAAAATACTTTGGTAACAATGTGTAGAATGAAATATGGAAGCTCATCACAACTGGGGACTATTTCATTTTTTGGTCTTTGTATCTATGGCACACAGTGAAGTCCTGGAGTTTGTTTCTCCAGCAGGCCCTGGAGTTAGGAAGACTTGAGTTCAAATCTGGTCTTAGACCCTTACTAGCTATGTGACCCAGGGTAAATCATTTAAGGTGTTTCCTCATTTGTAAAAAGGGGATAAATAATAGCACCTACTTCCTAGGGTTGTTGTGAGGATCAAATAAGATAATAGTAATAAAGCACTTAGCACAGGGCCTGGCACATAGTAAGCATTATCTAAATGCTACGGCTATTATTATTATTTATGATTATTGTTAGAACTTGCACGGTACCTTATATATAGTAGGTGCTTAATAAATGTTGATTGATCAAATCATTGATAAACTAGACTATTTAAATCATATCATTTTAACCAGAAAATCAAATTCACATTTTCCATAAGGATTCAATGAGATTTCAAGCTCCTTTCCCTTTATAACTATATTATTCAGATGGATTAACAAGGGTTTATTTATTCAGGCAAATAATACATTTCTTCTCCTATACTTCACCCTGGCACTCAACTTATATACTTCAAGGAAGTGCTCAGTCTGATTTCAATCAATCCACAAGCATTTATTATCTAATATATGCCTTGCACTGTGCTAGGAGCTAGGGATAAAAATCCAGAGAATAAGATGATCTTTACTCTCAAGGAGCTTATACTCCAATATGGGACACAAGTGCATTTACAAATAAATAAATAAATCTGTCTATATCTATATCTTTCTGTCTATCTATACAGAATAAATACAAAGCACATAAACAGAAGGCAGCTAGTGGGGAGGCCACCAACAAAGTCATGCTTGAGCTTCATCTTGAAGGAAAAAAAGGGGGGATCCATGTGGTTATCCAGGAAAATAAATTATTATTTATAGAGTTATGTGTCAACAGGTGAAATAATATCAAACCCACAGCTATACGCTCACCCTTCCCCCCAATCACTTGGTTGGTTTTGCTTAACTATCCTATTTATTGGCTGGTTTTACTTTCTCTTTCTCACTCTCTTAAAAGGAAGGGCTCATGGCAAAGGTCAGAAGAGATAAAGGAAGATATACTCAGTAGAGTGAGTAATGATAATGATGTAAAGCATTAATAAGATTTTCAAATTAAAAAAAAATCTATTCCTTGTCAATGTTCACCTATACACCTTCTAATATGGATACCTCTGCAATATTATTTGAGCTATAGGATCATTCCAGTGCTCTTCAAAGTGATTTAATGATCTCAATACCCATTTGCTTTCCTTCTGGAAATAAAAGGTCTTAATTTGCTTAGCATCATGGGCACATTTTCATATTCGGCTCTTCTAAGGCAGAGATCAAGGAAGAAAAAGCAGGGGAGATGTTAGAATGTCAGAGAAATAACAGTCTATTTTAAAACGAAGGATGTATATTATAATCCCAATGACAACAATAAGACACTCCAGGGTGTGCTTTAATGGGCCATTAGTTTTCTTCTTGGGTGGTGAAAATTCTTTGGCCTATAGCCTTCTGCTCCCCTGAGTCACTGGGCTTCTATTAGAGCCATTAAAAACTGCCTGGAATGTGGTTTTGTCTAATGTGATTATTGTCAAAATGTTCAAGTTGTGAGTTTATTCCTCACTGTGCAGTTCACTTTCCTCAGTTAGTATAGACATCTTACACAACCATGAGAATTCACATTTATAAAGAATTTTAATTTTTACAAACCGATTTTCCTCACAATTCTATGAGGTAGACTGTATGAGGATTTTTGTCCCCATTTTATAGCTATAGAAACTGAGTCTACAAGAACAGGTGAAATACCTCTGGTCACACAGTATGTCTTGAAACTCTAGTTTAAACCCAGGCTTCTTAATTCTACACGTCGCACTCTCTCCACTCTATTCAGTTGTTTTTCACATTGATGATTTTTTAAATCCAATTTTTCATACTGCTAACTCTTGAAAACCTATTTTTTTTCAAAACAGAGGGAAAAAAATGTGATATTGAGTACAATATCCAAAATCTAATCTCTAGATAATATCCACATATAATTAGCTAATTATAATAGAGAAATATACTTAAAATTATTGTAACCAAATTATGTAGGCTTCACAAATGTCCTTAAAGTTCTAATATTTTATTATGTCTATCCATATATAGATAAAACATATAGAGATATAATAATATAAACATGTCTATCTGTATATAGATAAAATATATAGAAATATAACATAAATTATTAGATCTTCAAGTGCATGCATTTATACTTAATTAAGAACAAAGGAGCAAAATTTCTTGAGCCTGTGCACTGCTCCTTCTGTTTCCTATGCAGTGTTATTTATGATTGGATACCTCTCTCTCCTTGTGTTATTGTTGACAGACTATTACAGTAATCTTGGTCAAAAGAATAAAAATAAACAAAAACCAAAATTGTTTCTTCTTATCTACACAAAATCCTTCATCTACATAGAAAAAGCAGAATCCAGAAAACTGAGGGCTTTTCACCTTATATACAATTTAGTGAGGGGGAAAAAAGAATATTAGGTAAAAATCTGTTTTCCTAGTCTATGTAGTCTCCAAAATAAAACAAACACAATACAAATATTGTAAGGGCACAGCCAAACTAGTTTTCAGAAACAAAACAAACAAAAAACTACATCCTAAGCAGAGTAAATTTCCTGCCTAGATTATAAGATTCTCCCTATTCTCATCCCAGGCTAGCTATCCAGTTCTTTCTATTATGTGCCACCAGGATCCTTGAATTCTAGTCATCTGGCTTCTTCAGCATCCACAAACGGACCAAATGACTTCTACTGCATATAATTTATTTTTATTTTTTTTTCTTTTTGGAGGGCAATTGGGGTTAAGTAACTTGCCCAAGGTCACATAGCTAGGTTTTTGTTTGTGTGTTGTAAGTGTCTGAGGCAGGATCCGAACTCAGGTCCTTCTGACTCCAGGGCCAGCGCTCTACTCACTGCGCCACCTAACTGCCCCAACTGCATATAATTTCAGTTATACTTTATGGAGTGAAAAGGAGGTGGAGACATGGTCATTATCATGTCCCCTTGTTCAGAAAGGGAACACAATGGCAGGTGAAGGAAGCATGTAGCCCAAGGCTGTTAGTAGAATAATCCCTTGATTTAGATGTTGCTATCTACATATCACTTCTTTGTTGACTCATTAATTCAAACCCAGATTTAGCCTAAACCAGAGCTATTAATCTTTCTTTTGTCATGCACCTCTTTAGCAGTCCAGTTAAGCCTATGAATCTGTTCTCAGAATGTTTTTAAATGCTTAAAATTTTTTTTTTATTATTTTTTTTTAAAGCAATTGGGGTTAAGTAACTTGCTCAAGGTTACCCGGCTAGTCATTATTTATGCATGGGTGCTCATTTTCTGAGGCTGGATTTGATCTCAGGTCATCCCAACTCCGAGGCCGGCGCTCTTACTCACTGCGCCACCTAGCCGCCCCTAAATGCTTAAAATTTAATATATAGGATTACAAAGGAAACCAGTTATATTGAAATAAGTTTATCAAAGTATTTTTAAAAATCATGGATTCTATTTTAAGAGCCTGTGATCTAAACCCTTCTCAAATTTTTTTCTTACTTTTTATATAACTCTCTGTTATGCCTATGTAAGTAATCAAGCAACAAGGGTTTATTAAGCATTTACTATTGTAATTGTGAAGTACCATCTTGTACTTCTACAGAGACTTCAATTTAGGTGCACATTTAGGTCTAAGGCTATTTGTCCAAGAATTTTCCACTTTCTTTCTCCAAAGTGTACCCCATTCGTTTATAGAAAACATCATCTTCAGAATGTAATAAAAATAACCACATATTTATTTTGAGACAAAAGCCATTTAAAAGTTCAGACAGCAAATAAACAACATATTAAAAGACAGGAAGCTCCCAAGGGAAACAATGCCCAGTCTCTGGGAAGAAGTGAGACAGAGGAGAGTAAGGAAGTAAAGAGGAAATAAATTCTCCAGGTCCTAGTGTAGAAGGAAATTCTGTCCAGATAGATCATTTCTTAAACAGGTCAAAAAGCCAGACAAAGCTACAAGAAGTGCAGAGAGTAAGGACTAGAATACAGAAAGGAATGTGCATTGTAGAGACATGTTGATGACAAAGGCATAATTATTGTGATGGCGAAAATGTGGAAGGAGTCAAATAGAAGGATAATTTATGAGTCAGTAGTATCTTCTAGATGATCCTCCTTGTGAATCATATCATGCTCATTGCATCAAGCCTCAGAACATTGCAAAGGCTGCTAGAAGAGATATCTGATATATTATTGTAAGATATTTTTCCCCTAAGAGATTGAGCTCCAAAAGAAACCTGAGCTCTGAGAAGGAATTTCAGACCTTAAAGGTCAACCCTGAGTTAGTTTAATCAATAACTGAACAAGAATTCCCTTTGTATTCCTCTTTTCTTTCTTTTCTTTTCTTTTCTTTTCTTTTCTTTTCTTTTCTTTTCTTTTCTTTCTTTTTTTTTTTTTGGAGCAGGGAAGGTAGGGCAATTGGGGTTAAGTGACTTGCCCAAGGTCACACAGCTAGGTTGGTGTGTGTCAAGTGTCTGAGGCCTAATTTGAACTCAGGTCCTCCTGACTCCAGAGCCGATGCTCTATTCACTGTGCTACCTAGCTGCCCCTCTCTCTTCTTTCTCTCATCCTTTCTGCTCATCTCATTTTCCCTTTCCTTTCTTGGGACTGTCAACATATAGCTGAAGAAAGATAGAATATATTTCCTAAGATTCCTGCATCTGAAATTAGAGTCCTGAACTTATACTGCAAAATCTAGTAAAGTTCCTAAAAATAGACCTAAGAATTTAATATTCACTTTGTGCTGGGCCTTCTTTGATTGGGCCTTGATTATATTGTTAATGCTGCCCCTAAGCAAAAAAGGATTTTACTACAATGACTCCTTTTCCTTTTCTTCTTAGCTAACATTCTATGGCCTTCCAACTTATTAAATAGAAAAGATATTCACTGAATTCAAGTTTTTTGGGTAGACTATCCAACTTCTTTAATAACTTCTGAATGTTTTCAATAACAAAGAGAAAGGTCCCATGTAGACCAAATTATCTATGATAACCTTTTTATGGGAGGAAAAAAAACTGGAAAATAAGGACATACTCATGGATTGTAGCTAAACAAATTATACTACATAAATGTAATGGACTGTTTTCACAGTATAAGGAACAATGGATATGAAGAATCATGGAACAATATGCAGAGAAGCATGAGAAGATTTATATGAACTGATATAAAGGAAAGTGAGCAGAACCAAGAAAACAACCACCACAATGAACACAACAACGTAGATAGAAACAACAATGAAAAACTAATCAATCAAAATTATAACATCCAACCTTGGTCTCAAATATATGAGAATATATATTCTACCACTTCTTTTCAGAGGTGGAGGACCATGGGTGTGGAACATGCCATCAGACTTGCAATATGCTTATTATTTGCATTGAACCTTTCTTTTATTCTATTTTAATTTGCTATAAGATACAGCTCTTTGAGAGGGAGTAGTGGAAATGTGGGTGATGTAAAAATAAGATATAAATGACTATTTTTAAAAATAAAATATATGAACTGGGGAAAAAATGGAAGAATGGTTTGAATTCCTTTTCTACTACCTGGAAACTAGGTAATGTTAGGTAAATCACTTGGATTATTTGTTTTTTTTCACTTTCCCTTTTGTTAAAATTACTAGGTTGGACTAGATAATCTCTAAGATTTGAATTTAACATTCTGAGACCTTGTATCTCAGCCTCCTGATGTGTAAAATTCATATGTAGACAATTTTCTATTTATATCCTCATTGAATATTATGATCATGTGAGATAACACACACACACACACACACACTCATACACAGGCTTTGAAAAGAAATAGTGTTAGATGAATACAAAATAACATGATTAGATAACTATTTCCAATAGGCACATAAGTGAGTTTTGAAATTAACATGAATACTCAGAAGTTCCTTTACACACATCTTTCTCTTATGCAATATACTGGTTGGAATGTGGCTTCTCAATAGTTTTACCAAATATGCTCACATTTTGGCAACTTTCATGATGAGAGTAAGGTCTGGTGTATATGCCTAAGTGGAAAACTACATCCCTGGCATCTGAGAACTACCCTAGCTAAATTCTTAGAAATAGGTCACCAGAAAATTGAATACCAGGAAATGACAACAACTTTTGGCCACAGCAAGTCTACAAACTACTGCAGAATGCCAAGGTTTAGTTCTAGATAAAAAAAAAAAAGCAAGTCCTCACATTGATGAAACTATATGATAGGAAATAGAAGCAAGAGCTGACATAATTCATTTCTTTTTTCTTTTGCCTCTACACTTATTACTTTAGCAACTTTATAGAACATTCTGAATTCATAACTTGATAGGCAGCAGAACATTTATTTCCCCATAACTTTCCAAATGTTTTCTTTCTTTTCCCCTTCCACATCCCCTTTCTCTGTAAATGCTGCAATGCACTAAACCTTCCTTGACCATTCAAAGGAATTAAATAATATTAGGGCTGGAAATTACCATACAGATCAACCTCTTCATATTATAGATGAAGAAAGCCTCCCAGACAGGTTGATGGAGTTGTCCAATGTAATAAATATAGAAAGTGAATTCACAATGAATTCAAGCAATATTGGACTACATCTTTCTCCTCTAAAATAACTGGCAGATGTGACTGAAGATCTACTATTAGTGACATTTGAAAGACCAAGGAGAATGGAAGAGGTACTACCATCCAGGAAAAGAGCCAACCATGTACAAAATTTTGACAAAGGGAAGAGAACAAAATCAGAAGAGCACTGACTATAGGGTTTCATTTCAATTCCTGTAGAAAGTGTACAATAGATCATTAAAGAAGTGGTTACTAAACACTTAGAAAAGGATACAGTGATTAAAAAGAGCTACCAAGGCTTTGTCAAGAACATTTCATGGGAGACTAATTTTATTTCCTATTTTGACAGAGTTATAAAATTGGATGCTGGGGGAATATGATGAATATAATTTACTTAGATTTTAACAAAAGATTTGATAAAGTATCCTATACTATTCATATGAAAATATGAAATGATGTAGATTAGAAAATAATACAGATAAATGAGCCTGCAAATAGTTGAATTGAGTAATCTCAAAAAGAAGTTGTTAATATTTCAGCATCAACTTAGAAGAAGAGTGACCTCAGAGATTTGTGATTATTGTCCTTATGCAATAATACTTTCTATCAGTAAATTGGATTAATGCATAGATGATACGTGCCTTAAATTTGTAGATGATTCAAAGATAGGAGAAGTAGTTATTGTTAGATATTGAATAAAAGCATAGGTATTCAAAAAGATTTGACAGGTTAGAGCATTGGGCTCATTCTAAATGACCTCCTGAGAATGTTTCTAACTCTAAAGAAATGATTCTATGATTTAGTATAAGGTCACATGGGCCAGATCATGCCTTCCCTCTGGTTTCATATGACTCTAACAAACTAAGGATGGATTTTGCATTTCTAAATAGAGCTATATTATATTTTTAAATTTAAAACTATTGCTAACTAGAGGTCTATGTAAAAACAGAAGGAAGGTGGGTTTATCCCTGGGGAATAGTATACTAACCTTAATCTTGTAGGTGAAATTTAGTAAAGGAAAGTGTGAATTAAAAATTACTTATACTTGGGTACAAAAAATCAATTTCACAAGCAGAAAATAGCAGAAAACATGGTTAGAGAGAAATTGTCTAAAAAAAGATTAGCAAAGAGAAGGGAATGTATTAATTATGAGATTCCTTCTATCTCTAAAAGTTTATGTTCCCATGAAGAGGCTGGTTAAGGATTTGAAGTCAGTTCCTGTGATTACAAATTCAATGTACTTTCTCCTACACCAATGGCAATCACCTTACTGTTTTATGAATGGATATGATACATATTAATAGTATTTCTTTTTCAATTGTAGTGTTATTTTCTTAAATTACATTGCCATGTAAAATGGTGCATTGTACTATTCTTTTATTTTCATATTTTTACTCAAACTCATATGAATTTCTCTTCAGTCTTGGATACTAGACCTCTAGAGTTCTGGGCCTAGAGTCAAAAAAATCTGAGTTCAAATCCAGTCTCTGACCCTTAACAGTTGTGTAACCCTGAGCAAGTCACTTAACCTCTATTTGCCTTAGTGTACTCATCAGTAAAATAGTGATAATAATAGCATCTATCACCCAAAGCTATTGTGAGGATCAAATGAGATAATAATTGTAAAGCATTTAGCACAGTACTTGGCATGTTTAAATGCTAGTTATTATTATTATTAGTATTGCCATCATTATTATAGCCTTCAAAATGTTCAATATGGTATTTTGTGCACAGCAACCATTGGTAACAACTGGTAAAAATCCAACAATGGAATGGACTACTCCATTAGGTAGTGAATTCCCTGTCCTTTGAAGTGTACATGCAGAGGTTAGATTGTCACTTGTCAGGCATGTCACAGAGAAGAACTCTTGTTAAGTAAGAGAATAGAATAGATAGTTTATGTGATCCCTATCCACCAAGTTTCTATGATATATAAATATTTGTGGAATGAAAAAAATAAATTAAGTTAAATAATTTCTTTAACCTTCAATGGAGGTATCACATTGTTCCTTTTGGGTACCTGCTTGGTAGCACCTAACTATTGAAAGTTTTTTGGTTTTGGGGGTTTTTTTTGGCTTTTTTGGGAGGGCAATTGGGGTTAAGTAACTTGCCCAAGGATACATGGCTAGGTTTTTGTTTGTGTGTGCGCTAAGTGTCTGAGGCCGGATCCAAACTTAGGTCCTTCTGACTCCAGGGCTGACGCTCTACTCACTGCGCCACCTCGCCACCCCACAGTTGAAAGTTCTAAAGGGATCAGAAGAATTGCTCAGAAGCTCTGAATAGATGTCTAGAGAACATGTCAGCTTGCTCAGGGCAGAGTTATGCTTCAAAGCAATGAGTGAATTATCCTTTTAAAACTTGCATGTCACTCCATCTATTACTAATTGCTTTATACAAAAAATAATTTTGGACACTCATATTGAAAATATAATGATGAAATAAATCTACTGCCAAGAAAAAGAAGTGCCAAAGCCCAATCTCCTTACCAAGATCCAGTCTTTTTATTCAATTAGGAACTTGGAAACAAATTAAAATTCCATTTTCTTTTGGTAAAATAAACCCAGTACACTTGGTAATTTATTCTCGGTTAATATTGGTTCCAAGTGAAACAATCAAGATATAATGGAAAAAGGTCTGGATTTGAAGTTAAAAGATGTGGCTTTTCATCCTGGCTCTGCTGTATCTGTGGACAAGCAACTTCTCTTCTCTAGAATTCAACTTGCTGTTCTATAAAAGAAGGAATAGGTTTACTTCATAAGTTCCTTCCATTTCTAAAATAGGTGGTCCTAAAATATGGAGCCATTCCCAAATGATAAAGTATTAGAATTAAATAACATAGTATTTTTATGTATAGAAAGAAGTCAAAGAGTATGCTAGAGCCAACTTGCACCAATTTGAGAGAGTTGATTGTTAAATTTTCATTGTGAGCATTTATACCACAAAAAGAAGCAAAATGCTATAAATCAGGGCTTGATTTATTATTCTACTGATTGCCTGGATTTAAGAAAGTGATAAATAAAATGTTAATAATACATATTAAACTTCAAAATGTGTCATTTGTACTCCCCCTGCCCTACAGAGAGCCATTTGTTAAACATTTAATAACATCCCTATTTGATCCTTACAAAAACCATTTTAGGCAAGCAGGGCAGATATCCCCAACTAAAGCTAAGGAAACCAAGACTTTGTGAGGAAAAGTGACTTATCTAAGGTCAGTTGGAAGAAATGGAATTCAAGGTCATTTCTGATCTGAGTCACTAATGTGACTTGACTACCAAAGGCCTATCATTCCCTAATATGATCTTAAGCAGTATGGTTTCCAATAGGAAAGAGAGGATAAATCCACTGTCCCTTGCCTTGATCTTATCATATCTTAAGTACTAGGTTCTTTTCTCATTGTTCTACCTCAGAGATTTACAATCTAGAGAATATTCAAAGGAGAGTTAGCAGGATGGTAAAATAATTCGAAATCATGCCATAGGAAGATGGGTTGAAAGAAATGGAAAAGTGTATACTGGAGATTTAAAGGGTACAAAAGTACTGACTTTAAATATCTGAAGAGTAACATCATTTCCTAAAGGGCTACTCTCCTTTGTACTAGCTTTCATCATGCCCCTAGGAACCTCATTATCTTGCAAAATCAGCATAAGCCTTAATATTCACACCTCATCAATACCCTCAGTATCCTCTGTCCCTCTGATTGGAGAAAAAAAGCAATGAGCTCCTCCCCAACCCCCATTTAAGGTGGAAGCCAGATATCTTTTTATTTCCTACTCAGCTGTACTCCTTTGGATTTCTCTGATAAGGCACTCCATACTGTCCTCTGCCCTCCTGATTGCCTGTTCCTTTTTTGAGCTGTTTCCTTCAATTAGATTGTAAGTTACTTAAGAGAAAGAATTGTCTTTTTTTTTCACATTTGCATCCTCAGAGTTTAGCACAATGTTTGACACATAGTAGGTGCTTAATAAATGTTTACTGGCTGAGTAACTAAGAGACTATATTTGCTCTGTTTTCCCTTGGAGATAAGAAACAATAGGTAGAAGTAAGAGGAAGGCAGATTTTAGTGTGGTATAGAGAAAAACTTGTTAAGAATTTGTTATTGTTGTTCAGTAATTTTCAGTCATGTCTTCTGACTCTTTGTGACCCCATTTGAAGTTTTTTTTTGGCAGGGATACCGAACAGGTTTATCATTTCCTTCTCCAGCTCATTTTACAGATAAGGAAGCTAAGGCAAAGAGGGTTAAGTGACTTGCCCAAGGTCACACAGCTAGAAAATGTCTGCAGCCAGATTTGAACTCAGGAAGATGAGTCTTCTCTACTCCAGGCTGAGCACACTATCCACTGAGTCACCTAGTTGCCCTGTTATTAGCAGTTAGCCCTGTCCAAAAATCGAATAGGCTGCCTTAGTTGTAGGTATTTCCCCATCACTGGAAATATTCAAGTAGAGACCGGATAACCACTTGTCAGTATTTTTTGGAAGAGTTTCCTGTTCAGGTATTGATTGGACCAAAAGGCCTCTGAGGTTCCTTTTAAATTTAAGAATATGTAATTTTTTGACTCCCAAATCTGATGTTCTTTCTATGCCACTAGATATAGAGATAAAATAGATAGCTCAAAGCAAAAAACTGAGTTCAAGTCCTGTCTCTGACACACACTGGCTGTGTGACCCTGAGCAAGTCATTTCAGTTCTTAATTCTCTATGATTCTAAGTTGCAGATATGTTAACTTGCATTGGCAGAAGGGAGTTTCTTCACCCAATAATTCCCTGTGCCAAAGAAATCACAGGTCTAATTCTTTCCTTACTTGATACAAAAGGGCAATTTTCTATTATATCTACTTGCAATATTAATAAGAGTGTATCTATATCATCTGTCTATTTTTATTTGTGCTAGCCAAATTTTACTCATTGTCTGTGTATTTATTTCCCTTTAATGTGTGCCTTCGGGAAGGAAGCTTCAAATCTCTTCAAACTAAGCAGAGTCTCCAGCATGACAACTTGCCAAGTAAGGATTACTCCCCAAACCAACTCATTATTACATTTTTAAAACATCCCTCTCATGTTGTGCTTCTCTGCTTTTTGAAAGAAAGGATGGGAGGGGGGGCAGAGGGTGAGCACTCAGAAAACTAACAAACAGTGGCAGAAACACACCAAGCAAATCGTTTTCCTGGCTATTATTCAAACTTCAATCCATGTCTAAATGCCTGTTGAAAAATGGTAATATTTTACAGAAGCCCGCACAAAATCATCTGAAATGACCTTTGTGAATAATTGAAGATGCCTTTTGTCTTTGTAGCCACATTCCCTAGAACATGCACACCATACTGAGGATAAATTGCTCCAATCGGCTCCACACATCGTCATTTACAACTATTCCTGTCAGTTTTACTGTAAGTGGGGACATTTGTTAGAAGACTCAACTAGAACCCGGAGCACTGAGGTATTATTAGAACACACAATATGGGTTTCTTTCCCATTTCCACTTCAGCCTCCCTATCTTAGAAGTAGAGATTTAAGCAAATAACAGTCATTATATTCTGTAACCACAGGCAAGATTAATCCTGAGCCATTTTTATTCCTTCAAATCATGGCAGAAACAGAAAAGACAAAGGCAAACAGTGTGCCTAGATCAAAGCTAATGGAGACAGGTTATGAGGTGGGATTTGGAGACTGAAAGCCTGAACAGCATTCCAGTTCTGCTGTTCATTAAGTGTTTGACTCTGGGATAGTAAATTAACCTCTAATGAAAAGGTTGCTTTTAACACCTGCAAGTCCCTTCTAAGTATAAATATGATTTTGATTCACTTATTATTAAAATATGCATATTGATTTGTGAGAAGATGGTACCATAAATAGAATGAAGGGGGTCTGATCCCCTGAAAATCCTCCGATTGGCCTTAGAGATGCACTATTTTACTGAAAAAAAATACAAAGAATCACCTATAGATTCCTCCATCCTACAGAGAAATCCACAGAGGGACTCCCAGAGTTCAGAAGAGATCCTAGAATACACAAGCACAGAAGGAAGAGCACAAGCAGCATCCCATGAAGCCTGAAAACTCTCTGCCCAGTCCAACCCATTCATACCCAAGCTCTGTAACTTCTGGAAAGCTACTTTGGAAAGGTCTGGGCAGTCCACCATGCCATTTTCTGTTTGAACCAAATAGCCCCTGAAGCTCAAATTTTGGTGGCTGGTTATTTGAACTTGACTTGGCCTTAGAGGGAATTATAAATGAAAATTTCCCAGAACTTTATTTTAGAATTACCAGATCAAAGAAAAAAATACTTCAATTCTCAAAGAAAAGGAGTTCAAATAACAGAGAACCACAATAAGGATTACAGAAGGCATACCACCTGCCATAATAAGAAGAGCAGAGCTTGGGATGTGACATTAAAAATGAGAAAAAATAAAGAGGTACAACCAAGCATAACCTATCCAGTAAAACTTTGCATAATCCTACAAGGTAAAATAAAAGAGTCTTTAATGGAAGAGAAGTATTCCTGATTAAAAATCCTAAACAGAGTAGACAATTGGAAATGGAAATGCAGTGTCAAGAAAAACATAGAAAGATATACATGTTTGTGTAATTGAATGGGAACATGTGGGGATGAATTGTTTACATATTAATAGGGGAATAAGAAACAAAAGTCTTCTCAGAACACTGATGTGGTTAAGGACCATACAGAAAGGTCAAAATTACAGACTCTGTGGATGGTTTTGTTCTAATTAATTAGTGTTCTCTGGAAAAGACAAAAATAGGAGGGACAGTGAACTATACTTGTGAAGAAAAGACAAATAAGGTATGGAAATAACTATTGCAATATTTACATATATATATAAACATAGATGCATATATGTTTATATATATATATATGTGTATATATATATATGTAATGGCAAGCAAAGAAATACTTAGCACTTTGTTTCAGCTACTTATTTAGCACCTTGGTTCAGTTCAAGTTTCTTTGAAGCCTTGCCCATGATTATGTCAAGTCTTTATTAAGAAACAGAACTTGGGAACCACACAACTTGTGAATCCCTGTTGCTGATGCAACAGGAAGGGGCAGAACAGGGAGGAGCTAATAACCATATACAAAGAGAAGCCCCAGCAGGGAAAGTTCAGAACTGAGAACAGAACTTGTGGTGGCAAAATTGAGAAGGGGAACTTTTTGGTGGCCAGGCACTCTGCCTCTTCTGTCTCTGTTGATTTTTGTTTGTGATACTTTGTACAGAAGCCCTAGGACCTTACTGGAAGCTCTAAAAGAGGATTTTCTGGTTGCCTGTTCACAGAAGTCCTGGAGGAGGGTCTTGGAGCTCCTGAGACTTTACTGATTTTTGAGTTGACCTCTTGGACTTTGTGGGTCTCTGTTGATTTCACAGGAAGAGAGTGAATTAATGATGGTACCAGCATGTGTATGAATGTTGTTTTGGCTCTGTTGGGCTTTGTCTTCCTAGAAACAGAAACTGTGAGGGACTTGAGGTGGACAGGACACTGTGGGCTTTAATATGGAATAGAAACTGGACAAGGAGCTGGATGAGAAGTTGAGAGCTGCCTGCCTTTGAGGCCAGGTGACAGTTGGGTAGATTCAGGCAGGAGCTGGGACCATGGAAGAGTAACCATAGAATCTGAGGGCCAGCCTTGAGTCAAGATGAAAAGACCTCTTCTTGGGCACTTAATTAGGACTGAGAAGATCATGATTTACTGTGACCTAGGGGTAGAGAACTTTGACCTTCTTACTTTGTGTCCCTTAAGGAGGTTTGCTCCTTAAGGATGACTGAGTTAAGGGCTTACTGAATGATATCTTCTGTTTAAAACTATGTGGCAAATTTGGTGAAAACTATGTGGCCACTTTAGTAATAACTTTTTATATTATAACATTGTGAATGCTCTACTCGGGTTTCTGTGAATGTTTTGCTTTCATTTACTGCTAAATAAATAGAGTTCACTATACTATGTAATCAGAACCTTAAAGCTATTCACAGTGGCTGTCCTGTAGAAAGCTGTTCATGCCTGGCTTTACAACACACACACACACACACACACACACACACACACACACACTCACATACACACACACACACACACACACACACACACACACACACATATATATATGAAAAATGCACATAATGAAGGTGCATAAAATGAAGGGTATAGTCATGGAGAAAGGGGACAAGGGAAAAGGTTTCCCATGAATTTCATTTAAATTTAATATAGAAAGATTAAACAAAATGAGAGGGACAGAGAAGAACAGATTAGAACACAGAATACAACAATATGTTTAAAAATCAAAGACTCACACAGTTAAAATCAGCCTCACACAGAGGCTGAAATAAAATCTATTATATTGCATCAGATTTTTAAAAAAAATACCAATAATGGTTTCCGATGAGATTACCATAAAGAAAGTCAAGATAAAAAAATAAATAAATAATAAAATTGCATAATACTTAAAAACACCATAGAAAAGGAATCAATATCAAAATTTAGCATATGTGCACTTCATAACATATTAGTATTTAAAGAAAAGTTCACTTAATTGAAGGTAGAAACAGAGTAAAATAATAATAGTAAGGAACTATAATCCACCCTTTTCGGACCTAAAAAAAAAAAAAACCTAAGCAAACAAAAAGGAAAGAAAATTATTAGAACTACAGAAAAATTGGAGATGATAGACAGTAATTAATGCCCAAGGATGTAAAAGAATGTGTATATTTCTCACTTGCATATGGCACCATTACAAAAACTGACCATGTATTTGAGCATACTTTATCCAAAAAAAAAGTAGAAAAGTACACAATTTACTGTTCATAATACAATTAAATTTTTTAAATAAGAGGCTCTTTTAAATACACACACATATACATACATACATATAATAAAGATTAAATAAGATAAGTCTAAAGAACTGGTGGGTCAAAGAACAAATGATAGAAAACAATGATATTTTCACCAAAAATGACAATAATGAGATAATACATCACAATTTATGAGAAGCAGCTAAAGTAGTTGTGAAAGGAAAATTATATCTCTAAGTGCTTTCATCAACAAATGAAAGAAGGAAGGGAGGGAAGGAGGAAAGAAGGGAGGGAGGGAGGAATGAAGGAAGGAAGGAAGGAAGGAAGGAAGGAAGGAAGGAAGGAAAGGAAGGAAAGAAGAAGGAATTGAATTAGTCATGCAGGTTAAAAAAAAAACCTGAACAACTGGGAACTTAAAATTCCCAACTAAATAACAAAGTAGAAATTAAGAAAATCAAAGAAGAAATTAATAAAATTAAAAGCAAAAATACTGCATAACTGCCATGTAAAACTAGGAGCTGTTGTTTATAAAATAAAGGGTATTTAGTTTTATTTTTAAAAAGGGAAAATCAAATTGTTGAAATCTGTAATGATAATGGGAATTTAAACATCTTCTCTGCCCCTTAATAAGCCTAAGGGAATTTGAAGGCCTTCCCTGCTTTGGAAATAAACTATGCCCCCTAAGAAGCTGAATGTAATCACATGGAGCCTGTGGTTAGAGGAGTTTGCTGAATGGTGAAACAGAGCTCACAGGAAGCTAGGAGTCAGAGCCACTTAGACTGTTGGGAGGAGAATATGCTTCCCAAGGAGACAGATAGGTTTGTGAGTAAATATTTGTCTTATATTGGTTTGTGGGATGGTTGAAGGATGCTTTGGCTCTCTGTGCTGTTGTGGCTTATTAGCTTCTTTGCTGCTATAATGGAATCAACTTACTGGTTTTGGGATTTGGTTTTCTGGTGTCTGAATAAATGTTTTGCATCTGTCTTATATATGAAGAGTCTGTTATGTTTTGTGATTGAGCACCATGTAGTTATATTTATAGTGACCATGGGTGCTGTGAATATTGCATTGGCACTACAATATCAAAAAATAAAAAAGCAAAACTTACAACTGAATAAATTACCTAAGGAAGCATATAAACATAATAAAGCATATTAATAATGTAAATAAAAATCATTATATCAATCAGTACTAAAGGGCATTTGACAATATCTAACTCATTTCTATTAAAAATTCTGGAAATCATTGGAATGAATCAACTTCTTTTTATTGTAATAAACAGCATTTATGTAAATGTAAGTACAAATATTCAATGGAGAAAAGTTAGATGCCTTTCCAGTAAGACCAAGTATAAATCATTATAACCACTTCTATTTAATATAATTCAAGTAATTTTTCTCAATCAACCAATCAAAAACATTTTTTAAGTGCCTACTGTGTACTCTAGTACCCTGGACACTGTACTAATTTAAGCACTAGAGATGCAAACAGAGGCCAAAGATAGTCTCTGACTTCAAGGATCTTACAATTTACAGGTGGAGACAGCATGTGAACAAATATAAACAAAGCAAGCTATATACTGGATAAATAAGAAATATAAGAGTTAAGGCACTAGGATTAAGAGTGACTGAGAACCTGAGTTTGGAGCCGGCCTCTGACACTTAATCCACACAAACAAAAACCTAGCCGTGTAACCTTGGGCAAGTTACTTAACCCCAATTGCCCTAAAGGGGCGGCTAGGTGGCACAGTGAATAAGAGTGCCGGCCTCGGAGTTTGGATGACCCGAGATCAGATCCGGCCTCAGAAAATGAGCACCCACGCATAAATAATGACTAGCCGTGTAACCTTGAGCAAGTTACTTAACCCCAATTGCTTTAAAAAAAAAAAAAAAGAAAAGAAAAAGAAAAAAAAAGAGTGACTGAGAAAGGCTTCCTGTAAAAGCTAAAAGTAGAACTTAAAAGAAGTCAGGGAAGTTAGTAGGTGAAGTTGAGGGAAGGTATTTCAAGAATGGAGGACAACCAGAGGAAAATAAAAAAACAGAACTGAGAGATGGGGTTTTCTTGTTCAAGGAACAGCTGAGAGTTCAAGTGCCACTAGTCTGAAGGGTGCACGTATGGCAAGAAGAAGATTGGAAAGGTAGGAGGTGGGTTAGCTTATGAAGGGCTTTGAATGCCAAACAGAATATTCTCTATTTCATCCTGGATGTACTATAGGAAGTCACTGGAGACTTGATCAAATCTGAACTTTAGAAAAATCACATTAGTGGCACTGGAGTGAGGAGTGACTTCAGACAGGCAGACCCACCAAGAGGCTATGACAACAATCAAAGCATAAGGTGGTGAGGGCCTATATCAGAGTGGTGGCAGTGTCAAAGAAGAGAAACAGGTATATTCAAAAGAAGTCACAAAGATGAAACTGACAGGCTTTGGTAACAGATTGGATGGGGACAGGACACGGGGTAAGTAATACTGAGGAGTTAAGAATGACTCCTACATTGTGTACCTGGGGAACTGGGAGGATGATATTGCCCTCCATAGTGATAGGGAAGGGAGAAGGTGGGAAGGGCTTAAGGTAAAAGATAATGGATTCGTTTTGGACCTGCTTTGGGTATGCTTAATTTAAGATGTTAATTTAAGGACATATAGCTTGAGATGTCTGAAGGACAGATGGAGACAGAAACATATTAGAGGTCAGAAGAAAGAAAGGCTGTGGCAGGATCACAGATTATAATGGTATTTTTACTTTCTACCTCATAGTGTTATTATAAGGCAAATATTTTGAACTTTATTTTAGCAATTAAACTATGAAATACTATAAATGTCAGATGTTATTTTTTTTTCCTTTTTGGAGAAAGGAAGGCAAGGCAATTGGGGTGAAGTGATTTGCCCAAAGACACGCAGGTAGTAAGTGTGATCAAATGTCTGAGGTCGGATTTGAACTCAGGTCCTCCTGACTCCTGGGCTGGTGCTCTATTCACTGCACCACCTAGCTACCCCAGATATTAGTTCTGAAGTTGTGCTGACACTTAAAGGTCCTTATAAAAGTCTGGCAGATAAATCTTTGGTAGACTTGGGTGTACTTCAAAACCTTGCCTTTACTGCTGCTTCTTTCTGAAATTTTCCTCAGGATCTGGGCTCCTTCCCTGAAACATTCAGCCGTTTCTACAGCTCCTTTTATGTTCAATCTCTTTGTGAGGCTTGCCACTTTCTAACAGTGGTAAATTTCTTCTTGGTCCTCGATTTTCTGGAGGGATCTAAGGAATCTTCATTCCCCTCTGGGACTTTTCCCTCATTTCTGAACTTCAAAGTCATGTTATGGCACCAGTACCTTTATTCTCTCCTCTCTCTCCTCTTCTCCCCTCAATCTTCAGCTTTCTTTCACCTGTTCCCTCCCTGAATTAAAATGTAAACTCCTTGAGGGTAGAGATTATCTTTGTTTTTTGCTTGTAGTGGCCTTTCCCCAGCATTTAGCCCTGTCCTAGTATAGAGATCACATTTTAGAGAAGATAAGTCATTCAGTTCTGTACTCCCTGGTTTCATGAATCTTCTTTTTCACTCTACATATTCTATATCCTTTATCTCTATTTCTACCTTTCAGTCTATGAACTGTATTCAAAATGAACCTTATCATTGGCTCTGGAAAGGATATATGAATGATCTATCCTATTGTTCCACTCATATTCTTTGTGGCTTTCCAAACCACAAGTCCCTTCCTCCTCCACTACTCCTCATTAAAATATAAACTCCTCAAGGGTAGGGACTGTCTTGTTTTAGTATTTATATCTCTAGCACTCCACTGGTAACAACTGCAGTTCTTACATGCTTTCTCATGCTGTGTGATTTTTATCTATGGGGAGTGTTTGGTACAGAGTAAATGTCCAATAGGTTCTTTTGATTCAGTCACTCACTCACTCAACAGAAGCAAAGCGAATAGAGGAACGTCATTGCCCTCCTCTAACTTGGCCCCTATTTTTGCTTTTGTAACAACGGCAGCTGATATTTATATAGCACTTTAAGGCTAACAGTGCATTATGCACTAATCTCATTTGATCCAATAACCCTATGAAATATGTGCTATTTTTATCCTCATTTAATAGATGGCTGAGAGAGGTTAAATGACCTGCCCATGGTTGTATAATTGACAAATGTCTAAAATAGGATAGGTACCAGGTCTGACTGACTCCAAATCTACTACTCTATTCAATAGGCAACCCTGCGTCTCAGAAAGACACGAGCGATGAAACCCTTGATTTTGTGCTATACTCTGGCCTGCACAAAGCCTCACTATCTCCTTACATTAGCATTAATCAGTTCCACTTAGCATCTGCAGGAGCAGACCCTATTCCCTAGTTTGTGATTATGTTGCTATTTGCCTTTGTTCACTCACTGCCTGACCAAGCCATTAGTATCATAATTACTATCGTTGCTGTTGTTATGTTGATACATCTATTGATCTGTGATGTGCCGAGGGGACTCCCTTGACTTGTAACAATAGCAATTCCTACATGCTTTCTCATCCTGCGTGATTTTTATCCATTAATCTTCCTCAGAGGATTGATGTAATGGACTGAAGTCCTTTCTCTGGGACTTCTTAGTATTTTGTGGATAGCAGTAGTATACTTGGACTGTCTTTCTGCTGTCCACACCTTGTCCAAATTTTCTTCCAGTCATTCATCTTTGAGGTCAAGAAGTCTAATGGCTAGAGCAACGAACTTGAAGTCAGGAAGAACTGGTTCACATCCTGCTTCTGGTACTTATGAGCTGTGTGACCATAGAGGTTTTACTAAACTTCATTGAGTCTTAGTTTCCCCACCAGTAAAATGGGAATCATAATATACTGTGCAACTTACCTCACAGAGCTGTTATAAAACTCAAAGGAGAGCTTGTATATAGAAATTCACAAATTATAAAAGACTATATATAAATCAATTATTATTTGATGATGTCTTTTTGTAGCAAGTATTCTTAGTAATATGATGCCTTCTATTTAAAACCCATCAGAAACCTCTCTATTTCCCTTGGGGTTACTTGTGAGTCTGATTCTCCTGAGATCATGATGTTCCATGATTAAAAGGAATATAGTATCACCATGGATTCTAAAGCAATGAGGATCTTTTTTTGAAACAATAATTATCTTGGAAGTGTTAAACATGATAACCCTTTCCCAAATTAAATACAACCCAATTTCTTGTTGTTTCAGGGTGCAATTCATTTACCATCTGCTGATTATCTAAGACATGTATCAATGGCCTAATTCAATACGATGCCCAATAAACTGCAACTCAAAATCTTTAGTCTGCATTATCTATAACCTTGCCTTAATGTTGTTTGATTTGTTTGCTTGCTTGGAGTATTAGGATGCTCTTTTCTGTGGCTGTGAATGTTATAAAAAGAATCACTATAATGATCTGGAGCTCAATGTAATTAGCATGGCATCATCACAAGTGGACATTGCATCTGCAGATAGAACTATCTGCCTATCCCCCACCAATGACAAAAATTCCCTTTTCTCTTTGGATTTTTTATAGGATATTACAATGTGCTCACTCATGACTATGATAGGAATTATCATCTTCATTACCGTTATTACTCCATAACTGGGGCTTTTGGCAAAGACAGTGGAGTGGTTTGCCATTTCCTTCTTCGGCTCATTTTATAGATAAGAAATTGAGGCAAATAGCATTCAGTGACTTGCCCAGGGTCACACAGTTAGTGTCAGAGATTGTATTGAAACTCAGGAAGATGAGTCTTCCTGATTCCAGGTCCAGCATTGTATCCATTGCTCTATGCAGCTATCCCTCCACCATTGGTGTTCCCAGGGAAAAAACTTAAAGGCTGTAGTGATTGACAGCCTTGTCCTGGTTTCCTCAGCTTGCCCCAGGTCCTTCAAGTCAATCCAATTTCCCTGAAGACAGAAAGTTTCTCTCAGGGAAGACTGGATATTGAAGATAGAAAGGGATACATGATATTAGCATACTAGAAAAGGTTCTTCAGGAAGCCCATGGAAAATAAATTCCAAAGAGAAAGAAGTGGCTCTCTTAAAATCTCATTTAGATTTCAAATATCTGGGTTATCTTGTGCCATATTTACTTAAAATTGGGGGTAGGGTATTTCTATGGATTTTTCTAAAACCCTAATGTTCATTTACATTTGGAAATGATTTTGTGAAGCATCTAACTATAAATATTTCTTTGTTTGTAAACTAAATGTACAAAAATAACGGTCATTAGAAAATTGTGAAATAAAGAATGAAATTAACATAGCTCCCCAAAGCTACTAATTTCACATAAATAGCATAAGAACATAGGATTTGGAATCAGAGGACATGGACTGAAAACCTAACTACTACTTTCTATCTATTCAACCTTGGGAAAGTCACCTAACTTCTCCAAGCTTCTGTTTCCTCTTTTATACATGATGTCTATAATCCCTTCCATATGTGAAATTATAATCCCTGTGCTTCAATCCTCTTCTAATATTCAAAAGTCCCTTCAAGTTCAAGCATTCTATTTGCTCCTTTCAAAAATTTGCCCCTATAACCCCTTCTAAACCTATATTTTAGTGCTGTGTATTTAACCACTGCCACAACCACAACAACTAGCATTTATATAGTTAAGGTTGGCAAATCACTCAACACATATTTTCACAATAATCATGGGGAGTAGGTGCTAATATTAACCCCACTTTACATTTAAGGAAACTGAGACAGAAAGAAGTTAAGTGACTTGCCTAGATCACCCAGCTAGTAAGTGTCTGGGGTGGGCTTTGAACTTAGATCTTCTTGACTTCAGGTCCAATACTCTATGCATTGTTCCACCGAGCTAATACTCTAGATGTGTTTATCCCTTCCAAACTTCAGCAAATCTGCTGGTTGTAAGGCAGAAATTAAAGAGATAATATGAGTGGGTCATTAAATGACAGATTCAGACTATACTGGCCCCTTTTCAGATGTGACAGACTCATTCTGAACTCTTGTAAAAGATATGTCTTTCATTAGCTCATTTGCATTTAAAAAGTCAAGTTTTGTGAATTAGCTTACCCCCAGAGTATAGATTCACTCTTTATCTTTGACCCAGCCACTAATTTGTAAAAACCAGCACAAGAACCAGAGTTTAAAAAAAAAATTAACCTGAAAAAACCTATACCTCAGAGCTGTTTGGTGGTTATTGGGCAGCCATGGGCCATTACCCTAACCTGCAGAGATGAAGATTTAGTGAATATATTGGATGGTCACCATAAATTAGGATGAGGTGAAATGCCTCTCTACCTTTCAGTTTCCTGACTTATTTTAAGACTCAGATCAAATCCCAGCTTTTGAAAGTGTATTTCCCCAGCCCTGCCCTTCCTCACTGACAGCTACTAGTAAATTCCCAAGATTAATTTTTATCCAGCCCATATATTTTTTTTTATTTTTTCTTAATATATCTTAGTTATTTCACTAAGAGTAAATGTTATTTTTTGTAATATTGAGTTCCAAATTCCTTCCCTCTCTTCAGACCTTGAAAACCTTGAAAATGCAAGCTAGTTGTTATCAATTGTACATATGAAGTTCTGCATAACAAATTTCCATATCAACCATGTTGCAAAAGAGACAAAAAATAAAACAAGAAAAATAAAAAATTTTAAAAGTATGCTTCAATATACATTATCCAGAGTTCATCAGTTTTCTCTCTGGAGGTGGATGGCATTTTTCGTTGTCAGCCCTTTGGAATTGTCTTGGAGCATTGTGTTAATCAGCATAGTCAAGTTTTTCACAGTTGATCATCACTACAATATTTATGTTATTATGTATAATTTCTCCTGATTCTACTCAATTTACATTACATCAATTCATAGAAGTCTTCCCAGTATTTTTTTCTTCTGAAATGCTACTGCTCATCATTTCTTATAGCACAACAGTATTCCATCAAAACCATATACCACCTGTTCAGCCATTCCCCAACTGATGGGCATCCTCTCCTTTTCTAATTCTTTGCTGCTATAAATATTTTTGTACAAGTAAGTCCTTTTCCTTTTACTTTAATTGCTCTGAGATAGGTCAAAGGGCATGCACAGTTTTATAACCCTTTGAGAATAACTTCAAATTGTTCCCCAGAATAGTTGGATTAATTCATAATTCCACTACTGTATATTAGTGTCCCTGTTTTTCCACATCACCTCCAGTACTTGTCATTTTCCTTCTCTGTCATGTTAGACAATCTGATAGGTGTGAAGTATTTTATCAGAGTGGTTTTAATTTGCATTCCTCAAATCAGTGGGTATTTTTTTCCATTTTTTTCACTTTGATTTTCTCTCCTGAAAACTACCTATTCATATTTTTTGATCATTCATCAACGGGGGAATGACTTTTATTTTTATAAATTTAATCCAGTTCCATACATATTTGAGAAATGAGACCTTTAGAGAAAGTTTTTGTAAAATTTTTTTCTCAATTTTTCCTTTTAATTTTGACTGCATTTGCTTTGTTTATGCAAAAGCTTTTTAATTTCATGTAATTAAAATGATCTATTTTACTTCCCATTGTGCCCTCTATCTTCTATTTGGTCATAAACTCTGACAGGTACATTTTTTCCATATTCCCCTAATTTATTTATGGTAACATCCTTTATGTCTAATTTATTTATCCATTTTGACCTTATCTTAGTTTATGGTATTAGATGTTGGTCTATGCCTCCTTTCTGCAAAACTGCTTTCCCATTTTCCATGCAATTCTTTTTTTTTTTTTTCCAAATGGTAACTTTTTACCTTAAAAGCTTGGTTAGATCTTAAGGTTTATCAAACACTAGATTACTATGATTATTTACTACTATGTGTAATGTACCTGATCTATTCCTCTGATGCACCATGCTATTTCTTAGACAGCACAAGATTTTTTTTCATGATTATAATTTTGTTCTATAGTTTGAAATTTGCAACTGCCAGGTATACTTCCCATTTTTTTCTTTCGCTGATTCCCTTGATTTTTTCAGATGAATTTTGTTATTATTTTTTCTCATTCTTTAAAACAATTCTTTTATATTTTGATTGGTATGGCACTGAAAAAGTAAATTACATAGCATTGTCATTTTTGTTATATTGGTTCAGTCTATCCAAGAACAATTAATATTTCTCTAATTGTTGAGATCTGTCTTTATTTGAGTGAAAAGCATTATGTAATTGTTTCCATATATTCCCTGGCCAATAGACTCCCAAGTATTTTATATTGTCTGAAGCTATTTAAATGGAATTTCTCTTTCTATATCTAGGTGCTGGGTTTTGTAGGTAATATACAGAAATGATAATGATGTATATAGGTTTGTTTTATAACTTGCAACTTCAAATTATTTAAACTAGTTTTTTTTTTTTTTAGCATTTCTAGTATAATAATGAACAATAGTGGGGATAATAGACATCCTTGCTTCACCCCTGATCTTATTGGGAAGGTTTCAAGTTTATCCATGTTGCAGATAATGTTTGTGATTGTTTTTAAGAAGATAACATTTATCATTTTCAGAAATATTCCATTCACTCCTATGCTTTCCAGTGTTTTTAATAGGAATGAGTGCTGCATTTTGTCATCTATTGATCTATTGATAGAATACATTGATCTATTAATAAAATCATATTATTTTTGTTATTTCTGATATGGTAAATGTTTCTGTTTTGTGGTTGCTAATATGGTAAATTATGGGGATTATTTTCCTAATATTGAACCAGTCCTGCATTCCTGGTATAAATCCAAGAAAAATTAATGTTATACTATTATATATTAACAACTCAAGATTAATTTGTGATCCACCCCTTTCCTTTCATTTCTATTAAAACAACTCCTGAAAAGGTCAGTAAATCTCTAAAGGACATGGCTGAGTGAATATATTTGCTCCTAGCCCTCAAGGCATATGTTCATTGTCCCACCCAACTGGGAGACCTAATTTGTTTTTAGAGTATAAACAGAATCTAGTCTGGGTGAGCTTTTACCTGGGGAAAGAACACCCTGTCTTTGATCCTCTCCATTAAAGTTTAGGGTGAAATGGACACTTGGACAGAATCAACAGGCCAAGACCATCAGTAATCGAATTCAGGAAGCGTTTATTAGCTGGCCAGCGGCAGTCCTAGGGATAGAGTCCCAGGAGCTGCCCCGAACCCCAGTAGACACACAGTTTAAATAGTCAAAGACCACCATCGTATCAGGAGTAACAATAATGGGGCAGACTGGTCAGGCAGATATCATTCAAGTGCAGGATGTGGGCTGGGGCAGGCTGTTCACTGATCAAGCTAAGGGGAGGATTCTTGAGTTCCAGGAATTCAGGATACAAAGATGGGCCCCTCGTAAGGGGTGAAATGTCAAGGCTTACTACTTCAGTCAGGCAAGATATCATGCAGGTGCTGGGGGCACACTGGGTTCCAGGAATTCAGGATACAAAGATGGGCCCCTCGTAAGTCAGTGAAATGTCAAGGCTTACTACTTCACTGGCAGTCAAGCTCATGAAGAAGAAAACTAACCAGAGAGGTCAGGATGGAAATGGCTTGCTCTACCCAGATTCCTTGAGCTGAGTCTCATGATCAAAGCATGTTCTCATGTAGGAGAAGCAGAAGACTTTTGGCCCACCTCCTCATTAAATGATTATTTTATTTAAATAATTTTAAATTAAATTAAAATAATTTAAAAATTTATTTTATTTAAATAAATTAAAAATCAGGATTGATTTTTACTTGTGAGGGGCATTGCCTTTCAGAAGAGATTTAGTAATTTCAAGGTCTCAGTTGGCATTTTTGGTTACCACAAGAAAAAACTGACCATCAGTTTCCTGAAGCTAACTTAATAAATTGGTTATGAGTGAGTTCGTCCAATTCACATTCACAGTTATGATTAACTGTGTGCTTCCCTCCATCTTATTTTCATCTGTTTATCTGTTTGGATAAAAAAAATTGCTTTTTAGAGTCAGTTCCTTTTTTTGTTTTTTGGTCATTTTTCTACCCTATTTTTATTTTGAACTTTATGTTAAAATTGGGCTCTCTTCATGTCTTGGGGGCAAAGGACAGGCACAGACTTATTCACACAGCTGTTTTCAGAGCTAGTTCTGGGGGGTTTGAAAGTTTTTGGTGATTCTAAAATGGTATGATCTGGGGATAGTAATGGCCATTGCTCTCTTAGTCGGCACTCTGGTTCTCACCCAAGAAGAGTCCTTGATCCCTTGGGATTGCAATCAGTACTGCTCTTCAGGATCCCTGTTTCTTTGGGACCAGAGGTGATCCTAATAATCAGGGCCCCAGCTCCCTCTTAACTGAGCCAGAAGTGGGTATGGGGAGTGGATGTGCCAAACAACATCGGATTCTGTATCCAAAATGCTAGCACAGTGGTCTCCTATAATATTATTCTGACCAGTTCCAAGTCCCCTTATTGATGAGGTATGGGCTCTGGGAGACCCCTCCAAGCTCTCCTTGAGTCCTTGAGGTACAAGCTCTGGGAACCTCCCTTGGACACTGATTAAAACATCTCATTTGATGAGGTTGTGGCTGGGCCCAGACCTCTAGCCTAGTTACTAACTACTAACTCTAGCCTAGTTACTAGCTTAGCCCTCCATTGCTCAACTACTTCCCACCCAAACTGGCCTAGCCCACCATTGTTTGTGGTCTCCAGGTGGCCTCCAGCAACTTCCCACCCTTAATCACTCATTGACCTCATTAACTCTTCCTGAAGACCCTCCCCAAACTCCTCCCTTAGACTACCCCTAAATTTCTCCCACAATCTTCTGTATATAAGACCCCATCTTGTTTTCATGTTTGTGAGAGCATCGAAGAATGACCTAGCACAGGCTTACTCTGTGTCTAATGTAAGCGAACTTTTAATAAACTTTACTTTTCTTTGCCTGAGAGAGGACTTGAGTCAAATTCATTCATCAGGACCCACTGTGTTGATATTTTGGGGTCTTCAGAGCAACCCTAACCCTCTTGGGTAACCTCTTCATTTTTATGGTTCCCTGTCCAAGAAACACTGATAATCTCAAGTTCTTCTCCAGCCAGGACTGAAAGGTACATAAGCCTTTCTCTTTCCCTAGTACCTTGGAAGTGCAGGGGTTTTGTTTTTGTTTTGTGGTTTTGTGTGTGTGTGTGTGTGTGTGTGTGTGTGTGTGTGTGTGTATTTTTGGGGGGTCTGACCTTTCAGGTCCCATTAGGTCAGACAGGAGGCTGTTTTGTGCTCAGCCTGACATCAGGTTCTTGGTTCTGTTTGGTTATTTTGGAGAACATGGACATGTGTGCAGCTTTTGAAGAATGGAAGATAAGGACAGATGCCCCATCATCCCCCCTTGAACGGGACCCAGAGAGGCAGGGATAGCTCTACACCTCTTGCCAGCAGGTAGTGAGGGAACTCCCAGAGCCCATACTTCATCATTACCATCTCTCACTTGAGAGCTCCTAAAGGTGCTACTCTTTTTTTCACCACCACCTATTCCCATCATTGGTGTACAAGTCACCATAAAATGAAGAGGTATAGTGTTAGGGGTGCTTGAGACCCCAAAATACCAACACACCAGGTCCTGCCAAATGAATTCGACTCAAGTCTTCTCTCAGCCAAAGAAAAGCAAAGTTTATTAAAAGTTCACCATAATGGGTAGACTTTTAAGGAGCCTCAGTATCTGTGATGCTTGTATTGGACAAGCAGGCCAGGATATCTAACACAGAGAGAGTCTATGCTAGATAATTCTCAGGCTCTCTTATGGAGGCAAAATGGGGTCTTATATACAGAAAGGTTGTGGGAGGCATCTAGGGGTGGTCTAGAGGAGGAGTTTGGGGAGGGTCTTCAGGAGGAGTCAAAAGAGGTCAGACTCCAGTAAAGAGAGATTAAGAGTGGGAAGTAGCTGGAGGCTACCAGGAGATGACAGACAATGGAGGGCCAGGCTAGTATAAAGGTAACAAGATTTGGGTATAGATATTTTGGGAGGATCAAGGGTGGGGGCTAGCTGGACAATGGAGAGCTAAACTAGTAACAGATTTGGGCTGAGCTCTAATAAAAAGTTTATGGCCTCAGGCAAATGCCTTATCAAATGGGAAGATTCAATCAGAGTTCAGTTCCCAGAGCCTGTACCTCATCAATTGGTGGGTTTCGTCCACAGAGGCTCCAGGTCATCAACCCCCATGTCACAGAGCTCTTTTTTCAAACTTCTAATTTGTCTTGTGATGGAAGAATATCTCACTTTAACCTTTTCTTGGCTCTGCCACTCTAGAATTCGATTCCAGGCATTATTTTAAAGTTATTTGGAGGGGAAGGTTCAGAAAGTTCAACTGAGTGTGTTCTCTAGTTAATCCTCTTCTCTTTATGTATTTTCTATCTATCTAGTTACTTAAATGGTGTCTCCTCCATTCAAAAGTAATTTGCTTGAAGGCAGGGATTATTTTTATGTTTCTTGGTATTCTAAGTGCTTAACTCAGTGCCTGGCACATATTAAAGATTCAATTAATGATTATACATAGTGACTGGCTAACCCAGCTCAGAAACAGGAAGAGTTGTTGAAAGGAAAAGCTGAACCTGAGAAATGTTTACAAGTCCCAAAGCCTAGGCCCTGAGGATTCAGAACTAGAGAAGCTTCTGCCAGACCTAATCTAAAGTTCCATACACTTTCTGACAGAAAAAGAACAACATTTCCTCAGCTAAGGGATAGCTTGAAACTGAAGTTGGTGGAGATTACAGGTGACCTTTAAGAAGGGAGTCTGTGGAGTCTATTGGTGTAACCAGGCTTTTTAGCTTAGGAATTGTAAGTTGCCTGGTACACTTTCTGTTGAATCTTCCCACAGATGTTCAGTGTATTTGTGAGAGTACTCTTTAGGCTTAAGGTAAAGGGGAATGTTTTTGTTATGCCATTTGAGGAACTGCTCTTTGCTGAGGCCTAATTGAATCTACAGGCTGATTACTAATGGGAATCATAGGGTAAGGGTCCATGTACTATAGTTTAAAAGGGCAATGCCACAAGATTTGAAACCTTGAAACCAGAAAATAGTCACTGATGAGGTACAGGTTCTGGTAACCCCCTAGAGCTCTCCTTGAATCTTTGAGGTACAGGCTCTGGCAACCCCCCTTGAACTCTGATTAAATTGTCCCATTTGATGAGGCATTTGCACGAGGCCTTAAGCCTTACATTGTGGCTGGGCCCAGACCTCTGTTACTAGCTAGCCTAGCCCTCCATTGTCTATCTACTTCCCACCCTTGAGCCTACCAAAAATATCAGTCCACCCTTGAACTGACCTAGCCCACCATCATCTGGTGGCTTCAGTTAGCCTCCTGCAACTTCCCACCCTTAATCACTCATTGACCTCATCTGACTTTTCCTGAAGACCCTTCCCAAACCCCTCCTCTAGATCACCCCTAGATTCCTCCCACAACTTTCTGTATATAAGATCCCATCTTCACTACATGTGATGTGAGAGCACCATAGAATGACCTAGCACAAACTTTACTTTTCTTTGGCTGAGAGAAGATTTGAGTCAGATTCATTCAGCAGGACCCGGTGTGTTGGTATTTTGGGGTCTCCAGAGCACCCTTAACCTCTTCAGTCACCTCTCTAGGGACCCAAACCCAAAGCAGAAGTTATAGTAATATCCTAGCGAGGGATGTTACCTGTATTCAAGTATTTTAGGCTCTAAGAGCATTTCAGGCCCTAAAATTCTATATATGAAAAGTCCTTCCAGCTTTAACATTCTTTGTTTTAAGATGCTCTAACTTCAATATATTTTTAAGATCTACAGTTCTACAAAGGAAAGAGAGTTCTTATCTTTGCCTTTTTTAATTCCCACTAAGCCAAATTCTTTATATGTTGTAGATGTAGGTCCCTGAGATGAAGAGAGAGCAGCTTTCTCAATGTCTGCTATTAGATTAGCCTCTGGGACACAGTTTTCGCTCAACTTCAGGGAAAATTTTTGAGACTATACAAAATCATGGCTACTACCTACTAAACCCATTTCTGAACATTAATGAGATAAATGAGAAAAAGTGATAGGTCCAGTGATAAGTCAATTGTTACCTCCTGAAGAGAAATCAAATGAAAAGGCATGGTTTTAGGTGCCTGGGAAATGTGAGGATAGGAACAGATCATTCAGATTTCAGAACATTTTTCCCCTACAGAAAACAATTTAGTTCTGTTTGGCATTTTCTATGATAATTCATGTTTCTTGGAAGATTGAAAGTGTCATTTTGGGTGTTTTGACATCCTTGGTCCAAGAACTTGGAAATATTCAAACTTTTTTTCCCTTTAGGTCCCAAACCTGGGTAAGTATGGTCATAAAATGGCTAACTTAGGTGAAAGGGCAATGATATAAAGGATTTATTTAGGAGATTCCAGACCAATTTACAAGAGTTTCAATTCATATGAGAATTCTAGAGGGGAAGAAAATTTGTAACTCAAAAGTTTGTGGAACTGAATGTTGTAAACGAAAAGTAAATAAATTAACTAATTAAAAAAAAAATTCTACAACTGTTAGAACCTTTATAGGAACAATTATTCTATATGTAGTCACTAGCCCAAAGAGAAAAAAGTAAATGTTTATGTAATAAAATATTAAATACAGAATTTTTGTTGTAGCAAAGCAACTAGATAATTGTTGAACAAATTATGATTCATGAACAAAACCCTAAAAAATAACAATTTTGATAAATTTAGAGAAACATAAGAAAGCTCACATGAACTGATGTTAAATAAAATATACAAAACCAGAGAAAACAAGTTATGCAACATCTATAATAATGTAAACCAAAAGAAAAATAAAAAATAAGGTGGCATACATTGGAATCATAATGACCAATGGAGCAGTATTATAGACAAAAGGTGAGAGGTTTTACTTCTTTCCTTTTGTTGAAGAGATGGGGGATTATGGAATTACAATGTTGCATATAAGATTATTGTTCAATTTTGATTATCAGGGAAGACTAACCAGAAGCAGATGAAGGGGTACATACAGAAATGTTCATAATATAAAAACAAAAGGCATAAAATTAAAACAAAATAAAGTCAGGATCAATTGACTCACTCAGAGGAAATGTCATGGTTGATGCCCCTTACTATTATGCATGTCACATACTATGTTAAGCACTGGTGATCAAAAGACAAAAGTAAAATAATTCTTGTCCTCATGGTGCTTATTTTCTAACGAAAAACCAACAAGGATAGACAGATGGATGAGTGGGCAGACCGATGGATGAACTGATAGACAGATAGATATACACGTATACAAATATACATAGATATCTATTGTTCAATCGTTTCAGTCATGTCCAACTATTCATGACTCCATTTGGGGTTTTCTTGGCAAAGATACTGGTTTGACATTTCCTTCTTCAGCTCATTTTACAGATGAGGAAACTGAGGCCAATAGGGTTAAGTGACTTGCCTAGCATCACAAAATTAGTAAATGTTTGAGGCCAGATTTGAACTCATGGAGATGAGTCTTCCTGACTCCAAATCTGACAATCTATCTACTGTTCTATTTAGTTGAATAAATATATAGACAGATACATGGATACACACACACACACACACACACACACACACACACACACACATGCACACACACATATATATAGAGAGAGAGAGAAAGAGAGAGAGAGAGATAAACAGAGTATCCCCCTATGCATATGTGCTTAGAAAAGTGTATAAGTGTAGGGAAAATGAGATACAAAATGTATATATGTGTGGATAGATATACATATATATACATGCATGTGGATACATGGAGAGAGAAATGCATAAATGGACAAATTATAGCTATGTATACATATATTTGCAGGTAGACAGATTTATGTATACATATATAAATAGGTGGACACAGATACACACATATATATAGATGTATATGTATGTATATATAGATACATATGCAGCTACAGACAGATATGTATACATTATAGATATGGGTAGATATATACATATATGCATATAGAAGTAGCTAATACAAATATATATACATGTATATGGATAGATGCCCATACAAGTATGTGTAGATATAAACACATGCATATGTATATATATACACACATAGTTATACAAGTATACATGTGTATGTATGTATAAGTAGGCAGATTATAGATCAATATATATGTTTAGAGAGATATACACATATACATATGTGTATTGTGTACATAGTCAATCATGAACATTCATGCATTTAGCATTCCTGATTCCAAACATTCAGCAATTTTATTAGTGATCTCATTTTCACTTTTGTGTTGGCAACTCATACATAGGGGCTATGAGCAGTAGAGAAAAATAATGAAAGGAGTGATACATGTAAATTTTTGGAACAGTTGGTATCCTACTAGGTACTTGACTGGTCTTGTTCACCATAAAGTGCAGACTAAAGAGCTCCCTGTGCATTCTTTGCATATTTTCATTGTTTGACTTTAAACCTCAAGTTTTGTGTTGCAGTTAAGACCCCAAAGCAGGGTCACCCTGTGTGTACTTCCAGGCTAGTTTAGTGAAAGGGCTGAAGCCAGGTCCCCTAGCATTGTGTACTAATAGTCTGGCTCCCTTCTTCTTCTCCAGGGAGTGAGGCTGACACAGGAGGGGTTGGGGTCCCCACTGTTTCTGAAAAACACAGAGGGGAAAAGGGTGTTTCCCAAGGTCCACTCTATGCTCAATCCTGCTCCCTTGTTTGCAGATGTCTCTATTCTAAAAGCCTGGGTGGATGAAATGGACATGCCCACACACACAAGCAGCTTTACTTTTCTACATACAATTCTTTACAATAAAATATTATTTGTGAAAATATGGACTTTTCCTAACAAAGAAACCTTGAAATAACCTATAACATGCAGTACATAAATAAAACTGGTAAATTACAAAACATTTTTCTCTCTACCAATCCAGCAATCTGTAGTGAAAGATTATAGTTTGGGGTTGTTGTAGGAACCCAAACCCCTATTCCCCATAGGTTCAATATAATAACCCTCACCTTTTTTTACTTTCTCATTGTTTTCTACAAATGTTAACCCCCACTAAAGTTGAAAACTGACTGTAGAATTTACACAGAAAATATACAAAATGAATACAGTGTAATTGGAAGAGGAAATGTTCTAGCAATTGCATATATCAAGGAAAGCTTCCTGTAGAAGGTAGCCCTACACTTGAATATTGAAGGAGATCAGAGATTACAAGAGGTAATCGTAGGAGTGAATTTGAAGCATGGAAGATAACTGAGAAATGAATTAACAAATTGAGGTGTATGAAAATACTTGAAAATAACTGTTATAAGGATCAACAATTTTTCAGAAAATTCAGAGAAAAGGGAAAACTTAAATGGAATAATGTAGAATGAAACAAACACCAGAAGTAAAGCCCATAAAGACATAAACAAGAACAACACAGTAAAGTGTCCCACACTGTAATTATAATGGCCAGTATTGGTCCCTTAGAGAAATATAGGGAATTGAACCTCCCTCCTTTTGTTGAAGAAATCAGGTGCTATGGATGTAGGATGTTTAATAGGAAATTAGGGCTCTGGTCAGTCTCAAACACTGTGTTCTGTAGTTTTGTTTAATCAGAAGGGAAGGCTTACTAGGAGGAGGACAGGTAGTATAAAAAGACAGGAAAAGGAAATATCATGGTGGGGGGATGGAGGACTGGGGATAGGGATGGTTATAGCAGTGAATCAGTCAATATGGCTAAGTTACAGGTTCCTAGGAGGACAGTGATGTGAAAGAAGACTAGCAAGGCAAAAAGGACCAGGGTCTTAAGAAGATTTAAATAATGAAGTTTGTATTTGCTCCTAGGAACAAAAAGGAGTTAATGCATTTTACTGAGGGGGAGGTGTAATAGTATCAAACATTCACTATGGGAAAATCACTTTGGGACCTGTGTAAAGAATGGATTGGAGTGTGGAGAGGCTTGATGCAGGGAAACCAAATGGGCTGTTGCAAAAGACCAAGCAAAATCTAGTGTGGTGCCCTGGAACTGGTGAAAAGTGTATATAAGAGAGATGTTATGACACTAGAATTGACAAGGTTTGGCAGCTGAATAGATACATAGAGTGAAAGTAAGCCTATGTGAAATAACATAGAGAAGTCATATCATAGCTAAAACATGGGATTTTCCTATAGACAGACAAAAGTCTCTCCCCATTCCAATCCATCCTCTCATTCAGATACTAAAGTGTTAAACCACAGGTCTGATCATATCAATTCCCTACTCAATAAACTCCAGTGGCTCCCTATTTCTTCCAGAACCAAATACAAACTCCTCTGTAGCACTTTCAAAATTCTTGATAACCTAAACTCCTCCTACTTCTGCAGTCTTCTTATACCTTACTCTCTACCACCTACCCTTCAATCCAATGACATTGGCCTCCTTCTTGTTCCGCAAACAAAACACTCCAATCTCTGCTCTGAGTCTTTTTTTCTGGATGTCACCAATACCTGGAAAGCTCTCCTTCCCCAGTTTTGACTACTGAGCTCCCTGACTTCCTTTAAGTCATAAATAAAATCTTTTCCTGGAAGCCTTCTCTAACTCCTCTTAATTCTAGTGCCTTCCTTCTCTTAATTATTCCCCATTTACCTTGTTTTTGGCTCTGTGTGTGTGTGTGTATTTGCATGCTGTCTCCCCCTTAGATTCTGAGCTTAAGTGCAGGGATTGTCTTTTGCCTCTTTTTGTAACCCCAGTGCTTAGCACAGTGCTTGGCACATGGTAAGTACTTAATATATATTGATTGATTGAACATAAAGCTATATAGGAAAACCAACCAAGAACACCAAATTCCTTCAGTGACACTCACTGTTCAGTTCATATGAGGCCTCACTTACATAACTCACTAATTTTCTCTCCTTTCAAGAAAGTAATGAGGGGCGTCTAGATGGCACAGTGAATAGAGCATCAACCCTAGAGTCAGGAGGACCTGGGTTGGGATCCAGCCTCAGATCCTTAACACAAAAACTAGCCCTGTGACCATGACTGTGGGTGAGTCACTTTACTCCAATTGCCCTAAAAGAAGCAAAAAAAAAAAAAGTAATGAGCAAGCCTTTAACTCTAACAAAGATGTCCCAGTCTTTCACAGTCTATGTGAGAGACCAGTATGATGATCAGGACTTTTAGCAGCAGCTGCTTTCTTCCTATCTTGATATATCAGCCACCATATCTTTATTATTGTGGTAGTATGTACCTTTCTAGTTCTGTTATATGAACTGGTTCATCTGTACGATGCCCCAAGATGCTTTTCTGGAGTGCCTTCTTTTATTTTTATTATTTATTTATTTCTGCTTTTTGGAGGGCAATTGGGGTTAAGTGACTTGCCCAAAGTCACATGGCTAGTTTTTGTGTTAAATGTCTGAGGCTAGATTTGAACTCAAGTTCTCCTGACTGTAGGGCCAGTGCTCTACTCACTGTGCCACCTAGTGCCCCAAGTGCCTTCTTTTACTTATCTGTTTTGTTCAGTTAAAAATCTAAGATACTATCCTTTGATGTGGGTATTTTTTTGTGTGTTTGTTTTGGTTTTGGTTCTGGGTTTTTTGTTTGTTTTGCTTTGGCTTTTGTCTATGTACCTCTGAGGATACACCAATCTCAGCTTGCCTATTCAGACTAGGTCCTTATCTCTTCCTTCCATTTTAGCTTAAGTGATCACACATCAACCTAGTATATCTACCCTTGATCTATATATCCTGCCTTTTCACCTCAGTTTGACATTAGAAAACTCTTTACTCTAAACTCATCTTTCCCCTCTATGTTCATAATTATAACAATTCATCTATCTATAGCCTCTTAAGGTTTAAAATTATCTTTCCCCATAACTATGATATAAATAGGTAATACAAATATTAATACTTTAATGCTTTCAAATTGCAGATGAGTTCATTAAGGCAGAATAGTACAGTCAAAAGTGTGTTGGATTTAAAATCAGACGAAGTAAGTTTAAAATCCATCTCTTGTTCCTTGCTACCTATGTGACCTTAAGCAAATCACTTAAAACTCTCTAGGCCTCAGTTTCCTCAACTGGAAAATGACAGAACTGATTACATAGTCTCCAAGGTCCCTTCCAGTGATGGATCTATGATACATAGAGGCAGCTAGGTGGGTAGAGTGTTTGGCCTGGAGTCAGGAAAATCTGAGTTCAAATTCAGTCTCAGACATTTACTAGCTATGTGACCTTGAACAAATCATTTAACCTCTCTCTGCCCAAGTTTCTTCATTTGTAAAGTGGGGATAATAACAGCACTTAACTTCCCAGGGCTGTTGCGAGGATCACGAGATAATTTTTGTAAAACACTTATCACAATGCCTGGTACACAGTAAGTGCTACATAAATCTGTCACTCTTGTTATTGCTGTGGTCCTGTGAGATTCAGTGCTATTAAGTGCCTTGAAAGGGGTCTGACAGAAAGAGAGCTGGGATTCAAAACCGTGTTTATATGAAATGACCTATCATTTGAGACCTTTTTTCTCTTCTTGCTTATATTTAACTCCTAGCCTATCCTGTCTCTTACCCTAGAATTACTGAGGAATGATTCTGGCAACTAAGCACAGAACACCATATACCTCCAATGTAAATTAGGCATTTCATGACTTCCACAGGTGATTTTTTTTCCTTAAAAAATAAAAAAGAAATCTCAACTTAAAAAATACCAAAGATAAGCATCTCAATACACCAAGAGACAAGAAGAGAGGAACATACATGACACCACACATATGAACTGTGTGTACAGCTCACTTCTCTCTCCAAGTTCATAACAAATTAACCATCTTATTTTCAGTGCTGTCCTTACATCTACATTTCCCACTGACCTTTTTTTTGTTGTGATTCTTTTTTATGCAACCTAAAATGTTTCAATGGATCTCTTTATTCTAAATTTGGTAACTCTCTCACTATTTCCCTCCTTTCCAGACTCCTTGCCCCAGCTGAAAGAATGAAAAACAAAACTCTTATCAAATAGACATATACAAATCCCTATATTGTCCATGTCTGAAAATATGTATCATTCTGAATCTAGAGTTTATCACCTCACTATCAAGAGGGAGGAACTGTGTTTCATCTTTGGTCCTCACATTGATAAGTGTTCTTAAGTCCTTATTAGTTGGGTTCTGGTTTCGTTTTACAATGGTGTTAATCACATAAATTGTTCTCTGGGTTCTTCTCACTTCACTCTGTATCAGTTCATATAATTTCCCAGGTTTGTCTGAAATAGCTTCTTCCCTCATTTCTTCAGATGCAACATGACTGCATTACATTTAGACACCATAATTTGTTCAACCATTCTCTAACTGATGGACACCCCTTTGGTTTCTAGTTCTTTCTTGTTACAAAAGGAAGTTGTTATAAATATTTTTGGACATGTAGATCCTTTCTTCCCCTCTTTCTCTGATCTCTTTGTGGTATAAGCTTAGTATTGATATCAGTGGATCAAAGGGTATGCACTGTTTAGAGGTGAACTCATATTTGTAAAACTTTCTGAAGAAAAAGAAATACAAAGTGTTCTTTTGGTTGTTTGCTTCCTGGGAATGCTGTAAGGAAGGGGACTACTGCTGTGTTTATGAAAGTTTGGAGAATGGTGCTTTGGGGCATGGAGAATTGAAGAATGTCAGCCACACTGAAGAGACACTTTCTTAACAGATGTGCAAGAAAATGAAATATGTTATGGCTTTTCCCCAGGTATTTTTGCAACTTTTCATAATACATCGAAAAACTTTATGCAAATACTCCTAAGCTTCAAATAAACAGTCAAATATGAACCCCCAATATACATATGAAATATATACATATATATTATGTGTGTATGTGTATATCCAAAGGGTATAAATACATAACATGTACATATATACATACATATATATGCGTGTATAAATGCATACATATATACATATACCTCTGTGTATACATATGCATATATATGATATAAAAACAAATACAATATCTTCCTGTGAAATATGTGCATTATATGATTAAGTTTTTACAATTTCTCTCCCATTCATCTCCCATAATCAATTAACTAAAAATTCATGTTGTTTCTATCTCCATAGTATCTTGCACATTCAACCCCTCCTTTCTATTTTAATTACTACCATACTGCAAAGCAGAATTGAAGCAGTTCAAAATAAACGTGAGATGCACAGATTTAGAGAATCCACCCCAAATGTTCACATAGACTATCTGTGCCTGACCTGTGGTAGGGCATTTTAAGGTTGTATTGGTCTGATCATTCACAGTCAGACATATTGTAACTTGACCCTAATGCAGTGATGTCATTTTGGTCCTCTGAGAATAAGGGACAACAATCAGCCAACAAAGCAACCAACTGCCATCCTAAAATATATCTTCATTATCATCCACATTTCTAACTGGTCTTAGTAATATTGTTATTCTAAATTCCAATTCAACCTCTCCACCACTCTCATGTTAATTTTCTTTATGCATGGATGTGATCAGTAGCTCTTGATTGCTATGAAGTTCACAAGGCATTCAAAGCCGCTCCACAATATGGTATCATCCTAACTTCTTAGCCCTACCTCCCATATTTCCCCTCAATATACACTGTATTCCAGCCAAACTGTATCTACTATTTACCATAGTCTGTATGTTTTTAGTGCTATCCTGCCTCCAGACTTTCGTTTCTATCAGTGTTTATTCTTTGAAAGTTTCCCACCTGGTCCACTGTGTTACCTGTTTAAACCCTACTCATTCTCCAAGACATGTCTCTCATGCCATCTCTTCCATGTAAATTTCCTCAATCTTCTTAATCTTCTTGAGATGGAATTGCTCTCCACTTCCGCTCAACTCATACAGAACTAATTTTACATGGATCTTATGGATTTGTATTCCTCTATCTTATAATATAATTATATATGTATGTGTCCTTTGACTTCTATTTATTTCTACCACACTGCATAGCAAGTTTATTTATAAGCATATAATGAATACTGAAATTGACATTAAGATTTATGTAACATTTCCCTTCCTAAGCTCCTGTGAAATAGGGATTTCAAGACACATTATCCCCATTTTAGAGATAAGGAAAGTGAGTCTCAGAAAGCCTAATATGGCCAGGTTAATACAGCCTTATACATGCCAAAGTCAAGTCACAAAGCAAGGCCTTCTCACTCTTTCCACTCCAAAGTTCTACTTCTCTTACACAAAAGGGAAGATATTATATTTTACTTAATCTTCTGTTTTTCTCTTCCACTGTTTAGCATAGTGAGTTGCACATTGTAGTTGAATTGAACTGAATTCTCTTCTATGTTTCATACTGAGATATTTTCATATTCAGCCCAAATCAGGTATCCCCAAAGTGAAAGCTGATAATGTCAGCAAGGAAAACTTCTGGCAAATATATTTAGGATTAGCATCTGTGGGAAGCTACATCAACATTCATGGAAGGAAAAAATAAAAGCTTACTATATATGAGTAATTAGTGGCCACTTTGCCAACTATTCCCCTACCCCAACTGTGAAGGCAACACTCTCAAACTGCTTGATTAGCATAGGCATCCTTGCTCTGGTTCATCAGCAGTTGTTTCTGATGCTATTTTTGTTTACAAATGGATCCTTCACCCTTTCACAAATGATCTAGCACTTCCTCTCCCAAATTCCTTGAATCCTGAACTCTGAAGCTCACTTATCAGCACAGTGGCATACTGTGGCCAGGGCCCAGCTTGGTTCAGGTTTTTTGCTCCCTATGCACTATTGGACTATGGAGGCAAAAATGGATGCTTTTACATATAAACAGTTTAATATTCAGATGGTGAGCAGGAAGTTATGGTGCTATCAGGAACAGTGCAGATGCATTTAAATTATGCCTGTGTGTGGAGCCCAGTTACAGCTTAAAGCTCAGCCCAAGAAACTGCATAATTCTACTTTCTTGAGCATATTAATATTTTTTGCACATACATATATGTGTGTGTGTATACCTATACAAACACATCTATCTATTTATCTATCTATCTATCTATCCATCTATCTATCTATGTATTATACACACACACCACAGTTCAGGGCTTGGAGATGTTTAAATAGATATAAAGAAGGCAGATCAATAATCATGAATTATGGTAACCAGCTCAAAACTGACTATATATTTTAGGAGACAGGGTACCTCAAAATAGATGATACTGTTAGAAGAGAGACCTTTAAGCAATGTTCTCTATAATAGAAAGTAGAAACCCTAAGTTTCTTCTCTCTCTGCATGGGAGAAATATCATGAAAGGCATGGCATGAGTCCCCAGCACAGACAACTGTTAATGAAATACCTCAGAGGGTCTGATAGTGAGATCAGATGTCAGAGGGTCTAACCTATATCCCTGCATCATGGTTGATAATAACAAAAGAATACCCCAAATTTAGGAGAAAGCAAGGGGGAGGAGGTAGCATGGAGCAGCATATGGCAGTGGCATGGGAGGAGGAAGCTGGAAGACCAGTCCCACAGTGACAAGCCCCTAAACATGGTGGTCTAGAATTGAGCAAGGAAATATGAGTGGTCACATGGTACAAAGTAGTGTGGAGCTCATAAAAGATTGAGAAATATAGGGATGGTAAGCCAGAGTTCCTCCAGAGGGAGAAAATATGCATACCTCCCCTGATTCTAACCCTCTAGGGCAAAGCCTTCAAACTCCTATCCTGGTTATATGTCTGATTAAGGGAAATGAAACAACAAGATTGAGGGGCTTGTGAGATGAGCTATAGAAACTGCCACATTTTATGTGGTGAGTATTCCTGGGAAAACAATAGAAATTTTAACTATACTTGGTAAATTATACTCACTCTGAGATCTTATCTTTTTAGGCACTAAAACAACCATTCTTATCACTTAATGAGGATTTTGGTAGACAAGTCTGCAGTGCTTTCATAATAAATTGGCTTAAAATTATACCTTGGAACATAAAATATTAGACTATTTTAAAAGTAGAATTTAGATCACAGAATATTAAATATGGAAAAGACCATAGAACTTAGAATTTTAAAGCTATCTGGTACCTTTGAGATCATCTGTTCTAACTTTCCATTTTATAGATGAGAAAAGTGAGTCCAGGGACATGAAATTTCTTGATGGATATTTTCTGGTGTGTGAAAATTACTGTCTGAATTGCTCTAGTACATAATAATTACTTCTTGATAAAAAAAAAAAACCTTAAAATTATAATTAAATATTTAGTAATGTCATTTGGCACTTAGATGTTTTATTTACTCTGAAAACAGGAGGTCAGAAATCTTTCCCAATAGTCAACTGAAGAAAATATCTGGATAAAAACGTCATTATTAGTGATATGTGATGCTGAATGTGAAATTATCCTAAGCAAGAACAACATCCAAATAATGTGAACATTTTGGTAGTCAGGTAGACCTAACAAACCAGGTACACTCCTAGAAACTTTCTCACAAATATCGATGCTATTCTGCTTTGGATACATTTTATTTTTTCTCTTCATTTTGCTGTTGCATACCAGATGCCAAAGGCAAAGAACCTACAGTATGAAGCATCATTATGTTTGCAAATTTAAACAGTAAAAATGCAAACTTTGAGGATCTGGGAGCAACATTATTATTCTCATACCATAAACACTTCAGATATTGATAAAAGCCCATTAAAGTTGAATATAACATACAGTACATGCAGTGAACCACCCTCACATTCTACATCTCAGTGTTTCCATCACTGTGGGGGGAAAAGGAAAAACAAAAACCTCAAAAAGCAACCATTACATGAATGTTAAATAATAATGATTTAACACCTGAGAGAAAGAGATGGAAATAAAAATCAAGTTGATTTCAAATGGTTGGCCTCTGAATTACATGGTCACTTACATACTCAGTTTATGTAGTGGAAGACTGAAATTACAAATCTTTGAAGGAAGAGACCTTGCTTACTGTCCCCTTTCAATCGTAAACTCTTTGAGGGCAACCTCTGACTCTTACAAGCTATGTGACCCTGGGCAAGTCACTTAATATCTGTCTTCCTTTGTTTCCTTATCTGTAAAATAGGGATAATAAGATCTCTTTTGTATATCCAGAAGTTAGCACAGGATCTGACATATAGTAGGTACTTAATAAATGCTTACTGACTATTCATTGCTATTAACACTTTTTTTTAAAACAAAAGTCCTATAAAATTGAGCAAAATCAGTCAATCAACAAATGTTTTTAAAGAGCTATACCTTGATGAGTACTAGGAATACTAAGAAAAAAAAATAACCCCTGTCCTCAAATAGCTTACAAATGAAAGAGATGGCATGTTAAGGGCACCACCATTTTTCCTGTCTCCCCAGTTTGTTGCCTTGGAGTTATCCCTTACTCTCTCACTCCACCTGGCCAATCATCAAATCATGCTTTTTCTGCCTTGCAAATATTTCTCACATCTAACTCCTTCCCTCTACTCACACAGTTACCACCTAAGTTCAGGCTTTTATTGATTCTTAATAGACTATTGCAATGATCTCTTAAGTGGTCTGCCCACCTCCAGCCTCTCCACTGAAAGCCCACCCTCCACACTGCTGTCAAAGTGACTTTCATTAAGCCCAGATATAACCATCTCTATCTCCTAATTAATGAATTCCAATGGTTTCTTATTACTTCTAGAATCAAGTATACATTGCTGTGTTTAGCTTTAAAATTCTTAATAAGTTAGCATCAACTTAAATGTCCAACTTCAGTGGACACTACTCCCCATCCATTTCCCATTATATTGCCTTAGCCCCGACACTCCTCCTCACCTCAGCCTCTTTTACTTTAAGAATCAGATCAAATAGTATTTTCTAAGTGAAGTTTGCCATGATCCCTTCAACTGCTAGAGCCCTCCAGAGTCAGATCTTTTCCCTCTATACTAGAGAAGCACCTGTTTCCTTGCCCTTCTGTTCCATGAGTTTGAAGGAGTTTCTACTGCTAGTCATTAAAAGGAATCAGACAGGAGTTTAATGTAACAAATGAAAAGTTGGTTACCAGAGTAGTAAGCACAAAGTAAGAGAAGATTTAAATCTTAGCCATGGTCTTCTATGTAGGGAATGTAGGGAAAAGAAGTCTCCTGCTTTGCATTTTTTTTTTTTTTTGCCCTGAATGGATCCCTTCCAGGTCACATTCTCACATTCTCACAATTCTGCTCTGCTCAAGAGTTTTCTTCTTTCTTTCTTTGCTCCTTCCTTCTTTCCTTCCTTCTGTCTTTCTTTCTTTTTCTTTCCTTCCTTCCATCTTTTTTTCCCTTTCTCTCTCTCTCTCTCTCTCTTTCTCTCTCTCGCTCTCTCTCTTTCTTACCCCACCCCCCAGAACTTAGCTCAAGGCTTGGTGCATAGCTGGTTCTTAATAAATGTTTGTTGACTGACTGAATGATTGGGCCTGGGTCCTTCTCAAGTTGCTCTTTCCCTTATAGAAGGAAATTCCCCTTTAGCTCTCCTCTCCTCTCATATTCTCTTCTCTCTCTCCTCTATAATACAGATGTGTAGATTTGTGCTATCTCAGATCCCCCTTGTCTTGGGCCCAGGGGTTGACCTTTCCCAAAGACAGTACCAAAAGTTGTTCATGGCAATAGTTAAAGCCTTTCAGGTTTGGTGTCAAGGAAAGAGTCATGTTAAGGTGTCTAGTAATAAGCTTCTGTGGCAAAGTCTCAGTTCATGAATGGTCAGATGTAGGAGGTTAACTGTAAGAGAGAAGAACATTTTACTAAAGAAGTAGTCATTATATATTAAGCAAGTAGAGGCCCAATATTAAAAGAACAGAGAAATAGGTTGGCCAAAAGTAGCTCTGAGACATAAGAGGCAAATAGGAAACAAAGGATAGAACCAGGCTAGAATTCAAAGTAATCAGATTTAAGCAGAAATCATTTGAGATAATTCATCATTTTCAATATTTCAATGACATGAATTATGGATAGAGCTTTATTTTATACCACCAGAAAATGCTAGAAAACTGTTGGCAAGTTAACAGCATAACTCTGACACTAGATGTACACACAGAAATCCTTCTTTCCATAATTGACCAAATGAGACCTATCTATAGACAGTTCCTGACCACAGTCATAATTTCCTTCAAAGGAAGTAACTGTGTCTAGGTGCGCAAGACAAGACCAGGATGCAACTGAGTATCACAGATGTTAATGCTCCCCAAAAGAGACCCAAGGAGGTTCTACTGTATCAGAGAGAACCCCAGAGTACAAGCTCAACAACCATATCCCTACTTCATATAAGAAAATCATCTTAGGCAATTTCTTCACAGAATTTTATCAAATAGAGCGCAAATGCAGATTCACTTCTCTATATGCTTACAATTCAAGCATCTAGGCAGGAGAGTGGATAGGATGTTAGATCTTAATTCTGGAAGACTTGAGTTAAAATCTGACCTCTGACACTTACTAAATGTGTAGCCCTGGGCAAGACACTAACTTCTCTCTACCTGTTTACTCATTATTAAAATGGTGATAATAATAGCACCTACCACCCAGGGTTGTTGTGAGAATAAAATGAGATATTTGCAAAACTTAAAGCATTGCATAAATACTAGCTACATTAAGACTTAGGAGAAATTTGGTGTGACTTGACATAAGTATTCAACATGTAACACAAAAGAGAGTTTAACATCTCAAAGATTGGACATTTCAAGGGATTTATTACTTTAAAATCTAACCTCAAAAAAAAAAAAACAAGAAGTTAAGGAGGTGAATAAAATTTTAGCTAAGGTAGATATGGCATACCTCTAAAGAAAGTTGAATGGGGATAAAAAGGAATATACCTTCTTCTCAGTAGTACATGGCACATACACAAAAATTGACCATGTACTAAAGCATGAAAATACCTCACAAACCAGTGCAGAAAGGCAGAAATTTTAAATGCATACTTTTCAATACATGATGCAATAAAAATTATATATAATAAAGGGCCATAGAAAGATAGACTAAAAAGTAATTGGAAGCTAAATAACTTGATCCTAAAGAATGAGGGGGTGAAACAACAAATCATAGAAACAATTACTAATTTCATTCTAGAGAATGACGACAATGAGAAAACATACCAAAATTTGTGGGATGCAGCAAAAGTAGTCCTTAGGGGAAGTTTTACATCTCTGAATATGAATAAAAACATGAATAAAAAATAGAAAATGGAAATCAATAAATTGGGCATACAGCTGAAAAAGTTAGAAAAAGAACAAATTGTAAATCCCCAATTAAATACTAAATTAGAAATACTGGAAACCAAAGAAGAGATTAATAAAATTGAAATTAAGAAAACTATTGAACTAATAAATACAAGTAACTAGTTTTATTTTAAAAAAAAACAGGAAAATTGATAAACTTTTTAGTCAACTTGATAAAAAAAAAGAAAGAAGCAAAGCAAATTGCCAATATCAAAAATGAAAAGGCTGAATTTACCTCCAATGAAGAGGAAATTAAAACAATAATTAGAAATTATTTTTCCCATCTATATGCCCATAAATTTGACAGTCTTAGTGAAATGGATATTTACAAAAATATAAGTTGCCAACATTAAATGAAGAGGAAATAAAATACTTAACCCCATTTCAGAAAAAGGAATTGAAGAAGCCATCAATGAACTCCCTAGGAAAAAATATCTTGAGGGCCAGATGGATTTACAAATGAATTCTATCAAACATTCAAAGAATGATTGATTCTAATACTTTATAAACTATTTGGGAAAACTGGAAAAGAAGGAGTCCTATCAAATTCTTCTTATGACACAAATAGGGTACTGATACCTAAAATGGGAAGAGCCAAAACAGAGAAAGAAAATTATTGACTAATTTCGCTCATGAATTTAGATGCAAAAAATTTAAATGAAATATTAACAAAGAGTACTGCAACTTATCAGGAGAATAATACACTTTGATCAGGCAGGATTTATTCTAGGGATGCAAGAATGGTTCCTTATTAGGAAAACGATCAGTATAATTGATAATATCAACAACAAAACTAATAGAAATCATGATTATATCAATAGATGCAAAAAAAGGCTTTTGACAAAATGCAACATCAATTCTTATTAAAAACACTAGAAAGTATAGGAATGAATGGAGTCTTACTTAAAATATTAAGAAGCACCTATCTAAAACCATAAGCAAGTATTATATGTGATGGGGATAAGCTAGAAGCATTTCCAGCAAGATCTGGGGGGGGAACAAGGACGTCCGCTATCACCCCTCTTATTCAATTTGATACTAGAAATGTTAGCAGGAGCAATAAGAGAAGAAAAAGAAATTGAAGGAATCAGATTAGGCAAAGAACAGACTAAGCTACTACTCTTTGCAGATGATATGATGATATACTTAGAGAATCCTAGAGAATCAAGTAAAAAAAAAAAAACCTGAGATAATAAATAAATTTAGCAAGGTTGCACGATATAAAATAAACCCACATAAATCCTTGGCATTCCTATATATTTCTAACGAAGTCCAACAGCAAGAGATAGAGAAATTCCATTTAAAGGTACTGTAGATATTATAAAATATTTGGGAATCTACTTGCCAAACCAAACTCAGGAACTTTATGAACACAATTATAAAACAGTTTTCAGACAAATAAAGGCATAACTAAATAACTGGGAAAACATCAGTTGCTCATGGCTAAGTAGAGCTTATTTAAAAAAAATGATAATTTTATCCAAATTAATTTACCTATTTGGTTCCATTCCAATAAATCTACCAAAAATTATTTTATAGAGCTAGGAAAAATAGTAATACAATTCATCTGGAAGAACAAAAGTTCCAGAATTAATGGGAATTAATATAATAATAATTATAATAATAAAGGGAATTAATGAAAAGAAATGCTAGGGAGGGTGGCCTAGCCCTACCAGATTTTAAACTGTATTATATAGCAGCAGTCATCAAAATTATTTTGTACTGGCTGAGGAATAGCGTAATGGATCAGTGGAATAGATTAGGTACACAAGAAACAGCAATGACTATAGTAGTCTACTGTTTGATAAACCCAAAGACTCCAGCTTCTGGAATAAGAACTCACTGACAAAAACTGCTGGGAAAACTAGAAAATAGTATGACAGAACCTGGGCATAGACTAATATCTCACAATGTACACCAAAATAAAGTCTAAATGGGTACATAATCTAAATATAAAAGTTGATAAATGTAAGCAATCTAGGAGAGCAAGGAATAGTTTACCTGTCAGATTTATGGAATAGGGAAGAATTTATGTCCAAACTAGAGATAGAGAGTATTACAAAATGCAAAATGGATAACTTTGATTATGTTAAACTGAAAAGATTTTGTACAAATAAAGCCAATGCAACCAAGATTAGGAGGGAAGTGGAAAATTGGAAATAATTTTTACACCCAGTGTCTCTGCAAAGGCTTCATTTCTAAAATATACAGAGAACTGAGTCAAATTTATAAGGATACAAGTCATTCCTCAATTGATAAATGGTCAAAGGAAAAAACAGGCAATTTTCAAAGGAAGAAATTAAAGATAACTATAAGCATATGAAAAAATGCTCTAAATCACTACTAATTAGAGAAATGCAAATCAAAACAACTCTGAGGTACCATATCTCACTGGTCAGATTGGCTAAGATGACAAAACAGGAAAATGATAAATGCTGGAAAGGATGTGTAAAAAATGAACACTAATGCATTGTTGGTGGAATTGTGAACAGATCCAACCACTCTGGAGAGCAATTTGGAACTATGCCAAAAGGGCTCTAAAAATGTGCATACCCTTTCACCCAGAAATACCACTTCTAGGGCTGTATCCCAACAAGATCATACAAGTAGGAAGAGGATCTGTATGAACATAAATATTTATAGCAGTTCTTTTTGTGTTGGCAAAGAAATGGAAATCAATGGAATGCCCATCAATCAGGTAATGACTAAACAAGTTGTGGTATATGAATGTAATTGAATACTATTGTGCTATAAGAAATGAGGAACAGATGGACTTCATATTTACCTGGAGAGGCTTATATGAACTGATGCTGACTGAGTAGAGCAGAAGCAGGAGAACTTTGTACACAATTACAGACATGTCGTATCTGTGAAGACTAACTTTGATAGACTGGGCTCCTCTCAGCAATGCAGGACTCATGATGGAAAGGGATATCCACATCCAGAGGAAGAACTACAAAGTCTGAATGCAGATTTAAGCAAACTACCTGCTCTTTCTCTTGTGTTTTGTTTTGTTCTGTCTTTCTTGTTGTTCACTCCATTGGTTATAATTCTTCTTTACAACTTGACCAATGTTTAATGCAAAGGTATTTGTAAAACCTATATTGGATTGCATGCCATCATGGTGTGGGGGGAGAGGAAATGGGAGAAAATTTGGAACTCAGGGGATAGTGGAATTGAATGTTGTAAACTAAAAGTAAATAAAGAAATTTTTAAATAAAATTAAATGAAAGTAACATTTGAATTTCCTTTTATATAGGATGAGTTTTTTGTTCATGATGGAATAGTGGTATTGGGAACATTTCACATATTATTTTATGTTGAGAATGAGGAAGAGAGAAATAGGTTGGGTAATGGTAGCTTTGAGATGTGAGGGACAAACAGGAAACAAAGGACAGAGCTAGGCTAGAATTCAAAGTAACTGGGCATTTCAGATCAGAAACTTCAGAGAACCAACAGCAATAGCAAGTGGGAGGCTTTAAAGAATTTTTTTCACTCAACTGCAATATAGCAGGTTGCTGTATTGCTACTAATATGCCTTCTATTTTTTTCAAAAAAACATTTATAATTGGACGAATCATTTAAACCTCCACAAGCAGTCAATTATTCATCAGCACAGATGCAGAGTGACAGAATTCAACACTTCATTACAACGTTCCATAATCCCTTGCTCTTGTTTTAACCTTCTCTTTGAAAAATCTAATTCATCCCAAACTGACACAGTGTCCTGTTGGTTATGCAAATAGTTACAATGCAGGAAAGGGAGTTTTGAGTCACTCTCCTATCTTGGTTCCCATGAGCAAAGCTTTTATACAAATCTTTAAATAGCACTGACGAGTTCAAATAATTATTCAGCTAACATATATGAAGTCCCTTTGTGCTCTTTTTAAATGTGCTTATCTTTCCTTCTTATAGAAAAAAAAGAGAAATATTACAAGAAAGAGACGGGATGACATTACCAAAACCACTGAGAGATCTGGAGAAAGGAGGAGGGCATGATAGAGCAGGAGCAAGCAGAAGAATGGCTTTTTTGGGTCTCATTAGAATTGTTCTCTTCTGTTTGGCCATTGACTCTTCCCACCCCATGATCTTCAGAGGTTACATGAAGCTGTAGGTCAGACATGGGATCAAATCCAGCTTCTGATCCTTCTGACACATGTAACCACAGGAAGGTCACCTCCTCTCTCTGAGTCTCCATTTCTCCTTCTACTGGAACATCCTGGAAAGGCTTTGGGGCCAGAAGGCCTGGGCTTCAATCTCTGCTCTGCTCCCTATTAGCTGCATGACCTTGTATCAGGTACTAAACGTCCAAGTGCCTCAGTTTTCTCGTCTCTGAAGTAAAGTGGCTGTGCTAGGTGGCATCTAATGTTCTTTCAAGCTCTAAATCTATGGTTATGCTCTGATATCCTCAGTAGTTAAATCGCAGTGTTGATGTGATGATCTAATGGTGCAAAGTGATTTATAAAGCTTAAAGGGCTATGTTGGTCAGCTACAGTTATTTACATATATGTATATATAGTATATGTATATGTCTGCATATATACATATTGTATTTATCTTATCGTCATCATGTGGTACACTGGATAGGGTACTGGAACTGGAGTAAGGAAGACCTGAGGCTAAATCCTACTTTAGACATTAACTAGCTATGTAACCCTAAGCAAGTCACTTAATCACTGTCTTCCTCAGTTTTCTCATCTGTAAAATATAGATAATAATAGTTCCTACCCCCCAGATTGTTGTGAGAATCCAATGAGTTAACACATAAAGCTCTTTGAAAACTTTAAAACATTATATAAATACTAGCTATTATTACTATCTACTATGCTACCTAGTTGTATATATTCATATATATACATATATATACACATATAGATATAGATTGATAGATGAATAGACAGATAAAGTACTATCTATGTATCTATACATATATGCTTGTGTGGGTAAGTGTATATAAATACATGTGGCCAAACATTTTTGTCCTAAAAAGTACTTAATCAGGTATCTGAAGCTTAAGGTTAAAATGGGCTCTTTGGTAGGTGCAGAATAGGGAGTGCTGGTGAGAATTGCCCCTCCTATTTTCCCTATCTTTGCTCCTGGAGTCTATAATCAGGATATGGCTTCTTTACATATATGGCTGTTGAAAAACAGAATTATTCTGGAGGAGTTTTAACTTCCCCCAAAGAGGCAGCCTATAGTCTGATTTTACTCCCTCTGTATTGATCTGAGCCTGCCACAGAGCAAGGCAACTACCATGAAGTGGAACACTGCCCATCAAAAAGCAACAAGAAATCTCCAAACTTATTTTCAATCTTGCTATACCTTTCTACCTTTCTGTTTCTGTCAGCTGGACTATCAAAAACTATCCCTCCCCTACTTTCAGCACAAATAACAAAGCCACCCAACGGTCTACACAGACTACAGCCTGGAGGAGAGTGCTTTACTCTCTCAAAGCAAACAAGGCACTTAAGGGGTCTAAAACCTGAAGGAGGGGGATGATAATGAATCACAAAATGGCCCCTTGTGGCCTGATAGAGACTATACTTAATAAGCTTCCAACAGAGAGTCCTCCAGCAATCACATTCTTTTTTATATAGTATATACCCCTGACAAGTTATCTATAAAACAAAATTCATGGTATTTGGAGCTGGAAGGGACTTTAAATAAGAAGAAGATGCACATTTCTGTGTCAAGTTTTATGGTCTGCAAAGTGCTTTACATATATTATGTTATTTGGCTCTCACAACAACCTGGTGAGGTAGATGCTTTTCTTTTCTACATTTTTAGATGAGAAAACTGAGGGTTAGGAAGTTTAGGTGACTTGCCCAGGGTCATAAAGCTAATAAATATCTCAGGAAAGATTTAAACTCAGTTCTTCCTGACTCCAAATCTCAAACTCTACCCATTATGCCAAACCTCTCGTTTATAGGTGAAAAAAATGAGGGCTCAGAGTTTGTAATCTGTCAAATGCCATGGGCTGCTCAGTGTCCAGCACTAAGCATGATAGGAGACATGACTAAGAAATGACCAGACCACTGTGGGTAGTTCAAGGGAGAACCATGAACTCCATTTATTGATTCTTAGTACAAGGTTTTTTTTAGAGCAAATGGGACAAAGGAATAGGACTCAAGTATTCTTATCATTACCTTAGTATGTTATATCCCGGAAGTAGCACAGAATAGATAAGTTGATAAGGCTTTGTTATCTAAATGCCAAGAAACCTTAAGAAAAGTCAGTTAACTCCTTTCATATGCAGTCACATTACAAAGGATGCTCTGGAGTGCTTCAAGGCAGAAGCCAAAGCAGTGATCATAAAGGACATTTGAATAGGAGCCAACCACCTAAGAATCAAATATTTTGGCTTTGAACAACTAGTCTTGGGGTATGGCCTATTGGTCTCAGAACTCAAACAACATAACCCATGTCAAAAGACCCAAGGAGCAAGCTTAACGAAAAGCCACCTCCCGAAAGGCCTTCTATAGGGCACATAGTCTGAGACCTGAATCAGGCCTCCTTGGCTCCCCACAATCAAAGATCACTCGGTAAATAGCAGAGAGAGGATTTGAATGTAACATCTTCCTACTAGAAATCCAATGTTCTTTCCACTGTCAGAATGTCTTCATATATTGAACTCTTTGTCCACCTGAATCCCATAACCCAGGAAGTAATCATAAGAAATCAGTATTTACCTCTAGCTTCAGCAGAAGAAGGTTGAAGGAGAAGGAATGAAGAGAAGAAAAGATTGGAGTTGAGTAAAAAGGGAGTTGTGTAGGGTATTTGGAGGAGTTTGAACTCTTTCAGAAGGATAAAGATTAAATTTCTAGATAAGCGATTTGGAAAAACTCTTGGGAAAAGGTGAGGCAATTTTGGAGAAGAATAATCTCCAGGTCTAGATTTTAATTATGACTTCTATAATCATGAGGTTAAAAGAGAAGGACCAGGGGCAGAGTCAAGATGGCAAAGTAGAAACAGCACTTCCAAGGAACTCCGGCCCACACCACTTCAAAATTATGTAAAAGAGGGACTCTGAATGACCTCTGGAGCTCCAGAACCCAGAAAATGACACAGACAAGCTAAACTCATGCTAAGGACAGCCCAGCAGCATGGCAGGGAGGGGCCAGCACAGCACTCTGGGAGCCTAGCCAAGCCGGCATGACTCAGAGGTTTCAGCCCCAGGGCAGCTGGACCAGCAGCCAGCAGGAGAGACTCTAGAGCACCAGCAGCTATGGCGTTTCCAGAATTATTAACACATAGATGCCTAGGACAAAGTGAGAGGTCAGTACCCTATGTACTTCAGGACTGGTTGGGAGAATGCATCAGCTTCTTCCCCTGGGGGCAAGAAGCAATTGAGGAGCAGTCACAGCTTACTCCACTTTGCCACATTGTAGCTTCAGCTCCTGGCCTGCAAACTGTAGGGGGATGTGGCGATCAGTCTTGGGGGTAATCGCTCTTGCTTTACCCTTCTTGGATCTGGATTGTGGTCTGGAGTGGAGGTCGTGGGGTATGTGACCAGCTTGCCAGAGTGTGTGGAGGCCACCCAACTAATACCTCTGGCAGTTGAGAAAACCCCAACATTTGGGATGGAAGCTCCCCTGGCTGGTGGCAGAGTCCTACTGTGGCAACAAGCCCAAAAGTCAAGCAATTGAGTGGCAACATGCCTAGGCAAAGGAAACAAAATAAACAGAAAAATTCAACATTAGACTCCTATTTGGGGGGCAAAGAGGATCAATGCATGGAACAGGAGGAAGACTATGAGGTCAGAAATCCTGCACCAAAAGCCCCATATGAAAATACAAGCTGGTTACAGGCCATAGAGGACCTTAAGAAGCAGATAAGAGAAGTGGAGAGAAAATTGGGAAGAGAAATGAGAAAGATGCAAGAAAAGTATGAAATGAGAGTCAACAGCCTGACTGAGGAAAATAACACCTTAAAAATAGACTAACTGAAATGGCAAAAGAGGCTCAAAAAGGCAATGAGGAGAAGATTGCCTTAAAAAGCCAAAACTGCCAGATGGAAAAAGAATCTCAAAAGATCACCGAGGAGAATCATTCCTTCAGAATTAGACTGGAGCAAATGGAAATGAGTGACTTTATGAGAAATCAAGATGCTATTAAGCAGATCCAAACAAATGAAAGAATAGAAGGCAATGTGAAATATCTCATGGGAAAAATCACTGACCTGGAAAATAGATCCAGGGGAGATAATCTAAAAATTATTGGACTACCTGAAAACCACGATCAAAGAAAGAACCTAGAAATCATCCTTCAAGAATTTCTCAAGGAAAATTGCCCTGATGTTTTAGAACCAGAGGGCAAAATAGAGGTTGAAAGAATCCATAGATCACCTCCTGAAAAAGATCCCCAAAAGAAAACTCCTAGGAATATTGTAGCCAGGTTCCAGAATTCCAAGACCAAGAAGAGAATATTACAAGCAGCCAGGAAGAAACAATTTGAATATTGTGGAATCACAATCAGGATAACACAGGATCTGGCAACTTCTACACTGAGGGATGGAAGGGCATGGAATATGATATTCTGGAGGGCAAAGGAGCTGGGATTAAAACCAAGAATCACCTACCCAGCAAAACTGAGTATTTTGTTTCAGGGGAAAATATGGTCATTCAGTGGAATAAAGGACTTTCAAGCATTCTTGAGGAAAAAAACAGAGTTGAATAGAAAATTTGACATTCAGAAACAAGAAACAAGAGATGCTTGAGAAAGTAACCAGGAAAAAGAAATCAAAAGGAACTTATCAAAGTTGAACTATTCACATTCCTACATGGAAAAATGGTAACTATAACTGATGAAACCTTTCTCAGTATGAAAATACCTGAAGAAGGGTATATGGGCATATGAATACATTTGTGAATGTGTGTATACATGTTTACAGGTATACATAGATAGAGGGCACAGGTTGACTTTAATGGGAAGGGATGATACTTAAGAGGTGAAATTGAGAGGTGAGAGAGGAACATAATGAGAGGAGATGGGGAGAGACAGAATGGGGTGAACTATCACATGTAGAAGAGTCAAGGGAAAGTGGTTACAGGGGAGGGGAAGAACAGGAAGGCAAAAAGGCAAAACCTTATTCTCATTGAATTTGGCTCAGGGAGAGAATGACATATATACTAAATGGGATATCTCACCCTATAGGAGAGTGTGGGGGGAGGGAAATGGGGGGGCAGATGATGGAAGGGAGGGCAGGCTGGGGGAGAGGGAAGTTGGAAGCACCCACTTTTGAAAAGGGACAGGATCAAAGTGGGGAGTGGATCAGTTTGGAGGTAGGATAGGAGGGAGGGAAATATAGTCAATCTTTTACAATATATCTACTATGGTAATGTTTTGCATAGCTATACACACACACACACACACACACACACACACACATATATATATATATATATATATATATATATATATATATATATATATATATATATATATCATATACTGAATTGCTTATCTTCCCAGTAAGAGTGGGTGACAAGGGAGGAAGGGAATGAATCTGTAATTTTAAGTTTTAAAGTCAACTATTTTTAAAAAATATAAATACTATTATTAATATTACTTTACATATAATTGGGAGATAAGATTGCAGGCATTGGGGCACAGGGATTCACCTTGCCCTACTGGAAAAGTCGGAGGGGGTATAGGAGAAGAGATGGGAGAGAGCAGATTGGATGAGGGGATATCCTATGGGATTGCTATTTGCGGTTGTAGGTAGGGGGAAAATGGGGAAAAAATTGTAACTCAAAATCTGACGGAAATGAATGATATAAACAGAAGTTAATAAAGCATTTTAAAATTTAAAAATTAAAAAAAAAAGAGAACAACATAGAAGTAGAAGGTTGATGCAAGCACTGAAGAGGATGATTCAAGGAGAAGAACTTAAAGATGAAAAAAATGAGAATGTAATTGGCAATGCAAAGAGAGTAAGAAAAAGTAACTGAAACAAACTGGTTTAGTAAAGAAATCAGTAAAATCGATTAGAGCATAATGCAAATTGGTGAAATAGATTAAGAGATCTATGTAGGAGGGTTAGTTAAATGTGGCACATAGTAAGTGCTTAATAAATATTTACTGATTGATTGATAAAAGGCTGCAAAACATCTTATCAGTTGTGTAGGGGTAAAGTGTAAGCACCTGCAAGTACTTAAAAAAAAAAAAAACACCTAAAAATCTCTATTAGTAGGAAGAGCAAGATTAATATTTCAGTAACTTACTGCCACAGCCAAGGGATGGATATCTTCCAAGAAGAGAATAAGACGGAACTGAACAAACAGCTCTCAAAACTTCAGGTTATCAGGGTCAATGTCCTCCTATTTTCTTCTTTTTTTCTTTTCCTTTCTTTTCTTTTTTTTAAAGTCGGGCTACAATGAAAGAAGAAGAAAAATGAAAGAAAAATAGATCTGAAATGTCTAAGAAGAAAGTTCCCCCATGTCAGGAGGTTAGCCAATAGAAGAATGTCACACAGAGGAGGAAGGGGTGTGAAAAAACAAACAAACAAATAGGGATACAACAAATATAAAGGGCTAAAAACAAGCTGACAAATAGATTTAAGCCTCTTTCTGAAGAAGAGGAAGCTAGGCAATGTAAGGAGGAAACAGTAGTTGATTGTTCTCCAAAGAATGCTAAGGGTCAAGTTGTGTAAAGTATCAGTATCATTCAGCAAGGCTCTGAGGAAGGAGAGTAGGGAAGTGATGATCAAGAGAGAGGATAGGACTGATGGTCAATAAAGAACTTCTCTGAATAGCAAGCTAGCTATCTGTCAACCTGATCATCATAGAAAGATCTATTGTCTTTCCAAGGCTTGGAGGTAGCTAAATGGCACAATGGATAGAGCACTAGACCTGGACTCAGGAAAACCTAAGCCTGACACTTGCTACTTATGTGACCCTGAGCAGGTCACTTAACCTCTATGTGCCTCAGTTTCGTCATCTGTAAAGTGGTAATAATAACCGCATCTACCTCCCAGGATTGTTATGAGAATTAAATGAGAAAATTGTGAACCCTTTAGCACAGCGCCTGGAACACAGTGAGCACTATACGAATGTTATCTATTATTAATAAGTTTCAACGTAGCTATGTGTCAACCTTATAATTATAGAAAAATCTATAGGCATGGGGCACCCAGGGGTTCAGTGCAAAAAGCACAGAGCCTGAAGTTAGGAAGAACTGAGTTCAAGTTCGGACTCAAATACTTACTAGTTGTGTATCCCTGGGTAAGCTGCTTAATCTCATTTTCTTCAGCTGCAAAATGGGGATAATAATAACAGCTGCCTCCCGGAGTTGTAGTGAGGATTAAATGAAATAATAATTGTAAAGTACTTAGCACGGTGTCTGGCATATAGTCAGTGCTATATAAACATTAACTATTATTATTATCAAAGACATAAGAGACCATCTCCAGACTTACCAAAATAGATGACTACCAACCATGTAAACACAGAGTTGTACTTAAGCTGGGCTGACATTTTTCAGAATATTTAAATCTTAACAGTAGGCCAATGGTACTTAAACAGAACCAGACTTTCCTTCTTAATGCAATTTTACTTTTTTTTTAATTAACAAATAATTTTTTTTCCTCTCCTATGGAGGGTGGGTGGCAGGGAAGGGGAAAGAGAAAGCAGGGAGGAAGGAACGAAGGAAGAAAGGGAGGAAGGAAGGAAGGAAGGAAGGAAGGAAGGAAGGAAGGAAGGAAGGAAGATGGAAAGGAGAAAAGGAAGAAAGGAAGGGAGGAAAGAAGGAAGGGAGGGAGGGAGGAAGGAAGGAAGGAAGGGAGCGAGGGAGTGAGGGAAGGAGAGAGGGAGGAAGGAAGGAAGGGAGGGAAGGAGGAAGGAAGGAAGGGAGCAAAGGGACTGAGGGAGGGAGGGAGGGAGATAGGGAGGAAGGAAGGGACTGAGGGAGGGAGGGAGGAAGGAAGGAAGGAAGGGAGCAAGGGAGGGAGGGAAGGAGAGAGGGAGGAAGGAAGGAAGGGAGGGAAGGAGGAAGGAAGGAAGGGATCAAAGGGACGGAGGGAGGGAGGGAAGGAGAGAGGGAGGAAGGAAGGAAGGGAGGGAAGGAGGAAGGAAGGAAGGAAGAAAGGAAGGAAGGAAGGAAGAAAGGAAGGAAGGAAGGAAGGAAGGAAGGAAGGAAGGAAGGAAGGACCTTAAATATACATATTCAAGCATAACAAATTCCCACACTGTGTCCAAAAACATATCTCATTCTGCATCTTAAGTCAACTACCTCTCTGTCACAACATGGATAGTATCATTGATTCATAGGTCATAGGAGCCAGTGAAGTACAACATTCTCCATAAAGCTTGCCCTGATATTCCAAGTTCCTTATAACTTCTCTCAGATGTCAAACAACACTTTCTTTTGCACCTTGAAAACCCTAACTAGGAAATAACACAGATTTACTACAATTGACAATAAATCATTTTTGTATCTTCATCCATTAACAGACCACTAGCTTTATGAAGTGATAGACTATGACTTCAATCTAAACCTCATATTTCCCTCAGCACCCAGTCAGTGCATTGCACACAGTAAGTACCTAAAAAATGCTTATTGAATAAATATGTTGTCTTGGGAAAAGTCCAGAAATATGGTCAGAGGAGCTGCATTACATTTCCAGTTCTGTCTGACTACCTGGGTGTCTTGGCTCTAGGCACAATTTTCTAATCTGTACAATGGGAGAGATTAAGGTACTCCAAGATCCCTTATAACACTAAATCTATGATCATGATTCCAAGACATTTGTCAAGATTGGTTTCCTTTCCTTATAATCGTGTCCTGGTCCTTTAGTCTTTCATTCTGCTCAGCAGAGAAAAGACTGAGAGGCCACCAAACAGCATGCTTGTGACTAGAAGGGAATCCATTCTACTTTCCAGATTTATTAGGGTTCTCAAAATTCTATTTTACAAGACATATTTATATTAGCATGATATCTCTAATTGGGCTAAGTCCCAATTATCTCCATTTCACAAGAATATTATAGGTAAGTTGAGAGTTCATTTACATTTACTCTACTGCAGGCATTCTTAACCTGGAGTCTGTGAACTTACATTGGGTTATATGCATGTATGCATGCATGTACATATAGGTGTGTATAACTATATATGACTATGTGCACTGTGCAGCTATATACATTTATGTGCCCATACATATAAGCAATATGTATTTATACCTATGTGCTTATATGTATGCATGTATGTGTACATGTCTGCATTTGAATATATTTCCTTGGTGTCTTAGGCATTTTATTTTATTCATTTAAAAACATCCTAAGAAGAGGTCCATAGGCTTCACTAGACTGCCAGAGGCTCTATGACACAAACAAGGTTAAAAACTCTTGTAAGTCTATTGAAACTTCTTATTTTCCCTTTAGCCTTTCAGTCTGTGGCAAGACTATATTTCTTTATCCTTCTTCCATCAATTTATAAATGTAATTGGCAACCACATAGCTAGCCAATGATGTAAACAACTGGAGAATTCCCAGATATGAAGGCAGCCTTTACAAAACCGAATAATCTGAACTCCATTATGTATATGATTTAAACCCTACTCTCAGGCTAGCAAAGGTCTTCGTCTTTTATAGTGTAGTGTTTCCTATCTAGTGGTTTGTGAAACCTTTGGCTCATCATTGTGAACCAAATTCAAAGTAAAAATTCTTTAATGGTGCCTTAGGCAGTAAATAATCACCCAATTATGTCACAAACACATACACACAGATATAGACAGACATCTAACTATGTGTTTCTTCTGTGACTTATTGAAGCATTATAGATATCTTTCTGCAGAAAAGGTTATCATTATAATTATTTATAAGAAATTAATAAATAAATCTAAAAGAATTATTATGGATAGTGTATCAAATTACCTTGGGAATTCACAACACATTTTATAGATGTTTTGGAAAGGGGTTCTAACAAAAATTGTTGGGAGCCACTGGAATACTGAAAACCATGGTTCTTGTCCCAGGTGCTCTCCCAGGCCTTCTGCCACAGTGTTGTCCTTATACTAACAGTCTTACCTTGACTCATTATTTGGACTTTTCCTCCTCCCTGACAGGTGCCATCCACCCTGGAGAAACCTCTGACCTGAGTCCTATTCTCCTGAGTTCTTAATCCCCAGCCTGGGCCACTATTTCAAGAGAGGTATTAGCTGTGCTTCATTCACCTCACATACAACTCACTGACTTTTCCTCAACAATGATTTGGTCCCATGGGGGTATTTCCTGTTTGTTAGCTCCCCTTTATGTACTGTCCTATTATAACATAGGCTTCTTGAAGGAAAGGACTAGCTTGTTTGCCTATATTTGTTATCACCAGCCTATACTTGTCTTACAGCTCTTGAAACATAGTAGGCACTTAATAAATGTTCTATCTATCATAACCAAGGAGAGGCAAGTAAGAGAAGGGGAACGTTTATAAGAGGGTACAACCAACCCCCCCCCTTTTTTTGCTGAGGGAGCAGCTAAGTGGTACAGTGGATAGAGTGCCAGCCTGGAGTAAGGAAGTCTCATCTTCATGAATTCAAATCTGACTTCAGACACTTACTAGCTGTGTAACCCTGGCCAAGTCATTTATTCCTGCCTGCCCCGGGTTCCTCATTTGTTAAAATATGCTAGAAAAGGAAATGGCAAACCATTCCACTATTTTTTGTCAAGAAAATCCCAAATGGGATCTTGAAGAGTCAGACATGAATGAAACAACACCACAACCTTTTTTATTGTAAACCCTTATCCTTCTGCATTTCTGGTTCCTTTTCTAATTTCTATAATTCTCTCTCTCTCTCTCTCTCTCTCTCTCTCTCTCTCTCTCTCTCTCTCTCTCTCTTTCTCTCTCTCTCTATCTCACTTTTTGGAGGGGAAGGTAGGGCAGTTGGGGCTAAGTGACTTGCCCATGGTCACACAGCTAGTAAGTGTTAAGTATCTGAGGCCGGATTTGAACTCAAGTCCTCCTGACTACAGGGCCAGTGCTCTATTCACTGTACCACCTAGCTGCCCCTCTAATTCCTATAATTTTAACTCTTGTCCTCTACCAATTCTTTGAGATTAGGATAACTTTTCTCTGGGTTGCTTTGCGTGGTTCAGACTTCCTTTATTAATACTGAGATTTAGTAGAATTTTTGGCATTTACTTTCCCCCTTAATAGACCCTTGTCTTGAAATCCAGTCAAAATTTAGATAAGTCCCTCTAGAACATTAACTTCCTTTATTTTAGTCAGTCTCCATTGGCAAACAAGAGAACTGGAATAAATTATAAAATCACTTGTAGTAAAATATTCTATGTTGTTGTTTTTGATTCCAGGAATACTGTGGAAGTGCTTGGCTTACCCTACCCATCTCCCTATACAGAATACTTTGGGAAGCAGCCCTATGAAATTTGAATAAAATTATTATTAAGTGCTTACTATATTGTATTGCCAGGTTATACCCAGAAAAATTAGAGGAGGTTGAGAGAGTACTGGCAATAAATTATATCATTTTGATTAGCTTTTAGATTCATGGGGAATGCTATTGTGGTGGGAAATACCCTGTCCTTTGGAGTTTCTCTGTTCCAACCAAGAGTTGACTACTAAGACCAGCTCAATGAAAGCTGTGGGTTGTGCTCTTGGCTCCAATCCTATAAGGGACCAGAAGTGAATGCGATCCATTGTTGAGGGAGAAGCTTTGGAGGACATGTTCCTGAGAGTCTGAACAGTAATGGTGGGAAACTCTAAAGTACTCCCCAGTGAAAAAAAAAAGGGCTAATGATGCCACCTACTAGGGAGTGACATCGAAAAGTTTTAACTGGTATGGAGCAGCATGAAGAGGAATGCCCAATACTAGATGCCTGCTGGGAGCACCTTAGAACTCCAAGAGAAATCTTGAGCACATGCTGGAAACCATAGTAGGGCTCATGCTCAGAAATGATAAAGATGAAATGCCTGCTGGGAGCCTAACAGTGCAAGACTTTAAGTAACTGGGGCATATGTGTTTTGGGAAAAGGGCTGCTCATTGACAGGTGCAAATATTTTAAATGAGTTCTATTTCTTTGATTTGCAAGTGCACATTTTCCCTCTTTATCTTTATTAACATGAATTTTGTGTGCTTGCAAGAGGAACTGGTGACAACACATTGTATAATATTATGTAATGGGGGCAGCTAGGTGGCTCAGAGAATAGAGCACTGGCCCTGAAGTCAGAAGGACCTGAGTTCAAATCTGGCCTCAGACACATAACACTTACTAGCCGTGTGACCTTGGGCAAGTCACTTAACCCCAACTGCCCTGCCTCCCCCCCTCCAAAAAGATAATAACAACAACAACAACAACATCAACAATAATAATAATATATAATGAAGTCCTCAGATTTGTGGAGTAGACTCAATGAACAAGAGACATGAAGCTATAATTGGGGGTATGGCGAGAGGAGGCTTTGTTCTAAGCTAGCTGAATTTAGAGGCTACTGACATCACTGGAAACACTGAATTTTGTATCTAGTTAGCAAGGAAGAGTAGTGGTTAAAAATAGGAAGCTGCTAGATAAAAGTTGCTCCTGGCCCTGCCCTTATCTGTTCCCTTCCTCTAGGGCTATCTCTTATTAAATAGTAGTGTCTCTCTGCCCCACAATGAGGAGGCTAGTGTCCCAGGGTTTCTGTCTATGCCCTGTTGGGTGGTGTCCTGGGATCTCTCTTCCTATGGTATTTATAATTGAGATCTAATATCTCTAAACTACCCCCAAAAAACAAATCAAAACAAAAAGGCAACAACAACCAAAAACCTGATGCTTATATACAAGTTTGTTCTGAGGGTATTTTGTGGTACTTACCTCAGGTGCCAGAATCACTGATTATGGCTCTAGTAATCATCCAAAATCATATGAGAGCTGTTGACACAAGAACTACCTACAGAAAAAGAGAGGGACAGGCAGACAGACCGACATAAGGGCAAAGGAGAGGGAGAGAGATGCACAGAGTTGGAAGAGAAGTCAGAAATCTATATCAAGTTCAACTACTACTATGCATGAACAGAAGTATTTATTACAACCTTCCTGATAAGTGGTCATCTAGCCTCTAGGTGAAGATTTCTAGGGAGGGGGGACTCATTATTTCCCAAAGCAGACCATTATTTCCCAAAGACCATTCCACTTTTTGCTGACTATAGTTTTAATTATGATCCATCTAAAGAGGCTGAGGCAGACCTCCAGCCTAGTTTCAGGTATCTGTAGTACCCCTTGAAGAAGAAGCCAGAGAGTAAGCACAAGAAAAAAGACCAATACTTCAAAGATATAAAGAAAATAGGTTTTATGTACAAACACATGAACCAACAGAGTAAACACTAATATTAGAAGGAAAGGGGATAATATTATAGATAAACTAAATTATTATTAGCAAATACTATGTGAAAGAAAGTTAACCAATAATGCTTGATAAAAAGCAGATTCCCATGACACCTACCCCTAAAATGATACAACAACAAGAAATTTCATAAGGGTTCAAAAGAGAAATAATAAAAAAAAGGAATTGATTTAACACAGAAAATAGATTGGCAGTGCAGGCAATAGAGCATTCAACAGTTTTTTTTTTTCCTAAAAGAATTAGAATTCTAAAAAAGATGAAATCTAGGGTGGAAAATCTCACTAAATTAGTGAATTAAATATTTAAAGACTTGGAATCCAAAAGTACTGAAGTGGAGGAAAATTTGGCAGAAATGAAACAAAAAGTAACAGCATTATAAGAACAAAATAACTCTATACAAGCTGAAACCACTGATCTTAAAGATAAGCTATGCACAGATAATTTAAGGAACAGAGGTCTCTCAGAAAGAACTGACAGATAAATTTATAAAACAACTGAAGACAATGCAAAAAGTAATACAAGAAATTTGTCTAAAACTTATGAATACAGACAACCAACCATCAATCAAGAGACACCACAGACTGACATATATACAATCTACAAGCTATATTTTTCTTTTTTTCTTTTTTTTCCTTTTTTTTTTTTTTTTTTGCTTTTTGGAGGGGGGAAGGTAGGGCAATTGGAGTTAATTGACTTGTCCAAGGTCACACAGCTAGTTTTTTGTTAAGTGCCTGAGCCAGATTTGAACTCAGGTGCTCCTAACTCCAGGGCCAGGGCTCTATTCACTACACCATCTAGCTGTCTCTACAAGCTACATTTTTCAAAACAAATTGATCTTAGTGATTTTTCTATGATTTCATTTAGTCTTCTTCTATGTCATATTTTTAGCATGAAATCAATTTGCTTTCATTTTTTATAATTGTTTGGTCTATATTTGTCTATCATAATCAAGAAAGACCTGGATTCACATTCTTCCACTGACACTAGCTGTATGACTATAAGCAAGTCACTTAACAACTCAACCTCAAAATCGAGGTGGTAGTACCAATGCCACAAGGTTGTTGTGTGATGCAAGTGAAATAATGAATGTACAATACTTTGCAAAAATTAAACACCAGCTATGATTTATAGCAACAGTTGTATATCTAAGAATTATGTAAGTGGAGTAATGAGAGCCTATAAGCTTGGATTATGCAACCAATTTAAGTAGTTCTCAAGAGTAATTTTCAGACTAAGCCATTAGCAGATTCTGTATTGATTCAGAAAGCCAAAATTGTCTACATGCTACTTCTCTCTTCCATGTGGTCTTCATTAAATTTCTAAAATTTGCCATTATGTTAAGTGTTTATATTAGTTAATAGTCTTTTCAGAAACTATTTCATATAGAATTCATATAATCATATAGAAACTAATTCATATAGGATCATCCATCAATTTCCTCATAAAGAAGAAGAGGAGCATAATCTCTAAGATCTTTTTTAACCATAGATCCTATGACTATCATATACAAACATATACATAACTTAACGTAGCCACTTACAAAGTCCAAATTTATTTAAGATATTATGTGAGCATGCTAATGTTTTCCTTAAGTGCTATACTGATATGAAAGAAATAAGGTCTACCAAAGAAGGATTCTCCTAGTCAAGAGACATATCAAGCTTATCTTGAGCTCAGTCTTAATCTTTGATGATGTAGTGGCAACCATACTGGCATACCCAGGATGGCTGCTAATACAGGTTTTGAGATCTGCTTTAAGATAGCTGTTCAAGGGGTTAACAATCTTTTTAAAATTACGTTCATGAGTTTAGGAGAAAAGATAGCACTCTGAACTTCAGAGAATATCCAAACAAAGAAAAGAGAGTGAAATAAAGACCAACAGACAGGGCTTCTAACTGTCTGAGAAATTAGCACAGATCAACAAACAGATCCAACTATCCAACCAAGGCAATATATACATAGTTACCAGAGGGAGAAGCACCAACATCTTGGTTTTTCAAAGCCAGGGTACTCCTTAATGGCTACCCAGAGTCTCATCTGGTCAAATCACAAGAACACTCTTCCAATGAGTGAGCCCCAAAGCAAAATTCTTTTAGAGTCAGAGAGCATCACAACCTTTGTGACTCAGGGCCTAATAAGAAATTAACAAAAGGTATGAAAACCTTCCCACAAACAAGCCTCCTCTAAGCAAACTTCCCTTAATGGGCTCCACATGAGGCCTATTAATGGGTAGGGAAGATCTTATAGCCCATTAACATTACAGGTGACTGGCCCTTCCTATTCTGACTGAGTAAGCTTAGAAACCCAATATAGTCACCAATTACCCATAAGGAAACTCAGACAGAAAGAATCTCATTCAAAAAACTCTGGTCTGGCAGAGAACAAAGAGATGAAATACTTTCTGTGGGAGTTAGGTCAAAATTGTAAGCTTTTGTGGGAGCAATACCGGTGTAAATTAATACACAAAAATAAGATAATAAACTATGTAAACACAAGATTCTCATACCTCCAAAGAGACCTAAAAACATACTTCTTGAGGATGCTATATGTCTCATAATATGTTCTCATTTAGATGGGGAGAAATACAGTTAGGTCAGATCATCAGCCTCTGATTGCCCTTTCTAGGTTCCTGGTGCTTAATTGGGAGTGCTATGTCATTACAAGTGATGTTGTGTATTTCTCCTTTTGACATCATCCTCTTGTTTCTATTTTCCTTCTGTATCAAAACTTAGGAACTGACTCTATAATGCATTTGCTTGTGAAACAAGGTTCTCCCCAAACTTCTGGGGTTTTATTTTACTTGCGAGAGATCCCATATGGTAACTTTTTCCCCTATCCAACATCTTTATGGCTGCATTGGGAGATCAAGGCCATTGTACAGCTCTGCTGCATTAAAGAGTATATATAATTATTCCAAATGAAAGGATTTCCTTTCCATCTTTTTTGAGCTAATAATAGTAATTATTTTTAATAACCAGTAAAGGTTTCACTCACTGTGAAAACTGTTTTGCAAACTTCATTACTTTTGGGAAGGTCACTTAGCTTCCTTTGAGACTAGTTTCTTCAAGTGTAAGTTGAGGAAAATTATATTTGCACTGGGTGAATTACCTCACAAGGCTATAGAAGTAATAAAAATGAGCTACTTATTATTTCTTCAGGCTTTTGTAAACCTTATAGGCCTTTATAAACTAAAAGTTTTATTAATATAATGAAATCATATCAGGAATTCCCCACAATGACGAGATCAGAGAATCAAATTTGGGGGAAAAAATCAGATATGTCATGTGGAGAGTGTATTTCAGTGGCAGTGTTCATATGGCACCAAGAATACATTTCTAATGATTTCTATTGTTCTTGGTCCTGGTGTTTAGCTTAATAAATAAAATAGTATTTTGTTTTAATATAATGCTCATGGCCAGATATAAAAATATATTTTATATCCCACATTTACTTACAAAGTATAAAAAAGCTCATTTGATTTCCTGAAAATTTTAAATATTTTTCATTGTGAATAAATGATAATAAAAATATTCTACAATGTTAGAAATCTCTTTTTGGACATGACAGTAAGAGATACACTTATGGACTGCCAAAGTCAAAGGCTGTTATTTTGGAGACACGACAACAGAAAAAAATCAAAACTCCCAAATTGTTAATTATGGAATTCATAATCATGAAATGTTAAAGGAGCAAGGAACATCTGAACAGAGGACATGGATTGTAAAAGCTAGAAGGTCTTTTTTTTTTTTTTTAGCTTGCAGGGACCTAAGAAGCTATCCCAACTTCTGACTAAAGCACACATTTCTATACATTGTATATTCTTTTTTTGTCCTCTGTAATCACACCCAAAATGATTTGTTTTGTTTTGTTTTTAATTTCCATGGACTGTTAACTCTTCAGCGACATCATAGAAAATGGAAGATGTTCTGTATTCAGACAACTAAGTAGTTCAAAAAGACTGCCTTCACTCTTCTGTGGCGTTTGGAATGGGGCTGGGAGGATCAACTCCTTGTGTGCCCTATTAACACAAATGTGATGGGAACCAGAGAGAAATGCAATGCTGAGGGAGACAGAGAGATAGGAGCAAACACAAAGAAAGGAGGAGGGTCATCAGTTAAAAAGGAAATAATGAACAGGTACAGAGAAAAGGAGAGAGGTTACAGAAGAGAAACAATATGAAAAAAAGGTTTCATTTTCCCTCCTCTTTCCTCATGCAATGTTCATTTTGAAAACATCTCTTTCTATTTCTCTTCTGTCCTCTACCTATTCATCTTGCTTCTGTCTATAATCATCCCACTCCACCACCTGCTGTTGTTGTTTTCCTACATATCGTTTCTTACCATACTGTCTTTTCTTTCTGTTTGGCAGCTATTGACTCCAGCCAATTTCCCAAATTGAATTGAGGGGGCCGGCTCTCTAGAGCCCACTTGGGATATCCAAGGCATTGCCCAGCTCAGAGGCAGCCAGGCATGGAAGGGAATCCCAAGCCTGCTCCAGTTCAATGCTCTGCTAAGGTCTCCAGCCCTGGGAGGCTGCATTTACAGGGGAAAGAGTGAGTGAGGGGAAAATGCAATGAGCCTATTCAGAATGCATATCCAGACCATAGTGTTTCAATCCCTCAGACAATGACTGCAAAGTCTGACATAGATCCAAACAGAAGGAGGCTGAGTTGAATGCAATGTCAAATGAAGAAGCAGCTGTTTCAGAAAATGAAAGGCATTGTGGCCTTGATACATGCCTCAAACTGCCTCAGAACATCTCTCTCTCTCTCTCTCTCTCTCTCTCTCTCTCTCTCTCTCTCTCTCTCTCTCTTCCTCTTCAAACCCTCTTCCCCTTAAATCAGTTTTCAAATGCTATTACTCTATGAAAATTTCAGTCCCCAGGTCTATACAGAACTGTCTTAGGAGTGGGGGCAATGGGGAAAAGGAGGCTTATCCTATTTTAAAAAATCAGAAATGTAACAAAAGATAAAGGGTATCCTTAAGACCCTGCTAAGACAAGTCAGATTCTTCCCTGGGATCAAAATCAAAGACATGAAAAGGGACTTGGGGAGGTGTGATCACATATAATCCCATATGCTCAATGGCCCTGTAGGAAGGGGATGTGGCAGGGGTATTGGTAAGTGACAAAGGTGGAATAAGCTTGCCGAAGGAGAATACTTCACTAAGCCCACAGTGGCATCAACCACAGTAACTCAAAAGAAATAAGACAGTGAAGCACATAAAGAGAGGCTAAGAATCATAGGTCTTCAGAGATGGGAAACAGCCCTTGGGGGTCATCTAGTTTTCTCCTCTATAAAATAAGGTATTAGATACCAATCAGAAAAACTATGGGATAAAGTTATGTAGGGAAATAAAGCCAGCAGGTGGTTAAGTGGGATTATTAGGAATGAATGAAATAAGACTGAATGCTCTCTAAATTATTTTCCACACCAATACTCCAGTCAATAAACATGTATTAAGCACCTACTATGTGTCAGGAATTGTGCTAAGTGCTGGGGATACAAAAAGAGGAAAAAGACACTGCCCACCCTCTGAGAGTTTATAATTAAATGGGGGAAGACAACAAATATGTCCAAATTTGCACAAAAATATACAAATATGTACAAACAAGCTATAAGGAAAAATAGGAAATAAGAAAGGGAAGACAATATTAGGCTTAAGAAGGGTTAGGAAAGGCTTCCTGTAGAAGGGATTTTTAGTTGTGACTTAAAGGAAGACCATGGACAGAGATGAGAGGGAACAGAATTCCAGTCACAGGAGACAGCCAAAGAAAATGCCCAGAGCTCTGCAATAGGAGTATTTTGTTTGTGGGATATCAAGGAGGCCAGTGCCACTGGATTGAAAAGTACATGGCAAGGAGTAAAATTAAAGGAGACTGGAAAAGGAGGAGACAGGTAAGTTACAAAAGGCTTTCAATGTCAAAGAAAGGGTGGGGTTTTTTGTTATTTTGTTTTGGTTTTGGTTTTTTTGGAAGGGGGAGAGGGATCCTGGAAGTAATAGAGAGTCACTGGTCTTTAAGTAGGGGAGGGAATTTTAGGGAAAAAAATCACTTTAGTGACTGACTAGAGGATGGACTTGGAGTGGGGAGAAACTTGAGGCTGGAAGAGCCACCAGCAGGCTATTAGCATAGTACAGGTTTGATGTGATGAGGGCTTGTATTAGAAGGGTAGCAGTGTCAAAAGAGAGAAGGGGGGTGGCTAGGTGGCACGGTGAGTAAGAGTGCTGGCCTCAGAGTTGGGATGACCCGAGATCGAATCTGGCCTCAGAAAATGAGCACCCACACATAAATAATGACTAGCCGTGTAACCTTGAGCAAGTTACTTAACCCCAATTGCTTTAAAAAAAAGAGAGAGAAGGGGAAATTTTGGAGAGATATAAAGGTAAAATTTGCAGGCTTTGAGTTCCAACATTCTTTGTTCTGAGCCCTTCCATCCCTTCTACCTTTAATATTCTATGAATCGGGGAGTAGAAACAGCACTTCCATGGCGCTCCAGCCCACTCCACCTCAAAATTATGCAAAAGGGGGACTCTGAACAACCTCTGGAGCTCCAGCACCCACAGAACAACACAGAGAAACTAACCTCCTACTGAGGACAGCCCGGCAGCCTGGCAGGGAGTGGCCAGCACAGTGCTCTGGGAGCCTAGCCCAGGACCCCGTGAATCTGAGGTTTTACCCTCAGGGTGGCCAGTCCAGCAGCTGGTGGGAGGGACCCCAGAACACCAGCAGCTTTTCCAGAATTTCCAACACAAAGTGAGAGGTTAGTGCCCTATGGACATTGGGACCAGTATTTGGGAGTGTGTCAGCTTGTCCCCTGGGGGCTAGAAACAGCTGAGGAGCTGCAGCACAGCTGCCATTTTGCAGCTTCAGTTGCAGCTTCAGCTCCTGGCCTGTGAACTATAGGGGGATCCCGGCAATCAGTCTGGGGGGTAATCACTCTTGCTTTAACCTCCCTGGATCTGGATTGTGGTCTGGGGTGGAGGTCTTGGGGTGTGTGTCCAGCTTGCCAGATTATATGGGGGCTTCAGGGAAGGCACCCAACTAATACCTCCAGCAGTTGAGAAGACCCCAACATTTGGGACAGAAGCTCCCCATCCGGTGGCAGAGTCCTACTGTGACAACAAGCCCAAAAGTCAAGTAATTAAGTGGCAACATGCCAAGGCAAAGGAAACAAAATAAACAGAAAAATTCAACATTAGACTGCTATTTTGGGGAAAAGAGGATCAAAGCATGGAACAGGAGGAGGACTGTGAGGTCAGAACTCCTGCACCAAAAGCCCCAAATGAAAATACGTGCAGGTTACAGGCCATAGAGGACCTCAAGAAGGATTTTAAAAACCAAATAAGAGAAGTGGAGGAAAAAATGGGAAAAGAAAAGAGAAGGATGCAGGAAAAGTATGAAATGAGAGTCAACAGCCTGACTGAGGAAAATAACATCTTAAAAAATAGACTAACTCAAGTGGCAAAAGAGGCTCAAAAAGGCAATGAGGAGAAGAATGCCTTAAAAAGCCAACTTTGCCAGATGGAAAAAGAATCTCAAAAGTTCTCTGAGGAATTCATTCCTTCAGAGTTAGACTGGAGCAAATGGAAGCTAATGACTTTATGAGAAATCAAGATGCTGTTAAACAGATCCAAGCAATTGAAAGAATAGAAGGCAATGTGAAATATCTCATAGGAAAAACCACTGACCTGGAAAATAGATCCAGTAGAAATAATTTAAAAATTATTGTAGTATCTGAAAGCCATGATCAAAGAAAGAACCTAGAAATTGTCCTTCAAGAAATTTTCAAGGAAAATTACTCTGATGTTTTAGACCCAGAGGGCAAAATAGAGGTTGAAAGAATCCACCAATCACCTCCTGAAAAAGATACCAAAAAGAAAACTCCTAGAAATATTATAGCCAGGTTCCAGAATTCTCAGATCAAGGAGAAAATACTCCAAGCAGCCAGGAAGAAACAATTTCAATATTGTGGAAACACAATCAGAATAGCACAGGACCTGGCAGCTTCTACACTGAGGGATCAAAGGGCATGGAATATGATATTCTGGAGAGCAAAGGAGCTGGGATTAAAACCAAGAATCACCTACCCAGCAAAACTGAGTATTTTGTATCAGGGGAAAATATGGTCATTCAGTGGAATATAGGACTTTCAAGCATTCTTGAGGAAAAAAACAGAGTTGAATAGAAAATTTGACATCCAGACACAAGAAGGAAGAGATGCCTGAGAAGGTAATCAGGGAAAAGAAATCAAAAGGAACTTATGAAAGTTGAACTATTTACATTCCTACATGGAAAAATAATAACTGTGACTGATGAAACCTTTCTCAGTATGAAAATAATTGAAGAAGGGTATATGGGCATATGAATACATATGTGAATGTGTGTATATATGTTTATAGGTATACATGGATAGAGGGCACAGGCTGAATTTGTTGGGAAGGGATGATACTTAAGGGGTGAAGTTAAGAGGTGAGAGAGGAATGTGGCAAGAGGAGATAGGGAGAGACGGGGGTGGGGGCAAACTATCTCATGTAGAAGAGGCAAGGGAAAGTAGTCACAGGGGAGGGGAAGAACAAGAAGGCAAAACCATATTCTCATTGAATTTGGCTCAGGGAGAGAATTACATATATGCTAAATGGGATATCTCACCCTGCAGAAGAGTAGATGGGAGGGGAATGAGAGGGGGGAGGATGGAGGGGAGGGCATCCTGTGGGGAGAGGGGAGGTTGGAGGCACCCACTTTTGAAGAGGGACAGGATCAAAGTAGGGAATGGACCAGGTGGGGGGTGGGATAGGTGTGAGGGAAATATAGCCAGTCTTTTACAATCTACTATGGTAATGTTTTGCATAGCTATACGTGTACAACACATACTGAATTGCTTATCTTCCCAGTAAGAGTGGGTGACAAGGGACAAAGGGAATGGATCTGGGATTCAAAGTTTTAAAATTAAATGTTTCAAATATATATAAATACTATTATTAATACTATTTTGCATGTAACTGGGAGATAAGATGTGTAGGCATTGGGGCACAGAGATTCACCTTGCCCTAATGGAAAAGTTGAAGGAGGTAAGAGAGAAGATATGGGAGAGAGCAGATTGGATGAAGGAATATCCTGTGGGACTTCTAGTCTGGGGTGGTGGGTAGGGGAAAAAACCGGGAAAAAAGTGTAACTCAAAAGCTGGCAGAAATGAATGATGTAAACCAGAAGTTAATAAAGATTTGGGAAAAAATATTCTATGAATCTATAAGCATATTTGACCTTAGTTTAGTCATGTGTAATATCATGAAGTTGGACTAGATCAGAAATCCTCAAGCTTTTTTTGCATCATGGAAACCCTTTTGCAGTCTGGTCAAGCTATGAATTCCTTCTCAGAATAATGCTTTTTTTTTTTTAGTTGAAAGAAATATTAAATTTCAGTTAACAGTTAATGAAAATAAATACTACCCCCCCCCAAGTTTACAGTCTTCGAGCCCTGAACTAGATAATGGCCAAGCCCCTGAGGAATTAAATACCTCTTATTTGTCAAGTGATATGATTAACTATTGAGGCTATAAGTACAAAAAAATAAGACAACCCCTACTCACAAAGAGCTTCCATCCTAATAGGTATATATAAAAGTACATATAAAAATACCTAAAGCATAAATTTAAAGCTTATAAAACAAATACATATAGAATAGCAAAATATAAGATCTTTGGGAAGAAGGGTGCTAGCATTTTGGGAGATCAGTAAATACTTCTTGTAGAAGATGGTACCTTAGCTGCATCTCAAAGGTAGGAATTGACACTACGAGGTCAGGATAAGGAAAGAGTGAAGTCCAGACATGGGAAGTGGGAGATGTATTGTCAAACATTGAGAACTCAGTAAAGGCCAGTTTGATGGCACGTCACACAATGTGAGAAGGTTACATAATGTCAATGGGGATTGAAAGATAGGTTGGGGCTCGGTTTTCCCAGGATTTTGAAAATTACACAGAGGAAGCAGATGAAGCATTTCATAAATATGCAGTAAAAAACAAAGTTCTTTAAGGGCAGGAACTCTTTCAACTACGTCTTTGTATCCCGAGAACCTCACTCAACAAATGTTTATTGAATTCTTGAATGAAGGATGGGGTTGTTGTTTATCCCATCTGTTAGTTGAGTAATGGCATCATTTTCCTGAAAAAAGAAAATCCAGTGGTCAACAAGCCAAGGGACAAAATAATACACATTCATGTTAAATTTACAAAGGTTTTTAGCTTGTTTTTTATTCTTTCTGTGATAATTGAGAAAAATCAGTGCTTTCCTTTTTATTTTAGCTACTTATTGATGGACTTTGATATAATATATAACTTTAATTTTCTCCAGTAGTTCCCATTCCCTTCCTATAGAACCATCCCATAAAACAAATGGTATTTTAAAAGAGAGGGAGAGAAAAGAAAAAAAAATCAGCATAACTGACCAATACATTGAAAAAGTCTGAAAATTTATTTCATGTACACCACTTTGGACTCCCCATCTTTCCAAAGAGGTAAGAAGGGGATGCCCTTTCATAACTCTTCATTTAAGTCATGCTTGTTCTTTAAATATTTTTTAAATTTCACTTGACTCATTTATGTGGTTACTCTTTCCATTATTGTTATCATTATATATATATATATTTTTTTTTTCTTTGTTTTGCTTACTTTTCTATTGATCAATTTATATAGATCTTTCTATGCTTCTCTGTATTCATATCTGTCATTTCTTATAGCACAGTAATATTCCCCTGAATGCTTTTCCAACTGGGCATTGAAGTATTTCTAGTTGTTTTTCTTGGCTTTGCCTACTGGTAACTTTTAACTCTAACTCTGATGGTCTAAGCAGCTTTGATATTTTATGAGGGAACAAGAAAAGGATAAAGGAATGTAGGAATGAATAACAATGATAAAATAATATTAAAGATTTTCCATCATGATTTAAGATTTATGAAACAAATCATAATCAGAAGTCTAAATCTTAAAATTATTCTTCATAATGCCCTTATGAGGTAGATAACACATATATAAGGTTTTTTTTGTTCATTTACTAATGAGGAAACTGAGGCATAAGGAGAAACAAAATGACCTGCCTATGTCCACACAACTTATAGGTTCGCCTAATTAGAAACAGGACAAAGTAAAGAGACATGTAAGAGGTAAACATCACACTTGGAGAGGAAATAGTACAAAAAGGAACTATTTCATATTTGAAGTAAGATGCTATTGTCATGGAGGAGGGACACTAATATTATTATTTCTATTTTATAGATGAAGAAATCAAGCATCTTGTCCATATAATTCAACTCATAAGTGTCAGTGCCAGGATTCAAGCCTAAAACCTAAGACCTTGGGCACTTCCCATTCTGACTCCTTCCCTCCTACCACCAACCTCCCCTTAGAAGTATTTTAACTATCTATCCCACAGGGCTATTGTGAGAAATGCTTTGTGCAAACCCTAAAATGCTATGAACAAATGAGCTGCCATTATATTACTAGATTCCCCCCACAAAAAAATTAAACCAAGTACAGTTAGATAACACTTTGTTAACTAGAAAGTGCTAGAAATAGAGGTTTGCTGATACTCCCTGTACTAATCTTCTAATGGTCCTACTTTGCCAATTTCCTTTTTAAATCCAATGTGCTAATTCTCTTTCCAAGTGGACTGATACAAATGGAAAAACAGTTTTCTCCGATAAGTAAGACTTCTCAAAACAAGTCTATAGGAAGAAATTTTTTTTCTTCTTCCTCTAAATCGTTTACATAGATTAAAAAGCAGCCAGTGTCACAAGTTCATGAGAAATGACAGATGTTGCTGAAAATATTTCAAACATAAAGTTGGCTTGGATATTTAGATATCCAGGGGTGGTGGAAACATAACCAGGTAACTATAGAAACAAAACATTTTGGAGTAGCAAGAGAGCAAAGAGATTACCCAAACTCCTCACTTTACAGAGGAAGAAACTAAGTCTCAGAGGAGGTAAGTGACTTATCTACAGTCATCCAATAGGTTAATTAATAACAGACTAAGGCTAATAATCAAGTCACGTGGGCTAAAAACTTCCCTGCTTTTCCTTTTCTTCAAGATCATTAGTTGTGAAAGGCATAAAGCTTGTTACGGCCATGATGGAGATAAAGATTGGAAATTCCTAGTTTCCTTCGAAGCTTAACTCAAAGAGAAGGGCAAAGGAACAGAATCAGATTACTTCAATTATAAATAGTGTTGACCTCAATTCCTTTCTTTTATCACCTTCCCTAATTTTGTGAAAGAAGGAGTTATGGTAGACAAAAAAGACATTATAATAACATTATGGAAGGAAAACATATAGTAGTCATAACCCTGAATGTGAATGACATTAACTCACTTGTAAAACAGAGAAAGGCAGAGTGAATTAGAAAGCACACTTCAACAATATATTGTTTGTAAGAAGCACAAATATTCATATAAAGTTAACCTAACGGGTTAGAAAATATATTATTCTTTAGGTTAATTTTTAAAATAAAGAAAGGATAAAAATGATCTCAGACATGGCTGAGATAGCTCTAAAATTAGAACTGGCTAGATGAGAAATGCTAGGAAACCAAATTGTACTTAAAAGCATCATATATAATGAAACAATGTCAATATTAAGTATATATGCATCAAATAGTTTACCTAAAGGAAAGCCTAACTGAACTGCAGGGAAAAATAGACAACAAAATAATAATTTCTGGGAGGCTCCTAAAGTGTACCAGTTAGATTAATTGAACAAAAAAAATTAATTAAAAACAAGATTAGAATTTTAGAACTTGTGTGATCTAGTTATCTGGTAGATATCTTAAATTCAACATATACAAAATATAACTAATTATCTTTTTCTTTAAACCCTCCCCCACTTCTTCCTTCTCTCTAACTGTAGAGGGAAGTTCCATCCTCCCAGTCTCTTAGGCTTTCAACTTAGTAGTCATACTGGATTGCTCCCTATCTCTCATCCCTGCACATTCAAGCTGTTGCAAAGGCCTATTGACTTCACTTTTGCAGCATCTTTTTTTTTTTTTTTTGGAGGGCAATTGGGGTTAAGTAACTTGCCCAAGGTCACACGGCTAGGTTTTTTTGTTTGTGTGTGCGTTAAGTGTCTGAGGCCGGATCCGAACTCAGGTCCTTCTGACTCCAGGGCCGACGCTCTACTGACTGCGCCACCTAGCCGCCCCTGCAGCATCTTTTAAATATACTCCATTATCTCATCTGATACTGCCTCTACTCTAGTGTAGACCCTTATCAGCTCAAGCTTTGATTATAGCAATAGCCTGCTGGTAAGTCTGCCAGCCTCAAGTCTCTCCCCACCCCATTCAGCTATTAAAGTGATATCTCTAAGAAATCTAATCAAGTGACACACACACCCATATCCCTACTCAATAAATTCCAATAACTTTCTATTATCTCCAGGAGCAAATACATAATGATCTGTTTGGCATTCAAAACCCTTATTACTTAGCCCCCTTCCACCTTTCTAATCTTCTTATACCTTACTCTCCAACATGTATTTTTTGATCCAGTGACATTGGGCTCCCGGTTGTTCCATAAACAAGACACTCCATCTCTCTGCTCTGGGAATTCTCTCTGGTTGACCTCCATGCCTGCAGCACGCTCCCTTCTCTATTCTGACTTCTTCGGCTTTTTTTTAAGTCCCAAATAAGATCCCACAATCTACATGAAGTTTTCCCTAACCCCTCTTAATTACAGTGCCTTCCCTTTGTGAATTATTTCCTATTTATCCTGATTATATCTTGTTTTGCATATATATGTTTGCATATCATCTCCTCCATTAGATTGTAAACTGTTTGAAGGCTGGGATTGTCTTTTTGCCAATTTTTGTATCCCTAGTGCTTAGCTGAAGAGTCCTTAGCCAACTGGGGTGCAGCGTGACAGCCTGGGAGTGGCAGGAGGGTCCCTGGCCTATCAGTAACAGGCTACAGGAGGAACCCGGAAGGCCAAAAGGACTGTCAGCAAAACAATCTTAAGTGTCGACGTGGCAGTAGAGAGACTTCCTGGTTAGGAGACTTCCTGGTCTGTTACACCAGAAACCTCTTAGCCCGATGAGCTGACGTGTCCATGTGGGCAGTGGGTTACCACCCCTCACTCTCGGGGCAGTACGCGATTGGCTCGCAGTGGCGGGGAAGGTGGTGCTTATGACCCGGAACTGGAGGCTAGAGATAAGGAGGCTGCCTGAGGGGGCGGGGAGTTCTGGGAGGAGTCTGGGGAGAGACCTGGCTGAGTTCGCGTGTATGTCCTGAGACAAATAAAGATAATTCTCCAAAAATCAGAAGGGTGTTCTGCGTGGGTAAGTTCTTCTAGAAAGTCTAGAATTCAGAGACGTCTGAAGCTGGGAAAAGGTAATATGTTCTTGTAGGTTCGAGAACCTAGGAACCCTAACACTTAGCACAGTTCTTGGCACTTAATAGGCACTTAATAAATTTTTATTGATTGATTGAGTCTATAGGACAAAAATCAGGCTAAGTCTAGGGGGAAAAATAGAAAGCCAGGTAGTCCCTGATCTGATGGAACAAACACTCTAACTGAGACGGGCATAGAAAGTATAACTACAGGCTAAATTGAAAAGGTCTGAACTACAAAAGGTTTAATGATCAGATGGTGACAGAGCCCAGGGGTCCTCAGAGTACACTGGCAGATCAGCAATGCTTGAAAAGTCTGGGGGATTTAGGGGAAGAACAGATGGTTCATCTGATGGTCTCCCATCTTACCAGAAGTACTGTATTTGGGGAAGCCTCTTTTTACCCAAATGGAATGAGTAGTTATATCTACTCCAGATGGGGCAAATGGTTGGATGGGCTGGAAGGGTCAGGCCTATGATGTTTTTGAAAGAGACACAGGACTGAGTAAAACAGGAATTCTAAGTTCCTTCCCATGGTGGTGGTAGGGAGCTGTAAGAGTCAGCGTTCATACAGTAAGTGGTAAGAAGAAAGGGAAATTGGCAGAAATTTGGAGGAGAAACATTCCCCAAAGTACTTCTTGGCTAGAACTTTCAGAGTTCACATGGATTTTAGGTGGCCTGGGGAAAGAGAGCAGAATTTGAATAAAAGACTAAGACTTTAATGGAAACCAAGCAAAATAATCTCAATGAGTATATGGATTAGTTGGGGGGAGGGGGAGAAGAACAAAGCAATAATATACAATTTTACCAAAGAAAACTATAACAATGAGATAATCTATCAAACCATAGGAGTTTCAGTTGCAACAGTACTTATACTCATCCTGGGCTCACTAACTTTCCATCCAAATGTTGCCCCCTCACTCATACTTAGCAACTTCATATCAATATCTCTTGAGTATCCTGTTCTCTTAGGTTATCAACTTCCTAAACTAGCAGTATTTCCATTTTGCCCCAGCTCAGCCACATATAGAGATAAAGACACTTCAGATCTAGCCATCAATAGCTTTACATTATTCCAAAACTCTGAAATTTCTCTATTTGACCCTAATTTTAGATCTATGCAGCACACATTAGGTCTCACACATCTTCCTAGATCTATTCTTCCTCTGCATCTTGATCTCTAATCTCTCTACTTCTCCTAGTTCTCCCAGTTCGTCCCCCTCTCTCTTTGGTCTCTTTTCCCTCCCTTCACTCCCTCCCTTCCCTCCCTTCACAATTTGACTTTATGTTTGGTAACTTCAACTAGTGGTTACCATTTTATCTGCTGCCCCTTTGCCTATAAATAAACATCACTAACCATACATATACCAACTCTGGTCTCCCCTGACCAACTGTGTTCCCTGTTCCTATTTACATCTTTCTGAATACTCATGGAAAAGGATATGCAATCATGGAGACTAAGGCAACTAGGTGGTCCAGTGAGTACTAGGTCTAGAGTATGTATATGTATACATACATATATATAGAGAAAAATATATATATATATACACACATATGCAAACATACATACCACATACATATTCACATACATACACATATATGCATGAGTATGTGTATATATTTATCTGGCCATCTTCCCTCTTTGAGCTTTAGCCCTACCATTTCCCAGTCTCCTTTTTCTACTTATTAAATGTCAGCACCCTACAAAACCCTATTCTGGGCTTTCCCCACTCTCTACAATTTATCCCTTGGTCATCTCATCAGCTATCATGAATTCAATAGTCATCTTTACTCAGATAACTCTCAAATCATTACAGATAATGCTAATCTCCTTTCTGAATTCTAATCTTAAATTGTAAATTGTCTCCTGGACATTTCAACCTGGATGTCCCATTGGCATTTCAATGTGACCAAAATTGACACCCATCACATTCCATCCTAAAATCTTTCCTTTTCCAAACAACTGAATTTCAGTGTTTTAGAAAGTACCACCATGCTTTCAGTCACTAAAGTTCACAACTTTAAGTTATCTTTGATCCTTCCCTATCTCTCACCACTCAAAAACAACTTAGATAGAACCCCACAGTAAAGAAAGCATATAAGTGGCTCAGTGGAAACAGAGCTTGAAACTTGGAGTAAGTTAGACCTGAGTTCAAGTCCCCCCACTCACTTATTAGCTGTGTGAGCCTAGATAAATCACTTAACCTCTGTCAGTTTCCTAATATGTGAAATGGAATGATGACAATAAGAACATCTAACTCAAGGGTTGTTTTGGGGATGAAATAAGATAAGAGGACATCTAAAACATTTTGTAATCCTGAAAGCATTGTATAAATGATAGCTATCAGCATTATTTTATTATTTCCCACAAACTTCCACTTCTCTCCATTCATATAATTTGTACAAATTGGCAAAAAGACAATCCCAGCCTTCAACATATAATTAGTTCAGGTCATTCTCATCCCTTCTGGATTGTTGCAATAGCCTTCTATTTGGTATTCCTACCTACAATCTTTCCATTTTGCCTGTCCTCAGCATGTCTCCAAAACTGATATTCCCAAAATATAGATCTCTCTCTCTCTTTCTCTCTCTCTCTTGATACACACACACACACGCACACACACACCACACACAAACACACACAATCTCCAAAACTTTCTAATTATCTCTAGGATAAAATCAAAAAACCAACTTTTGATCTTATAGTCTAACTGGAAAGTACCAAAGAATGGTATGTTGTACGGAACAGCCTCTAACATAACCCTAAGCTACTTTAAAATATCTTGATGTAACTTTTGTATCAATGAATTGTGGATTTAGAACTTAGACATCTATTCCAACTCTCTCATTTTACAGATAAAGGAATTATGATACTGAAAAGTTAGGTGACTTGCCTGGGGTCACAGATAGCAAGTGACAAGACTAGAATTCAACACTAAGACCCCTGTGAACTTTTTCCATTGCCTCCTGCTCCTGACCTATCCAATTGGGCTTCATTATCAATAAAACAGGGATAGTAATATTTACACAACCTCCTTCCTAGGATTGTAGTAAATAAAGTGCTTTGTAAATATTAAAAGTCTACAGAAATATGGTGTATTTGTTATTTTGGGTCTCTATTCACCCTTCTATTAACTAAACAAACAAGAGACACCTTCAGATTTTCATTTATAACATGGCTTCTCTAAGCCATTATAACCCACAACATGCTGTTCCAATAGCTAAGGTAATACTTGCATAACAGGAAGCTCCCAATTCCTCATTAGGTCAGCTAAAGGAACTTTTGCCAGACTTTTGTATCAACAATGTTTTTTTTTTTAAAAAAAAACAACAACCTGTCATTCTTTCACAGACATCTATAAAGTTTCTGACAAATCTGACCCATGCTTATTTTTAGTTTCAAAATAATCTGATCAACCATTCAACAGATGGAGGAATTTCATAATGCAGTCTGCAGGTAGCATTAATAAAAGGTAATGAGATCTTTATGGTTCAGGTCCTTTACTCTCTGTTTGTGTCTCATTTGACAATGCCAAGATATGGATGACTAAAGAAGCCATTAATGATGGATTCTCCCATGAAACAGAAGTTAAAGGGAAGTATTCTGCTATTTTTATAATAACTTCCATGATTTACATAGCATTTTCTGTTTATAATAAGTATATACATATATATGTGTGTATATATACACATATATTTATATAATTGTTTAAGCTTCGCAAAGTATTTAATATACATGACCTTCTTTTGACCCTCACAATAATCCCATGAAGTAGGTGCTGATATTATGCCCATTTTATAGATGAGGAAACTGAATCAGAGATATTGTGTGACTTGTGCAAGGTTGCCTACAACAAGTAAGTGTCTGAGATGGGACTTGAACTCAATTATAACTGACCCCAAATACAGTACTCTGTCCATTGGGACATCTAGCATTGCAAAAACTGTCTTATTTGATTCCCATGGACCCCATAAAAATAAGTAGGAAAACAATTGTTCTCCCCTCTTTAAAGATAAGGAAACTGATACTCTAAAAGACAAAATTTTTTTTTTCCTAAGTTCATATATATAAATATATATATATATATATATAAATATATATATATTTATATATATATATAAATATATAAATATATATATATATATATATATATGATTCAAATCTAGGTTTCCTTATTCTCAACATATCATTCTTTCTATACTAACAAAATTGAGTGCTTTTTGAGCCAAGACAACTAACCATAAAGATATGGTTAATATCTGCATTTTATTTTTGGAAGGGCACTGATAAACTGGAAAGAATCAATCAATCAATAATCATTTATTAAGCTCTGGTTATATACCAGACTCTGTACTAAGTTCTGAAGATTCTAATATAAAGAATGAAACTGCTTATTCATAAAGAATTTACATTCTAATAGTGAAAATTTCAAGTATATGTGTATGTGTCACTGTGAGTGTATATAAAGGGAGAGAGAGAGAGAGAGAGAGAGAGAGAGAGAGAGAGAGAGAGAGGGATGGATGTAATAAGTGTAAACAAATAAATGCAAAGTATTTTAATACAAGGTCATACTAGCCAGTGAAGGGGTAATCAGAAAGTCTTGATGTAGAAGTTAGTGCTTAAACTATGTTTTAAGGTAATAGTCACTTAATATGAACTAAAGAAGAATAAGTGCATTCCAGGAATGGGAGGGGGGAAGAACAAGACCAAAGTCACAGAGCTAGGACATAGGGTATCATGTATGGGGAACAAAGATTAGACCAGTTTGGCTAGATCACAGAGTGTGGGAGGGGTGTCTACAAATATAGGTTAGGGCCAGGCTGCAAAAAGCTTTAAAAACAGTACAGATGAGTTTGTATCATATAGTATTTTTCATCAAAACAATAGGGAGTCACTAGAGCTTATTGAGTAGGGGAGTGACATGTTCATAACTGGACATAGGGGAAATCACTTTGGCAATACCATATAGGGTGGGTTGTAGTAGGCGGAGACTTGAGGTAGGGAAAACAGCTAGGAAGTTCTGGGAATAATCTAGGCAAAATGTGATTCCTTACAGAACAAAGGTGGTAGCTGTGTGGGTAGAGAGAACAGGTTGGATGATAAGATGTTGTAGAGGTAGAAATAGCTAGAATTAGAAGATGGTGTAGTAGAAACAGCTCATCCAAGCCACTCTGCCCCCAGATTCCCCCCAAACTATGTAAAAGGGGACTCTGAACAACTTCTGGAGGACCAGCACCCACAGAATGACACAGAGAAGCTAACCTCCTGCTGAGGACAGCCCAGCAGCCCTGCAAGAAGGACCAGCACAGTGGTCTGGGAGCTGGCAGCGCGCAAGCACGCAGAGCACGGGGAGCCGAGCCGAGCGGAGCCCAGGTCCCCGTAAGCCGAGGTTCTAGCCCCAGGGTGGCAGGGCCAGCAGCCGGCTGGAGAGACCCCAGAACACCAGCAGCTGTGGCGACTCCAGAATTATCAACATAGACATGCCTAGGACAAAGTAAGAGGTTAGTGTCCTATGGACTTTGGGACCAGTATTTGGGGAATGCGTCAGCTCCCTCCCCTGGGGGCTAGAAGCTGCCAAGGAGACACACCATTTTGTAGTTTTCAGAGGCAGCTCCAGCTCCTGGCCTGTGAACTGTAGGGAGATCCAGCGATCAGTCTTGGGGGGTAATCGCTCTTGCTTTAACCTCCCTGGATATGGATTGTGATCTAGGGTGGAAGTTGTGGATGGGTTTACAGCTTGCCAGAAACGGAAGTTGCCCCCCACACGTTCGGGACGAAAATTCCTCTATCTGGCCTTAAAGCCATAGTGTGGCAACAAGCCCAAAAGTCAAGTAATTAAGTGGCAACATTCCAAGGCAAAGGAAACAGAAAAATGCAACCCTAGACTCCTATTTTGGGGACATAGAGTGGGAAAAGGACTGTGAGGTCAGAAGTCCTGCTCCAAAAGCCCCAGGGGAAAACATGAGCGGGTTGCAGGCCATAGAGGACCTTAAGAAGGACTTTAAAAATCAAATAAGAGAAGTGGAGGAAAAATTGGAAAGAGAAATGAGAAGGATGCAGGAAAAGTATGAAATGAGGGTCAACAGCCTGACTGAGGAAAACAACACCTTCAAAAATAGACTAACTCAAATGGCAAAGGAGGCCCAAAAAGGCAATGAGGAGAAGAATGCCTTAAAAAGTCGAATTTGCCAGATGGAAAAAGAATCTCAAAAGTTCACTGAGGAGATTCATTCCTTCAGAGTTAGACTGGAGCAAATGGAAGCTAATGACTTTCTGAGAAATCAAGATGCTGTTAAGCAGATCCAAACAAACGAAAGATTAGAAGGCAATATGAAATATCTCATGGGAAAAACCACTGACCTGGAAAATAGATCCAGGAGAGACAATTTAAAATTATTGGACTACCTGAAAGCCATGATCAAAGAAAGAACCTAGAAATCACCCTTCAAGAAATTCTCAAGGAAAACTGCCCTGATGTTTTAGATCCAGAAGGCAAAATAGAGGTTGAAAGAATCCACAGATCACCTCCTGAAAAAGATCCCAAAAAGGAAACTCCCAGGAATATTATAGCCAGGTTCCAGAATCCCCAGATCAAGGAGAAAATACTACAAGCAGCCAGGAAGAAACAATTTCAATATTGTGGAAACACAATCAGAATAGCACAGGACCTGGCAGCTTCTACACTGAGGGATTGAAGGGCATGGAATATGATATTCCAGAGGGCTAAAGAGCTGAGACTGAATCCAAGGGTCACCTACCCAGCAAAACTGAGTATTTTGTTTCAGGGGAAAATATGGTCATTCAGTGGAATAGAGGACTTTCATGCATTCTTGAGGAAAAAACCAGAATTGAATAGAAAATTTGACATCCAGACACAAGAAGGAAGAGATTCCTGACAAGGTAATCAGGGAAAAGAAATCAAAAGGAACTTAACAAAGTTGAACTATTTACATTCCTATATGGAAAAGCAATAACTGTGACTGATGATATCTTTCTCACTATGAAAATAATGGAAGAAGGGTGTGTGGTCATATGAATACATATGTGAATGTGTGTGTATATGTTTAGTTATACATGGATAGAGAGCATAGGTTGAATCTGTTGGGAAGGGAGAATACTCAAGGGATGAAATTATGAGGTGAGAGAGGAAAGTGGCAAGAGGAGATGGGGAGAGACAGGGTAGGGTAAACTATCTCATGTAGAAGAAGCAAGGGGAAGTGGTTGCAAGGGAGGGGGAGAATAGGAAGACAAAAAAGGCAAAACCACATTCTCATTGAATTTGGTTCAGGGAGAGAATGACATACATACTAAATGGGATATCTCAACCTGCAGCAGAATAGGGGGAAAGGGGATGAGAGGAGGGATGATGGATGGGAGGGCATCCTTGGGGTAGGGGAGGTTGGAAGTACCCATTATAGAAGAAGAGGGACAGGATCATGTAGGGAATGGACCAAGTGGGGGGTGGGATGAGTGGGAGGTAATTACAAGCAGCCTTGTACAATATATCTACTATGATGATGTTTTGCATAGCTAGACATGTACAACATATACTGAATTACTTATCTCCCCAGAGGGAATGGGTGACAAGGGAGGAAGGAAATGGATCTGAAATTCCAGGTCTTAACATTAAATGTTTCAAATATATATAAATACTATTATTAATACTTTTTTGCTTATAATTGGGAGATAAGATGTGCAGGCATTGGGACACAAAGATTCACCTTCCTCTAATGGAAAAGTCGAAGGGGGTATGGGGGTAGGTATGGGAGAGAGCAGATTGGAGGAAGCAATATCTTGTGGGACTGCTATTCTGGGAGGTTGGGTAGGGGAATAATGGGGGGAAAATGATTGTAACTCAAAATCTGGCGGAAATGAATGATGTAAAACAGAAGTTAATAAAGCATTTGTTTAAAAAAAAGATTTGGATGAAAAAGATTTGGGCTTTTAGTGAATTGAAAGCTCAAATATGAGCTAGCCTTGTGAGGTGGCACCTTAAAAAACTAATGTGATCTTGGACTACATTAATAAACATAAGGTTTCCAGAAAAAAAAAAAGAAATAGCTAGAACTAACAATGAATTGCTATATAGGGTGCAGAAAGAGTGAGCAGTCAGTCAGTCAACAAGTATTCAGTCCAGAAGCTTTTATTAACCACTTACTATGGTCCACACACTATGCTAAGCACTGGGGATACAAAGAAAGGCAAAAGACAATCTACTTTTAAGAAGCTCATAGTCAAAAAGGAGAGGCAACATGCAAATGACTGTGTACAAACAAACAACATACTGGATACATGAGAGATAATCAACAGAACCTAGGCACTAGAATTAAGAGGGATCAGGACTGGCTTCCTGAAGAAGTTGGGCTTAGCTGGGACTTAAAGAAAGCTAGAGAAGCCATGGAGCAGAGATAAAGAAGGAAAGAATTCCAGGCAGAGGGGACAGCTGGTCAGTGAAAATACCTGGAGTAGAGAACAGAAAATGTCACTGGATCACAGGGTATACTTGATAGAGGGAGGGGAGAATGGGGAGAACATAAGTTCTAAAGAAGTCTGAAAAGAAGAGGGGGAAGTTATGAAGGCCTTTGAATGCCAAGCAGAAAACTTTTGTATTTGACTCTGGAAGTGATAGGAAATGATGGAGTTTATTGACTAAGGGTCAGCATGTTAGACCTAAGCTTTAGGAAGATCTCTTTGACAGACAATGGACTAGACTGAAGATAGACTTGGGACATCGAAGTACTCCCAAAATGAGATGAAGAGAGCCTGAACTAGGCTGTCAGCAATGCCAAAGGAGAGATCATCGGACATACAAGAGATCTTAGTAGGGTAAAATCAACAATTCTTGACAAGAGATTGGATGTTGTGCTTGGGCAGGGATGGGGGTGGCAGGGAAGATGTTGAAAGAGAAAGTAGAATAAAAGACAACATCCGGGTATAGAACCTGGGTGATCAAAAGGATGATGGTACACTTGACTTTAATAATGAAGTTAGAAAGAGAGGAGAGTTTGGAAGGAAAGATAATTATGAACGTAGGTAACAAATCCAAGTAGTATTATTAGCAGTACTGTGGTTTTGTCATCAATAGAAATGATGAGTTAAATGATCTTGGAAAAACATGGATAGACTTGAATGAAATAACACTAAGCAAAATGAGCAGAACCAACGAGAAGATTATATATAGTAACACACACATACATACATATATACATATATATATATATACACATATATATATATATACACATACATACATACACACATTTGTGCCTAATGGTAGTCATCTCTAAGGTTGGGGGAGGAGAAAAAAAGGTTAGATGATAATTTTATTATGTATACTTAAAAGAAATAGCAAATTGTACATAATAGATTTGCAATTTCACATACAACCAAGAAGAAAAAGAGTGTCTTCCAATTTTGTAGCTGAAAAGGAATAATGGTCTGAACTCTGGTCGTGGCTATCTGAGCATAGAAAAGGAGATAGATATGAGAGGTCTTAAGGACATTAAAACAATAATATTTTGAAACTAATTCAACAGATTGTGGGGTGAGAGTAAAGAATCGAGCATAAATGACATTGAAGTTCCAAAGCTAAGTTACTAGAAGAATGGTGATACTCTTTATGGAAACAGAAATTCAGAAGATGGGTGGCCTTTGGAGGAGAGATCATGAGCTTTGCTTTGGAAATGCTGAGTCTGAGATGCCTATGGAACATCCTGTTCAAAATGTTTAATAGTCAATTGGTGATGAGGCACTGGCACTCAACAGAGACTAGGGCTGGATATGTACACTTGGAGTCATCTGCATAGAAATGATAACTGAATCCCTGAAAACTAATGAGATTATAGAGAGATTGGGGATTAAAGAGAGAAAGAGACAGAGAGACAGAGATAGACAGACAGAGAGAGACAGACAAAGAGAGGAGAGACAGAGAAGAGAGGAGAGACAGAGACACAGAGAAAGATAGGGGGTAGAGAGAGAGAGAGAGAGAGAGAGAGAGAGAGAGAGAGAGAGAGAGCTAGCTTAGAGTACACACATTGTAAGGGAATGTGACAATGGATGATGATATAAAAAAAGACACTGAGGAGAGGTAATTAATAAGCACTTGTTAAGTGTCTGCTATGTGCCAGTCACTGTGCTAAGCACATGAAACACAAAGAAAGGCAAAAACAGTCTCTGTTCTAAAGAAGCTCACAGTCTAAGGGGGAAACAACATGCAGATGACTACGTATAAGCAAGACATAGACAGGATGAATTGGAGGTAATAAACAGTTTGCACTAGCATTAAGGGGAATTAATTAGCATTAAAGACTTCTTGTAGAAGGTAGAATTTTATTTGGGACTTGAAGGAATCCAGGGAACTCAGGAGGCAGAAATGAGGGAAAGCATTTTAGGCATGGGGGGAAGCCAGTGAAAATGCCTCAGGTTGGGAGATGCACTGTCTCTTATGAGGAACAAGAATACCAGTTTCAATGGGCTACAGAATATGCTGAGTCAAGTAAGGTGTAAGACCACTGGAAAGACTGAAGGGGGGCAGGTTATGAATGACTTTGAATGCCAAACAAAGAATTTTATATTTGATCCTAGAGGTGAAAAGGAGCCATTGGAGCCATTTTGTTTGGCATTTTTTATGAGAGTGGGGGAGTGATATGGGCAGATCTGCACTGTAAGATCAATTTAACAGCTGACTGGAATGTGGAGAGACTGGAGGCAGGAACACTAAACAGTAGACCATAGCATTATTCCAGGGACCAAGTGATGAGGGCCCTTTACCAGGGTAAAGAGTGTTCTGAGGGGAAAAAGAAGGTATATGAGTATGAGAGATATTATGAAGTTAGGTTTTGGCATCAGATTGGATATGGAAGGAAGTAAAAGAGAATGGGGAATTGAGCACAACTAAGTTGTGAGCCTGGGTAACTGAGAGGATGGTGGGGTTCTCAACAATAATAGAGAAATCCAGAAGACAAGTTCAATTCTGAACATGTAGAATTTAAGAAGAAATTAAATAAGTAGAAAAATCAAGAGAGCATGATACCATGAAAATCCAGAGAGAAGGGAATATCCAAAAAGAGACCACTCACTATCAACAGCATTAATTGTATCAGAAAAGTCAAGGAGGATTAAATTTTAATTCTAATGTTTGCCGAGTATAACTCCCATTCCCATAACCAGCAGAATTTGAGGAAAAAAATCCCTTCTTATTTTAAACTAAATCATCAACAACTTGGAAAAATGGTATTCTCTACAAATGTCTTTAATGAGTAAAATTACAAAGTAAAGAAGTCTTAACAGTATTTGTGGTATTCATGTGATTACAAGTCCACCATTCCTTCTAATGTAATGATTAAGAGTGGTCATCTTTTGGCTATTCGAATAGAGATGAGTTCAGGAGAAGAGTACGGTGTCTCTCTTAGATTCTGCCAGTACAATAATATTTTTCCCACTGGTTACAAATTGAGAGGATGGCTTTTAATCATAGATAATCAGGAAGATTCTTTTTATTCAATTAATCAAAAAACTTTTATTACACATGTTCTATGCTCGAAGAATTGTCTGCTGAGGATACAAAGAAAGTTAAAAAAAAACAGTCTTTACCAGTTGGGGGCTCAAATTTTAATGGGATAAATAGCATGTAAATAACTGTATAAGATATATCCACTGAGAAGAGTTAAAATATGCTCAGAAAGGAAGTCACTAAGAAATAGGATTATCAGAAAGGGGGAACAAAAGGAAGAGACCTCAATTCAGGACTGGGAGGGGCTCCCCCTAAAGAATACTCCCATATAGTCTATAATGGAAGATGAAGACCTTATAAAGACACTAATCTATTTTTCTGAGAGAGATCACTTCCTTTAAGAAACTTCAATGACTTCCATGGACAACATTTAGCATCAAGAGAAAGGAAATCAGAAGTCCTGTAAATGACTAGTATCCAGAAGGGTGAGAGAGCATAGACCTAGAGAAGAGATTCTATGGCAGAGTGAAAACAAAATGCTGATAGGGAGGATAGGGTAGAATTGCAACACAATTTGAGACATGGGAAAATTTCTAACATTGGGCAATGTTTATATCCTTATTGCCTCTCTCAGGAATTGATACTTCTAAGAGTGTGGCACAACAGAAGAAGAAAAAAAGGAGAGGGCAAGATATACAAGGCAATAACATAGAAATTGTTCAGAAGAGGGAAGTCAAGCTTGGCATTTTATAAGCTTTAATTCCATGAGGAACACAGAAACTAAAGAATGAATAAATAAATATAAGAACCATGAATCAAAGAATAAAAGTTTAAAATATACAAAAGGGGGAAAATATTAATGAAGAGAACAAGGGGAAAATATTTTTTTAAGAAAAAGGTACACAGACAAAAACCTAACAAATAAAAAAGCTGGAGGAAAGGAGAGCAGGTAGAATTTTTAATTAATCACTTAACAGAGAGGGAAAAATATTTATGCAGAAGGTGAAAAAAGAGAAAAAGCAGTAGTTAAATAAATAAAAGGAAGAAAGAAAAGGAGTAAGTTAAGTAAAACTTAATACTAAGGAAAAGGTTGACAAATGTTAGTGCCAATCAGGTGTTAAGGGTGAGGGGAAGAAAACCTCTACAAATCAGGTTAAAGACTAAGCAAAAATAAATGGAGGAACAATGTACTATCTTTGATGTTCCCCGTTCCTCATGCTTGGAATTTTCTCCCTCTTCTCTGTTTCTTACCTTCTCTGACTTCCTTTGAGTCCCAACTAAAATTCTAAGTTTGACTAAGATTATCTGCACATGTGCTGAGATGAAAAGCAGGGGCCTTCATCATACATGCCCAGAAGCAAGTTCATAAAATATTCATGTGGATTCCTTCCCTACACATTCTCCTAGGATATAATCCTCAATGGCCAGTCTCCTGCTACACCGTGACTTATGATTTTGTGCAAGTCAGCCTCAAAAATACCTCAGTTTTCTTATCTCTAACATAGAGTGGAGGGGATGACAGATGACCTCTGAGGAACTTTTCATGTTCCTCATAGAACCTATCATCCTACGAATGATGAATCTAATGGTGTGGTCAAAAGGAATCTCTCTATGCCTACCCTTGCCTTCACAGAAATCTTTCTTTTGAGAGATGAGTAGGCATACATTCAATCAGGCAACAAACAAGCATTTGTTAGGACTTTAGTAAATAAAAATTTTAAAAAATATTCTAATAAAAATAATGATCCAGATCTGTGATGAGCTCTGGAGACTCAAAAAAAAAAAAAAAAGACAAAACAGCCCAAGCCCTCAAAGACCTTCCATTGTAACAGCCAATCAGATGTGCATACAATCCAGATAAAAAGTGCCTGTGTTGGATGAAGTTGGAGAACAGGATCAAGGTTGCAACTAGCAAATAAACAACTAGCTCCAATGAGAGCTACTTCCAGATTTCCTAACTACCTCCACTATGACCCTTTACAAAACCCTCTGTTGAAAAGCAGTTGAAGGAGACATCTAGGTCACAAATAGAAATGCATATAGTTGTGTTGTGATCATCTGTTATAAACTCTGCATTTCAATATTCTATATTCTAGGATTCCTTCCAGATCTAACATTCATTATCTTATGTTATAACATTCTATTTTTTTAAATTCTCATCCAACTTTAATATTCTAATTCGTATAATGAAAAGGTGAAGAAGAAAGTTAAAATGCTAGTGAGCACTTCTTAGCCAACCCCGTGCCTCCTTTTCTGATGAAGATGACAGCACTGAACCTAATGATATAGTAATATCATTAGGTATGCTCTATCTTGACAAACCATCTGGCTAAGAAAGTTTTTAAAAATCAATTTTTAAGGAAATATTTATATGCTTGGTTTCACATTGTTAAACATCAAAATGACTTACTTTTCAACCAGATGTTTTGATTTTCCAACACAGGAGCCCACCTAATGCCTACTACATGTCACTGTACTGATTAGTTTCTCATGTCATGAATTTGTTTTCTTTTTTAAGGTGATTAAATGAATGAATGAAAGAGCACATAATAAACATTACTATTTGTCCATCAAAAGTGCTGGACATACAAATGGAAAGTCATAGATAGTCCCTGCCTTCAAGGAGCTTATATTTTAATTGGGTGATATAATTCACCCAGAGGAATAATGGTCATGTTGGGGCAATATGGTCCAGAAAATTCTAGAGGATATAGAAGTAGAGTTTTGTAGAGACCTGACATAGCAGTTCCTCCCTCTTCTTCCCACTTTCCATACTACTCTTCCTTCCAAAGGCTGATGCTTTCTTTTAGGCTATATTAAGGGGAAGCATGGCGACCCCAACAAAGAAGATTATGGCACCACTGTATTCTGCCGTGTTTAGAACATACCAGGAATACTCTTAGTCCTGGGAGACGTTTTTTGAGAAACCTAAAGATATACCGAAGTACATCAAGGAGAGGATGACGGGCATGGTGAAAGGACTGAAGAACTTCGTTTCCAAGAATTAGTTGAGTTTTGTAAATTATCAATTTTGGAGACAACAAGTCTGAACAATCACTGGGTATTGGTGAATGTAAAGTGTAGGCTTAGGTTGGCCTTGACAGCATATGAGAATTATTTTAAGAGCCATTTTAAGAGCCATTATGTGGAAGATAATTTGGGCCTTCAAAAGTAGAAGTAGACTTATGGGGGGGCGGGGCATATATATTGCAGACAAGTAAATTTAGGCTTGATTTAGGCTTGATGTAAGGAAAAGCTTCTTAACAACTACAGCTCTATAAACTGCCAAGGGAACTAGTGTTTCCTCCCTTGCTAGAAATTTTAGATCACAGAATAATAAAATTACATGTCCTATTTTCAGCTGTCTGAATCTTCTTCATGACACCAGAAAACCCCTCATTCTGGAAGAGAAAATCTAGCCCTGCCATTCAAACCTTAGAAATAGACTCTCCCTCAGATTAGAAGGCTCCTCCCAGGACCTCTGTTTAAGGAGGGTACCCAGGCCAACCAAATCTTCAATATTCATCAGGCTGCAATCTTTCTTCACTCCCCTCTCCACCTTCAGTTTTCTTTTTAATATCTTATCTTCTCCTATTAGAATGTAAGCTCCTTGAGGACCAGAGGACAATCCTTCTCTTTGCTTTTATTTGTATTCTCAGTAATCAGAAAAGTATTTGGCATGGAGTAAGTACTGAATGAGAAGGGGCTAAAAGAATGGAAGGGTACTTCTAAAGTCTTTATGAGGCACATAGAAACTAGGTGGTATAGTGGAGGGAGTGCAGAGACAGGAGAGCTGAAGATTCATCTTCCTGACTTTAAATCCTATGCTGGATATGTACCAGCTGTGTGACCCTGGACAAGTCATTTAACTTTGTATCAGTTTCCTCATCTATAAAATGAGCTTGAGAAGGAAATGGAGCCAACTCCAGTATCTTTGCCAAGAAAACCTCAAATGGGATCACAAAGAGTCAGACATGGCAGAAACGATTAAACAACAACAAAAACAAAGTGTTTAATAGAGTCTTGTTGACTGAGTGACCTTTTCAGTGATATATGAGACACCACTGCAATCCCCCCGGAATGTTGCTCAGCTATGAGATGGATTAGATGACCCTTAATTTCCCTTTCTACTTTTAGTTTCAGTGATTCAATAATACTAGAAAAGGATCTAAAATTTTTATTGTAATATACAAGGAAACTAAGTGGGGGTGTAAAGAATGCTGGACGTGTAGGTGGGAAAATCTGAGTTCAAATCCACGATCAAACATTTATGTAACACTGGTTAAGTCATTTAATTTGTACCTAAGGGAAAGAGCAGCTTTTGGGGGCAGCTAGGTGGTGCAGTCAATAGAGCACCCACCCTGGAGTCAGTAGGACCTGAGTTCAAATCTCGCCTCTGACACTTAACACTTACTAGCTGCGTGAGCTTGGGCAAGTCACTTAATCCCAATTGCCCTGCCTTCCCCCCTCCAAAAAAAGACCAAAAAAAGGGAATAATAACTACTTCCCATGGTTGTTGTGAGCATCAAATGTGATATTTGTAAAGCACTTTGCAAACCTTAAAGTGACATATAAATGTCAGCTGATGTCATTGTTCAATCATGTCCAAGTCTTCATGGCTCTATGGACCTACTGTCCATAGGGTTTTCTTGGCAAAGATACTGGGATGGTTTACAATTTCCTCCTCCAGTTTTATGCAGTAGGGGTTAAGTGACTTGCCCAGGGTCACGCAGCTAGTAAGTATAAGAGGTCATACTTGGGCTCTAATCTTTCTGCATCTTTCTGGCTCCACACTCAGTGCTGGATCACAAAGCTGCCTATAAATGCTAGTTATTATATGCTTATTTCAAAACTAACAAAACAAGCCCAAAAGAGGGAATCTGACCTTCAATTATGTTTTTCTATGTGACCTTAGGTAAGTCATTCAATCTGAGCTGCTTCCTCATCCGTAAAACAGATGATGATAAGATACTATCTAATGTGATGACTGACCCTATGAGCTTTATTCCTATCTCATTAATTGAAACATTAAAGCTGCACACTGTCCTTGACCCAAACATTCAACTACATGAAAGGTTCTCTACCACTGCCCATGCCTAGGAAAGACTGGAGGGAGCAAGGTAAAGGATTGTTCACTACAGTGGGAGGTGTTGTCTCAAATATTATCCATTTATGAAAACTTTCAACAGGAAAAAAAATTTTTTCTAGTGTGTTACTGTAGCCATTTCTCCTTTGTATTCCCTGCATTGTGTGGCTTCTACTTCCCAAAACAGAAGCACTCACAAAAAAGTGTGAAGAACAGCATTATTCTTGACACTATTTTGACAAAAATGACACCTGGAGACCACACACTTTTCTTAAGTATCATAGCAAAATTCAATTATTATAACCAGTGGTATAATTTAGCATAGGCAGAGTTAATTAAATCCAGAAAGCCCTGAGTTCTAGTCTCCCCTCTGACACATACTCGCTATGTGACTATGGATAATTTATTTAATCTCTGAGTTCTCTAAGCAACTCAATGAGTCACAGAAGTGCCAAATGGTAGAGAGGTTTTACTCACCAGGGAATTCTCTATACCAGTAAAATCATAGGTTCAGTCCCCATCTCTGTTATTTATTAACTCTCCCTCCCTCCAGAGATTTTAATGATACAGGGAACTGCCAGAAAGGAAGCTCATTTTACCAATATAGATCAATACCTGAGCTGTAACTTTAAAGTCTTAGAAAATTGTATAGGGGCACTGAAAGCTTAAATAATGTGTCCAAAATCACTCAGCCAGTATCTCTTATCCTTCTATATTCTATGGCCTCTTGCATTTCAAACATTTTAGGATGCAATAGACAATATTCTAAGGTCCCTTCTACCTCTAAAATTTCTTAATCTAACCAAATAAAGAACCTTCTGCAATTATCAGAAATTTATTAAAGATACATTGAAAGATAAAAAAGCAAATGGTAGACTAAAGGAGAAAGATGGAGGGGAAATAAAGGGATGTCAAGGGCTGATTGTCTCAGTCCCTTCTCTCAACACCTTGAAAATACCGCACTACTACTTAACCGATTCACTGTCTGCCCTCCCACTATCCCTATAAGCCATAACTTGGGGCTTGTTCTCTCATTGCTGTTCATTTGCCAAGATAAATTACTTGAAGTCTCTCTTCATAAGTCACAGCAGAATAACCAGACATTGTAAAATTGGGAAGCCTTTTGGGTTGAAGGGGACCCTAGAGGGTCATCTCATATTCCATCTACATCATGCCAGGATTCATTTCAAAATCAAGAACATGTCCCTGAAAGGTATCAAGTCATATCTTTGAATATGTAAAGATACTCATAATGATCTGTTTTTCTTTTTTAATTTTTGTTTTTCTCCCAGAAACTCTCTGCATCTCAAGAAGCACGATATGCAGCATGTCTTGCAGGGATTGCCATGGTAAACATACATTTTTCATTGAACACCAAAGTAAACAGATGCTTCCAGCAAGTTTGGAGGTTTTGACATTTTTTTTTAACTACGTTGTTTTCAAGATAGTTATTGGTACCCTGAGGTGTGGGATTTTTAAAATACCTGCTTGTATATGGAAACAGTTTGAAATGGATTTTTTTTAATTTTTTCTGATCCTCTTTCTATGTGTAGAACAGAATATGGGTGTGTATGAATCTATGCTGCTTAAATTTATGACCATAGTAAGAATAAGTGGGCTTCATGGTTGCACAGGAGAACTTCAGCTGAAGGAATTTGTAGGCTGCTCTAAGGAGTTTTGCCTACTCAGTACCAAAACCCTTTCTATTTGCAATATTTAGTCATCATTCAACAAGTGTTTAAGTAGCATACAAAATAACTGGGACAAAATAAAAGGATTAAATTTATTGACTTACAACAAACTTTAGAATATTTTACATATTTAAAAAACAATATAAAATATTTCCTTTTGCTACAGTCATTTTTTTTACACAATTTGGAATTGAGTTCACAAGATTTTGACACATACTTATTTGATAAGTCAACATGAAATTATAGTTTTATCCATTGGATGATTAATTGTACCTTTGATTTTTTTTTTAAAAAGTCAATTTTTCCAAGTTTAACATTGAGTATATAGACCAGAGATTTTACATGAGGTTTCAATTATGTGAGTTTCCAGGCCACTGAAGCATGTTTATGTTTACCTCTTGGATAAATTTCTTAATCGTTCAGGATATGTGACATGGCACAAAATCATATTGCAATATTATATTTTGTTATCAAATTTTCCAGAAACTCCAGTACAACTCTGCTCCTCAGTATAACTATATATAAAATATTAAATGATATACCATATCATACATATTTTGTATATTTATATGTAATATATAATTTTATGTTACATATTTTGTCTTTTATGTATTAATCCATCGTATATAAATCATTTATTATATATAACTTTATTAAATACATCATATATTTATTATATATAATTATATAATTGCATATGCATGAATACATATATACAAAAATGTTTTTTGGATATTCTTACTTTTAAAATAGATGTTTTACACTATGATGAAGATGATCAGATCTTATAGGAAAATTTAGACTTCTGACAATTTAGGTATAAATTGGAATGAAAAAACAAGTTTCTTCAATAAGAATTACTTTTATTTTCCCTTAATCTTTGCATTGCTTTAACGATAGCAAGTTTTTTTCCCCCTTCCTAGCAACAGCATCTTTTTTTTTTTTAAACTGTTCTTCTCACTATTCTTCCAACTTCAAGAAGACTATACTACATGGCAGAGGAACCAACAAGTCCTCTAGCTGCCAACTCCCTTTGAATGTTTTTGCCTATTTTCTGTGAATTAATTAGGCTTTAATGAAACAAAGTATTTCAGGTCTAAGCTTCATGCTTTTCACTACATTTTTTCCTTTGTGCTTCAGTGAGATTGATCTTTTTTTCATTTGGGCTTAAATGATCCTTAAAATATCTAGCTTTCCCATATTCATAACTACTGCAACATCTCTAAAAGAAACTGAAGTGTTCTCTTTAAGAGCTACATTTTTTTAGATTGTAATGAATTATATTAATGGAATTAAAACATAACCAAAATAAGAGCAATGAAAAATACACAAGGGAAAAAAAGAACCTAGCATTCACCTAACATGGAACTAAGTAAAGGTAGAAAAATCAGCTCAATTCGGTTTCATTTTTTCCAGGTTAGATATTCTGAGTCACTTTAGTATTGGTAGGAGGACATAGGCATGATGATGATTGTTGTCATTAAATGAAACTAATTCATAATTATTTCTGGTTCCAAGAAATTTGTTCATCACTGCTACAAAGTGTTCTATGCTAGGTTAAAAATGATTGACATTTGCAGAGGAGACACACCATATATAAAAATAATTGTCAGAACTATAACTAGGGTGTCATAACCAGAGCTTTGTCCTAGAGCTGGTGAAAAATGGTTTGACCTGAACAGTCCCAGTCCCTAGTATGCATATTCAACTGACCTAGAGGTGAGTCATTACACAATCCCTCTCTGTATTCCCCCTACACCCAGTCACTTGGTTGCTATGGCACAGTTTGAATTAAGTATCTGCTCTTGGTCCCTCATTCCTTAACAGGCAACTATGATAGTATCCAGATTTGAGGTGTCCAGGATCCCCACTACCTTGACCCACAGGTGAAAGGGAAGTCTTCTATTAGTGTTGCATCAGCTCTTTGTCTAAAACTCATTATATAAATTTGATATCTAAGTGGCTTGGGTCCTTGGATCAGTGTGCAACTTTTTGCATGTCCATGGTACTAGCCTATGAAGCTGGGGACAGTGAATAGTTGCAATGCCCTTATGCTTTTCCTTGTTGGCATATATCCCTCTCTCATGATTGCCATCCCTGTGAGGCAGTGTTGCTCCCTGGGAATAGTTTTCACCTCTTTTGCCCTATGAGTACCAAAATTGAGATTTTTTTTCCTTATAGTGGGCCTCTGTTGAAGCTAACGGAGAGATTCTCAACTTCTCCATGGTTCTCAGATGAGAAATAAACAGGAATTGTCTACTGAAGAGATGTTGCTCCTTGAAGCCAGCTTCAATGCAGGCAGCATAGCTTTTCAGCTCCTAGGAAGACCAGGTATGAGTGTCAGATTCAATCACTCACTCAATCAAGAAATATTTAAGCATCTACTATGTGTGCTGGGGTGTGACCCCTACATAACACTTCCTATCCAAGGACAGGGGACATTCAGATCCTTCTGCTTGGGGAGAAGCAGTGTGGCTCTTCGGCATCCCAAAGACAATCAAAATGGACTATGAAGTAGACCCCTATACACAATCTGCCCATGCTAAAGGGAAATTTCATGTCCCAGGCCTTCTGAGGATGTGGCCCAGGATATGTTTTGGAGGTAGAAGTATTTCCCTAGGAAAAGGAATTCATTTGGAAAGGAGACACTTCAGGATCTTTGCAGTGCATTCCTTATGGGAAGAGGAGGGGATCTTCAGGGATAAAGTCAGAGCTGCCCTTGCTTGGAGGATGTGCCATGTTCAGACTACCCTGGCCTTCATATTCTTCAACTATACTATGAAGGAGTTGAAGTAGATGACCACTATACTCCCTTGTGACTCTAAATATAAGATCCCATGGTGCCAGGAAGGAGCAGGTTATCAACAAAACAATGAAACAAAACTTGTCTTCCTGAGACAAATAGATAGAAATTACCAGGCTAAATATTAGCCACTAGATTAAAATTTCACAATTGTCTTTGATAAATGTAGCTGGCCTTTATGTTGTGTTCCAAAACTTATGAAATACTCTATGGGTTTTTACTTCTTTTGATTCTCCCAACCACTTTATGGGTTAGATAGGACTAATATCTCTGGGACAGATGAGGAAACTGAGGCCCAGAGAGGTGAAGGGATCAGTGTAAGATCACACAGATGTGAAGTAGGAAAGCTGGTAACCAAAGCCAGGTCTTCTGACTACAGGGTCATGAACTTTCTACTACATCATACTTGTCTCTGTGGCATAAACTGTTGTTCTATAGCAAAGCCTCACTGTTTGGGAGAGATCTGCCTATGTGACTCTTTTATTTTAATAAAGTCCAGTAGCTCCTTCCAAAATCTAGAGTAAAATACAGTACGTCCCCAAAATCAAGACAGCTTTAAGTTCTAATAGCTTAAACCACTGGCTTTAGCTTTAAAAGATTAAAACTGTAGTAAAACCTTTGGTGTACCCTATATACCATCCTCTGTTTAGCTTTCAAAGACCTTCACAACCAGGTCCCAAGCTATCTTTGTAGCTTCACTATATATTACCCCCCTCCTAAAATCAGAAATCAAGTCAAGCAGATTCTTCCAAACCAAACCCTTCTCCTTGTCTTTACACTGGTTGTACAACGTCCCTTTCTCTTACTTCTCCCTTACAGACTCTCTCCTTTTTAAATGCATCTCAAGCAACATTATATGTATGTGTGTATACATATATATATATATATATATATATATATATATATACACACACACACACACATACATATATATGCATATTTAATATATGTGTGCTTAAACATACACACAAACACATACTGTATATATTCATATATATATTCATTGTCTCTCCCTTCTAGGGGTGGGGAACATATAGTCTCAAGGTTACATATGGCCCTCTAGGTCCTCAAGTGCAGCCCTTTGACTGAATCTAGGATTTGTTCTGTGGAGTGTGGATTCAGCCAAAGGGCTGCACTTGAGGACCTAGAAGGCCACATGTGGCCTCAAGGCTGTAGGTTTGGTTTCTTACCCCTGCTAGACTGTAAACTCCTTCCAAATAAGAATTATTTCATTCCTTTTATATGTATTTGCAGTACCTAACACAGCACCTGGTACGCAGTATTAATAAATGCTTGTTGGCTGGTTGATTGATTAATTAATTCAGAGTGGACTGAATCTGGGATGTTACCACACAAATGTTAATTGGTTACTAGAGCAGAATGGAACCTTGCCTTCACCTGCCAGATGTGAATAAATGTGTCTTCATTTGTCTTCAGGAAGTAGATTGTGTGTATAAGAGAGAGCTCACCATTTATAATTGATAGCATTCTGCCTGGAGGAAATAATCCCAAGATCCAGGCTGACTTGCCCTCTGTATTTAAGTAATGAAAGTGGGGTAAAGGAGTACCTTATTGAAATTTCTAAGTAAGATTAGGGACAAGAAGTGTCCAAAGAATGAAAAAACACCAATCACGTTGGGCGGAGGTAATAATAACAGTAATCACAAGAAGTCTAGTCATTAAAGGCCATAGAAATTGTTATTTCACAGGAAAATTATAATCTTCATCAATGGAAGAGTATCTTGATGGAAAAAATTACATATTAATTGGAATGGTAGTCATAATAATAATTTACACATACAGCATTTCATAACTATATATTTACTAGTAAATTATTAATCAATCAATCAACAAAACATTTATTATGTACATACTGTGTGCCAGTCACTATACTGGGGATACAAATTCATTCATTTATCTACTATTGATTTATCCATTCATTAATTTTTGATTCATTTTGAATCAAATAGTCCTCGCCCTTAAGAAACTTACATTCCATAGCTCATGGTGGCAGGGAGTTGAAGTTGGGTTTATAAAGGCCAAGCTAACAAAGTGAAAGTTCCAGACTTTTAATAAATTATAGTGGAACTGAATGTTAGATTGTTGAATTTCCATCTTAAGGATGAGAAAACTGAGGCCAAGAAAGATTAAGTTGTGTAATCTGGCTATGGTCAAAACAGCTCATCAGCAGTGGAGACAAAATGATATAATTAAGGAAAATACTATGGCGTTTGGAATCAGAGGACCAGATCTTGTTCAATCAATAATAAATATGCCTTAATTTTCCACTATGTACCAGGCCCTGTGCTAAGTGATGAAGATAAAAAGACAAAAGTAAAACATTTTTCTGACTTGAGGAAGTATACATTCTAATGACATAGATCACATGTGCTTATATGCATGGTTGGACTGATGAACTCAAAGTGTAGTTGTTAACGACTCAATATCAACATAGCAGGAGGTGTCTACAGGAGAATCCAGATACCTAGCTTTTGTCTAGTGCTGTATAATGTTTAATAAATTGTATTTAACAATGAGCTGGATACATGTAACACTCTTCAAATGTGCACAGAACACAAAACTGTGAGGAACAGAAAATACACAGGACAACCGAGTAAGGATCCAAAAACCTTTTAATGGGCTGAATATAAGGAAACACAACCCAATCAATCAATAAGTATCTAAGTAGCATCTACTTTGTCTTCAACACTGGCTAAATAAATACAAATGTAAAGTCTTATACTATGGATAAAAAAAAATCAACTTTATAACTGCAAGATGGAGGAGGAATGAATGGCTAGAAAACAGCTATTCTGAGAGTTTTAACAGATTGCAAGCTCAATATTAGTCAGCTACATGGTTTTGTTCAGTCATTTCAGTCATGTCTCCCCATTTGTGGTTTTCTTGGCAAAGATACTGAAGTGGTTTGCCATTTCTTTTTCAAGATCATTTTACAGAGGAGGAAATGGAGGCAAAGAGGATTAAGTGACTTGCCCAGGGTCACATGACTAGTATATTTTTGAAACAGATTTGAACTCATGAAGATAAGTCTTCCTGACTCCAAGCCCAGCACTCCATGCACTGGGTCACTTAGCTGCCCTCAGTTGTATGGTAAGGCAGTCAATTAGAGGCAATGTGACTTTTGGCTGTATTTATAGAGGTACAACTTCCATGAATTGTGTAGGTGTTAATTCCTCTTCTGCTCTGTTCTTGTCAAACCTCATCTGAAGTTTCATGTTCATTTCTGGGACCACAGGACACTGATAAGTTTAAGAATGTCCTGAGAAAAGAAACCAGGATGATTAAGGGCCTAGAGTTCAAGTCATATGGTTATTGGTTGAAATAATGAGGAGAAGTTGCAAGGACGGAAACTGAGACTTATTGTTATGAATAGCTTACAAATAATTAGAATGATCCAAAGGCAGAATGGACTACCTTAGCGATGATGGGTTCCATTCTTTGGAATGAAAGAAACAAGCATTTATTAAGCACCTACTGTGTATCAGGGACACTTTGCAAATATCTCCTTTGGTGCTAACAACCCTAGGAGTTAAAAATTATTTATTTTTATTTTTTTGCTTTTTGGAGGGCAGTTGGGGTTAAGTGACTTGCCCAAAGTCACAGGACTAGTAAGTAAGTAAATCTGAAGCAGGATTTGAACTCAGGTCCTCCTGACTCTAGGGCCAGGTGCTCTATTCACTGTGCCACCTAGCCACCCCGTAAGTGCCAGTATTAACCCATTTTACACTTGAAGAAATTAAGGCAGACAGAGTTTAAGTGACTCACCAGCTAGTAAGTACACCCAGCTAGGAAATGTCTGAGGTCAGATGTGAATGCTAGCTTTTCTGATGGAAATGAACTCTAGGGCACAGGGTTCTAACTACTGTACTGCCTATCGATCTTTGAGCAAGGGATGGCTTACTGTTTCTCTGGGAACAGTATACTGAACATTTTTTCATATATGGGTTGGACTAGGTGGCTGCTGAAATCCCTTCCACCTCTCAAGTAAATCAAATGTGCTAAAATAAAGTATATGCTATATATTAAGTATAAATGAATAAAAGGAAATGTACTAGAATCCGGGGCATTCAAGAAAAGCTTCATAGAAAAGGTTCAATCTGAACTTAGTCTTAAAGATATTTCAATAGGTGGGGGGAGGGGTGGAATGAAGTACTGCATTCCAGATGTGCGGGATGACTAAGGAAAAGGTACAGACAGGAAAACAGTGTCATGTGGGAGAAACAGTAAGATTTGACTGGATGAAAGTGCATATGAAAGAAAATAATATATGATAGGACTGAAAAAATAATTTTGGGTCAGCTTGCAAAGTGCTTAAAAACTTAAACACAGGAGTTTGTTGTTTAGAAATTTTTTGATTCTAGAAGGGGGAGCCTTTGAAGTTTCCTTCCCTATTACCTATGCATACATTAAGCAAATGATTTAATTCTCTGGCCTCATGGTCATTTATTTGTAAAACCAATAAAGTTTGAGCAAGCATTGAAATAGATGATCCCTGAGTTCCCTTCCAACTCCAAATCTGTAAAACATGAATTCTAGTCTCCTTTGACTTGCCCAAAGTCACATAGCTAAAACATGGTGAACCTAGAACATGACCCTCATTGACCTGACTTCAAACCCAGTGTTAAGGAACACCATGCTATCATCTTTCTTCAAGAAAATGTTTTATAGGAGCCCCAACACCCACAGAATGACACAGAGAAGCTAACCTCCCGCTGAGGAAAGCCTAGCAGCCCTGCAGGAAGGACCAGCGCAGTGCTCTGGGAGCTGGCAGCGCAACTCACAGCGCGTGGAAAGCCGAGCCCAAGTCTGCTTGAGCCGCGGTTTTAGCCCCAGGGCGGCCAGGCCAGCAGCTGACTGGAGGGACCCCAGAACACCAGCAGCTGTGGCAATTCCAGAATTATCAACACAGACATGCCTAGGACAAAGTGAGAGGTTAGTGCCCTATGGACTTTGGGACCATTATTTGGGGAACTCGTCGGCTTCCTCCCCTGGGGGCTAGAAGCCACTGAGGAGACACACCATTTTGTAGTTTTCAGTGGCAGCTCCAGCTCCTGGCCTGCGAACTGTAGGGAGATCCAGCGATCAGTCTTGGGAGGTAATCATTCTTGCTTTAACCTCCCTGGATCTGGATTGTGATCTGGGGTGGAGGTCGTGGGGTGGATATCTAGCTTGCCAGAAACGGATGTTGTCCCCCCACACATTCAGGGTGGAAGCTCCCCTGTATGGTGGCAGAGACATACTGTGGCAACAAGCCCAAAAGTCAAGTAATTAAGTGGCAACATGCCAAGGCAAAGGAAACAAATTAAACAGAAAAATTCAACATTAGACTCCTCTTTCGGGGGCAAAGAAGATCAAAGCATAGAACAGGAGGAGGTCTGTGAGGTCAGAAATCCTGCTCCAAAAGCCCCAAAGGAAAATATGAGTAGGTTATAGGCCATAAAGGAAGTTAAGAAGGACTTTAAAAATCAAATAAGAGAAGTGGAGGAAAATTTGGGAAGAGAAATGAGAAGGATGCAGGAAAAGTATGAAATGAGGGTCAACAGCCTGACTGAGGAAAACAACACCTTAAAAAACAGACTAACTCAAATGGCAAAGGAGGCCCAGAAGGGCAATGAGGAGAAGAATGCCTTAAAAAGTCGAATTTGCCAGATGGAAAAAGAATCTCAAAAGTTCTCTGAGGAGATTCATTCCTTCAGAGTTAGACTGGAGCAAATGGAAGCTAATGACTTTATGAGAAATCAAAATGCTGTTAAGCAGATCCAAACAAATGAAAGATTAGAAGGCAATGTGAAATATCTCATGGGAAAAACCACTGACCTGGAAAATAGATCCAGGAGAGACAATTTTTAAATTATTGGACTACCTGAAAGCCATGATCAAAGAAAGAACCTAGAGATCATCCTTCAAGAAATTCTCAAGGAAAATTGCCCTGATGTTTTAGATCCAGAGGGCAAAATAGAGGTTGAAAGAATCCACAGATCACCTCCTGAAAAAGATCCCAAAAGAAAACTCCCAGGAATATTATAGCCAGGTTCCAGAATCCCCAGATCAAGGAGAAAATACTCCAAGCAGCCAGGAAGAAACAATTTCAATATTGTGGAAACACAATCAGAATAGCACAGGACCTGGCAGCTTCCACACTGAGGGACTGAAGGGCATGGAATATGATATTCCAGAGGGCTAAAGAGCTGAGACTGAATCCAAGGGTCACCTACCCAGCAAAACTGAGTATTTTGTTTCAGAGGAAAATATGGTCATTCAGTGGAATAGAGGACTTTCATGCATTCTTGAGGAAAAAACCAGAGTTGAATAGAAAATTTGACATCCAGACATAAGAAGCAAGAGATGCTTGAGAAGGTAATCGAGGAAAAGAAATCCAAAGGAACTTATCAAAGTTGACCTATTTACATTCCTACATGCAAAAACAATAACTGTGATTGATGAAACCTTTCTCAGTATGAAAATAATGGAAGAAGAGTGTATGGTCATATGAATACATATGTGAATGTGTGTATATATGTTTAGTTATACATGGATAGAGGGCATAAGTTGAATTTGTTGAAAAGGGAGGATACTTAAGGGGTGAAATTATGAGGTGAGAGAGGAAAGTGGCAAGAGGAGATGGGGAAGGGTAGGGTAAACTTTGCCCCCCAAGGGTAGGGTAAACTATCTCATGTAGAAGAAGCAAGGGGAAGTGGCTGCAAGGGAGGGGAAGAATAGGAAGGCAAAAAAGCAAAACGACATTCTCATTTAATTTGGTTCAGGGAGAGAATGACATACATACTAAATGGGATATCTCAACCTGCAGCAGAATAGGGGGAAGGGGGATAAGAGGGGGGATAATGGATGGGAGGGCATTCTTGGGGGGAGGGGAGGTTGGAAGTACCCACTATAGAAGAGGGACAGGATCAAGTAGGGAATGGACCAGGTGGGGGTGGGATGGGTGGGAGGGAATTATAAGCAGCCTTGTACAATATATCTACTATGGTAATGTTTTGCATAGCTAGACATGTACAACATATACTGAATTACTTATCTTCCCAGAGGGAAATGGGTGACAAGGGAGGAAGGGAATGGATCTGAAATTTGAGGTCTTAAAATGAAATGTTTCAAATATATATAAATGCTATTATTAATACTCTTTTGCTTGTAATTGGTAGATAAGATGTGCAGGCATTGGGGCACAGAGATTCACCTTGCTCTAATGGAAAAGTGTGCAGGCATTGGGGCACAGAGATTCACCTTGCTCTAATGGAAAAGTTGAAGGGGGTATGGGAGAAGATATGGGAGAGAGCAGATTGGAGGAAGCGATATCTTGTGGGACTGGTATTCCGGGAGGGTGGGTAGGTGAAAAATGGGGGGAAAAAATTGTAACTCAAAATCTGTCGGAAATGAATGATGTAAAACAGAAGTTAATAAAGCATTTGCTTAATAAGAAAAAAAGAAAACTTCTTATAAAATTCAAGATGCTAAATCAATAAACAGCAATAGCAAAATAGAGCTTCACATGCTCACTGAAAGACAAAAACCTAGACAGCAGCAATGCCTATAGACTGGAGTATAGCAAATGAGAAACGTGCCTGACATACTCAAAGGACTACAGGAAAAAAGGATTGTGATTTGAGGCTTCTTATATGGATATCTTATGATATATAGCAGGGAGGTAATAGTATCTGTCTAAATAACTCAGTGACTAAGACCAGAAGACATTTTTCAGTTTGGGGTAATTCATTATTAGCTCCATGCAATAAGAGGGCATTCCATGATTGGCAATAGAAATGTTTTAAAGGCTCCAGAGATTGATTTATGAGGAGATATTAAAGCAATTAAGTATGTGCTAAGAAAAACGTCTAAGGGGCATAGCTGTCGAAAAAAATCTGGTTACAAATAAGATAGAAGTAAATGCATTACTCAAGATGATAAAAAAAATGCATGTGATGAAGAGTAATTAGAATAAATTAAGAAATTAAAGATATATAACTGGTAGTAACAGGCAGTGGTGGTCAGCAGTATACCTCCAGGGGTTTCCCTCAAGCTGTGACATCCCCAGTATTTTTCCTGAGTCGAACACTCCACTGGGGACAAGAGGTCAGGAGTCTCCCACTGGTGAGGCAATTTATCTAAATCAATATGGGGAAACACACTTACTGGATTTAGCCCTAGAGATTCTTCCCTTTTGGGTTTTGACTGACCCTGGAGATGGCTCTGATTCCCGGAAATCCTGGTCAGGGAGACATATGTAAAACTGTGAAGAAAACTAGCTACTCTTAATTGTGTGTGTGTTGAAGGTGGGGAGGGGGCATGTGTGTATGTTTAACCTGGGGCAAACATATTTGTGGAAGTGGATGATATAAAGGAAAAAATAAAACCAACAGAGAAATTGGTACCCAACCACAGTGCCATACCCAGAAAAATTAGGTGAAAATTAATTAGTGATGGCATATAGATCTTTGAAAAGAATTACACATTCTCAGAGTTGGAAAAGACCTCAAGGATCATCAACAAGTCCCTAAGGTACTAGGTATTGCAATAGATAAGTTGTTCAAAGTGAGGAAGATCTGAGTTCAAAATTCAGACCTCAGATATTTACTAGCTGTGTGGCTCTAAGCAAGTCACTTAACCTTTGCTCAGTTTTATCATCTGTAAAGTCAGATAATAATTGCACCTACCTTCCAGGATTGTTGTGAGAACCAAATAAAATAACAAATATACAATGCTTTGCAAATCTTAAAATGCCATTATATAAGTATAGGATTTTTTTTTTTTTACAGTGAATCATCCAGTCTTTTATGACTGAGAGGGAGTCTACTAATATCTTTCCAAGATACTTTTGGATGCCTCAGAGTGCTAGGAAAATTTTTCCTTTCATGTAATCTAAAACTTCTTTTCAACTTACATACATTAATCTTAGTTCTAACTTCACGTGCTAAGCAAATAAATCTTCCATAGAATGGCCTTTCAAATGAGAACTTTGAACCTTTCCAAGACCCAAGACTCTCTTTCTTTTGGATGATCACACCCAATTCCTTGACCTGATCCTCATAATATATTAAGAATTCCAGGTCTTTTATCATCATAGGTGCCTTCCTCTAGAACAGGATGGGGGAACCTGCATCCTCAGGGCCATATGTGATCTCAAGGCTGCAGGTTCCCCACTCTGCTAGATACATTCCAATTTAATAGGATCCTTCCTACCCAGAGGCCTCTAGGATTTTGTAAATGGTCTTTAAGAATGGGCACTGCCAAAAAATGTAAATCCTCCCTGATCCATATCTACTCTTACTTTCCGGACAATGAGTAGCTTCAAATTTAGCTAGGTTAGTACTCAAACAACACACACAGAGTCAAGTTTCCAGGCCTACAGCTAGTGGCTTTTTAGCTTGCTAATACCAATTTGATTTGCATTGTCATGGCACAATTTTCAAGAATCCAGGGTCACTGCCTGCCATAGTAAAGCATCAACATAGGCAGCTAGATGATCTGAGTTCAAATCCAGCCTCAGATATTTAATAGCTATATGACCTACTAGCTGTGTGACCCTGAGCAAATCAGTCAGTTTGGAGAAACTCACTGAGGTTATTTCCCGGTCTTGGGAGAACAGAGAAGGTGAGGCAATTTTAGATGGATTTTCATTATTCAACAAGTATTTCTTGGCCACCTCAAATCAATAAAATTATATAAATAAATAAATATATGTATACAAGGTATAGGTGCATATATATGTATTTATATTTTAAATTTCTGAACAATTATATCTACATATAGCTACATAGCCTGCTCCAAAAGTCTTAGTGAAGTTCTAAGTTTTTATGGTTTTGCTGGGGTTTAGAATATACAGCAATAGTTTCAAAGCTATAAAGTACCAACATCGAGATTCAAAGCCAGGTCTTCATGATTTCAGGTGCATCATTTAAAAAAAAAAACATACTGCATCTTTACCAGATATTAAAGTGCATTTAGAATTATGTATCAAAACTAAGGATAAAAACTAGAAAGATTATTATCCCCAATTTACAAATGAGAAGCCAGTACTAAAATCCAGGCCCTTATACTTCAAGACCCCACCATGTGATGGGAATTTAGTGAAGTAGGCCAGTATTGGAAAAATTGTGAAAGACTCATGAAAGGAGTGATGAATGTTGGATTTTGAATTTGGAAAGGCATGAGGAAAGCATTTCATGTGCAGGCAGCTACAAGAATAAGGTTTGGATTTGGAAATAGCGGAATATATCCAGAGTGTAACTAGTAAAGCAGCCAGGGTGGGAGAGAGAAATACCCTGAGATAAGGTTGGATAAGGTAGTAGGGGGCAAGATTATGGGGAATCTTGAATATCAAACGGGTGTAAGATCTGATGCTCCTTGTTTTTTTCTTTCTTGAACATGATTTGTCATGAAGACCACATATGCAAAAGCTCATTGGGGTATCTTCAGGATTCTTGTAGCTCAGGATGCCTATCAGTTTCAAAGTCTTCTGGTCATGGTCTTGCCAACCAAGGAAAATTGCAACTTGTCATGGTAGATGCCAGGATCAGTTTTTCTACCCTTACTCTTACAGATTTTTTATAGGTCATAAAGGCATTGTGTCATTGAGGAATTGCTGGATCAAAGAAGCTAATAAATATTGTTGTTCATTCTTTGTTTCCAAGGAGGACCAGTGACATCACAGATGAAGTTTTGACTTGTGTGAGAACTGGATTTATATGAGACAGAGTTGTACAAAGTTATACGCATTCCCTCCATCCTATCCCACCCCCGACTTGTTCTGTTCTCTACTTTGATCCTGTCCCTTTTCAAAAGTGGATGCTTCCAACTTACATCCCCCCCAGTCTACCCTCCCTTGCCCATCCCTCCTTTCATCCCCTTCTTCCCTACTCTCCTGTAGGGTGAGATACCCTCATTAGTGTGTATGTCATTTCTTCCCTAAGTCAGATTCAATGAGAATAAGGTTGACTCATTCCCTTGCCTTCCTGTTCTTCCCTTCCATTGTAACAATTTTCCCTTGCCTCTTCTATATGAGATAATTTACCCCATTCTGTCTCTCCCCATCTCCTCTCATTATATTCCTTTCTCACCTCTCAATTTCACCTTTTAAGTATCATCCCTTCCTATTAAATTGGTCCTGTGCCCTCTGTCTATGTATACCTGTACACACACACACACACACACACACACACATATATGTATATGTATATATATATACACATGCTCACATGTCTTCATACGCCCATATACACTCCTATATAGACATATATATGAATGTATGCATATATACATATATAGATATATATTCACATTTCTATTCCTTTCAACTATTCTCATACTGAGAAAAGTTTCATAAGTTACAATTATCATTTTTCCATGTAGGAATGTAAATAGTTTAACTTTGATAAGTTGCTTATGATTTCTTTTCCCTCTTTACCTTCTCATGCTTCTCTTGCTCCTTGTATCTGAATGTCAAATTTTCTATTCAACTCTGGTTTTTTAATCAAGAATACTTGAAAGTCCTCCATTCCATGGAGTGAATATATTTTCCCCTGAAACATGATACTAAGTTTTTCTGGGTAGGTGATTCTTGATTTCAATCCCAGCTCCTTTGACCTCTGGAATATCATATTCCAAGATCTTTGATCCCTCAGTGTAGAAGCTGCCAGATCCTGTGTTATCCTGATTGTGTTCCACAATATTGAAATTGTTTCTTCTTGGTTGCTTGTAATATTTTCTCCTTGATCTGGGAACTCTGGAACCTGGCTATAATATTACTAGGAGTTTTCTTTTGGGGATCTTTTACAGGAGGTGATTGGTGGATTCTTCCAACCTCTATTTTACCCTCTGGTTCTAAAACATCAGGGTAATTTTCCTTGAGAATTTCTTGAAGGATGATTTCTAAGTTCTTTTGTTGATCTTGGCTTTCAGGTAGTCCAATAATTTTTAAATTGTCTCTCCTGGATCTATTTTCCAGGTCAGGGGTTTTTCCCATGAGATATTTCACATTGCCTTCTCTTTTTTCATTTGTTTGGATCTTTTTAATAGTATCTTAATTTCTCATAAAGTCACTAGCTTCCATTTGTTTCAATATAATTCTGAAGGAATGACTCTCTTCAGTGAGCTTTTGAGATTCTTTTTTCCATCTGGCAAATTCGTCTTTTTAAGGCTTTCTTCTCCTCATTGTTTTTGAGCCTCTTTTGACAATTGAGTTAGTCTATTTTTAAGGTGTTATTTTCTTCAGTCAGGTTGTTGACTCTCATTTCATAATTTTCTTGCATCATTCTTGTTTCTCTCCCCAATTTTTCCTCCACTTCTCTTATTTGGTTTTCAAAATCCTTCTTAAGCTCCTCTATGGCCTATAACCAGATCATATTTTTCTTGGAAGCTTTTGGTACAGGAGTTCTGACTTCATTGTCTTCCTCCTGTTATATGCTTTGATCCTTTTTGCCCCCAAAATTGGATTCTAATGTCGGATTGCTCTGCTTGCTTTGCTTCCTTTGCTTGTTCATGTTTCCACTCAGTACTTGACTTTTGAGCTTTTTGCCACAGTAGAATTCTGCTACCAGAGAGGGAAGCTTTGTCCCCACTGGGGTTTTCTCAGTTGCTGGAGCTATTAGTTGGGTGCCCTCTCTGAAGCCTCCACATGCTCTATGAAACTGGTTATGCACCCCAGGACCTCCACCTTAGACCACAATCTGGATCCAAGCAGGTTAAAGCAAGAGCAATTACCCATCAGACTGCTCCCTTGGTCCCCCTACAATCTGCAGGCCAGGAGCTCTTAAGCAGCCACTTGGTAGCAGTTGCACAGCTGCAATGCCTCAGCTGCTTCTCCCTCCAGGGGATAAATCCGACTACACTCCCAACTACTGGATCCCAAAGTCCACACTGCAATGACTTCTCACTTTGTCCTTAGCATCTATGGGTTGATAATACTGGAAATCACCACAGCTGCTGGTGATCAGTTAGGTGCATTAAAAGTTCATCACAAAATACAACATCCATTTCTATTTCAAAAGAAAACATAAGAATAAATTCAGTTTTTCTTAAATTGATAAGTAGTATCTATCTAAAACCGAGAGTAAGCATCATCTATAAGGGGGTAAATTAAAAGCCTTTTCAAAAAGATAAAGGGCAAAGCAAAGGTGTCTGTTTTCATCCCTTTTATTAACCTTGCATTAGAAATGCCATCTATAATAATGATGCAAGAGAACAGAAATTCAAGGAATAAGAATAGGCAATGAGGAAACAAAATTATTACTCTTTTCAAACAATATGAACTCGAGAGAATATGCTAAAAACTAGTTGAAACAATTAACAATGTTAACAAAGTTGAAAGATATAAAATAAACTCATTTAAATCATCAGCATTTCTATGTACTATGAACAAAATCCATCAGAAAGAGATAGAGAAATTCCATTTAAAATAACTGCAGACATAACTAAATATTAGGCAGTCTACATTCCAAGACAAACCAGGGGCTAAATAACAATTTCAAAGCACTTTCCATGCCAATAAAGGCAGAACTAAACAGGAGGAGAAACACTAACTGTGCATGGATAGGCTAAGCCAGTACAATAAAACCGACAATTCTAACTAAATTGGCTTACTTATTAAGTACCACAGTAATCAAACTACCAAATTATTATTTTATAGAGCTAGAAAAATAATAACAAAAGTGGGGTAAGGACCTATTTGAACAAAAATATTTTCTTTCAGTGGTAGCAAAGAATTGAAAATTGAGAGGATGTCTATCAACTGGGTAATGGTTGAACAAATTGTAGTATATTATTGTGATGGAATATTATTGTGATATAAGAAATGATGAGCAGGATAATTTCAGAAAAAGCTGGAAAAACTTACATGAACTGATGCCAAGTGAAGTGAGCAGAGCAAGGAGAAACCATATACAGTTATAAAAATATTTTATGATGATCAACTGTGAATGACTTAGCTATTCTCCGCAACATAATGATCCAAGACAATTCCAAAGGACTGATGATGAAAAATGTTTCAACCTTCAGAGAAATAATTGATGGAGTCTGAATGCAGATTGAAGCATATTACTTTAATCTTCTTTATTCTTATCATAGTGTTGTTTTGTTTGTTTTATTTTTCATTTTGGTGTGTGTTTTCTTTCACAACATGACTAATATGGATATGTTTTAAATGATTTCACATATATAACATATCAAATTGTTTATGGTCTCAGGGAGCAGGGAGGGGAGGGAGAGAAGAAAAGAATTTGGAATTCAAAATTTTTTAAAAGAATGTCAAAATGTGTTTTTCCATATAATTGAGGAAAAATAAATTATTATTAAAAGTAACAAAATTCATCCGGAAGAATAAATGTTCAAGAATATGAAGGGGATATCAGTGGGAAAAAATGTGAAGGAAGATAGGCTAGCACTACAAAATTTAAAACTATGCTATGAAATGGTAATCATCAAAATGATCTGATACTAAGAAACAGAGCTCTGGATCAGTGGAATCAAAAATTTGTGAAAACTGGAAAACAGTTTAGCAGAAACTGGGTGTCAACAAACATCTCACACTGTATACCAAGATAATGTCAAAATGGAGAAATTATTTAGACAAAAGGGGTGATAATAGTAAATTAGGGGGGCATGAAAAAAATTTACCTGTCAGATCTATTAATAAAGGAAGAGTTTATACACAAACAAGAGATAGAGAGAATAAAGGGAAGTAAAATGGATATTTTTAAGTACATGAAATCTTAAAATCTTTACACAAAAACTCAATGCAGCCAAAATTAGAAGGAAAACAAAAAAAAATGGTGGTGGGGGAGGGAGTTACAGCAAGTTTTTCTGATAAAGGCCTCATTTTTAAATATACAGAGAACTGACCCAAATTTGTGAAAGTAAGGCCAATAAGCAATTTTCAGAAGAAGAAATCAAAGCTATCAATAGTCATATACAAAAATGAATACTCTAAATTACTACTTATTAGAGATATGCAAACGAAAACTACACTCAGGTACCACTTCATACTTATCAGATTGGCTAACATGACAGAAGAAGAAAATGACAAATGATGAGAGGGATATGGGGAAATGGGGACATTAATGCACTGCTCATATATTTGTGAATTAATCCAATTATTCTGGAGAACAATTTGGAACTATGCTTAAATCTGCATTCCAAGGGGATCAAAGAAAAAGAAAAGGAGCTATATATACAAAAATATTTATAGTAGTTCATTATTGTGGTGGCAAAGAATTATAAATGGAAGAGATACCCATCAATCAGGGAATGGCTAAACAAGTTGTGATATAGCATTGGGGTGGAATATTATTATGCTAAAAGAAATGTTGGGAGGGAGGATCCAAGATGGCAGCATAAAAGCAGGAAAACTCCCTGTGCTCCCCCCATAACCACCTCAAATAAAAAATGACTCTAAACAAAATTACTATGAACAAAAAAAAATGACTCTAAACAAACTTTAGGGCTACAGAACCCACAAAGTGACAGAAAGAAACAAATCTACCACTGAAGAGAGCCCAACAGGCAGAGAGGAAGGGTTCATCACAGCAATCTGGGAGCCAAGCCCAGCCCCACCTGAGCCTGAGGTCTTAGCCTCAGGACAGCCTGACCAGGTGAGGCTAGAAGGACTTTAGTAGAGTGGATCAACAGTAGCTGTGATGGTTTCCAGAATCATCAACCCATAAATGCCAAAGACAAAGTTACAGGTGAGTATAGACTTTGGGAGCAAGGAGTCTGGGAGCATGGTATGGCCTCTGCCCCCAGAGAGAGAAGTGGCTGAGGCATGGTGGCACCATACTTCATGGCTGCTTCAGTGCTCCTGGCCTGCAGATTGTAGGGGGACCTAGCAACCATTCTGAGGGGTAATTGCTCTTGCTTTAACCTGCTTGGATCTGGATTGCTATCTAGGGTAGAGGTCCTGGGGTATGTGACCAGTGTGCCAGAGCCAGTGGAGGCTTCTGAGAGTGCAGCCAACTAATACCTCTGGCAGCTGAGAAAAACCCCAACAATTTGGGACAAAGCTCACCTCTCTGGAAGCAGAGTTCTACTTTGGCAAAAAGCTCAAAAGTCAAGTAATTGAATGGCAACATGAGCAAGCAAAGGAAGCAAAGCAACCACAGCAATCCGACTTTAGATTCCTGTTTTGGGGACAAAAAGAATCACAACATGGAACAGGAGGAAGACAATGAAGTCAGAACTCCTGTACCAAAAGCTTCCAAGAAAAATATGAACTGGTTACAGGCCATAGAGGAGTTTAAGAAAGATTTCTGAAAACCAAATAAAAGAAGTGGAGGAAAAATTGGGAAGAGAAATGAGAATGATGCAAGAAAATCATGAAAAGAGTTTGAGCCATTTTTGAGCCTCAGTTTTCTTTTCTTTAAAAGAAGGCTATTAGGCTCAACACCTGCCTCTAGCTTCACATGAATGAACTTATGAATTCCTGAGGCACCCTCTGAGCTTTTTAATGTGTTGTGGGCAGATAAGAACTTAAAATGCTTAAAAACCCTGCCATTCAGGAATTTTCACTTGGACAAAGTTTGGATTTTGAATTTTTTTTCTTAAATTTTATGTGGGTACAATAAACTTTTCCCCAAACACCTTAGTCAAGAACACATTTGTCCCATAAAACTGTCACAATGCAGGCGAAGAACAAGAAGGCAAAAAGGAATGGGTCAACCTTACTCTCATTGAATCTGGCTTGAGGAGGGAATGACATACACACTAAATAGGGTATCTCACCCTAAGGGAGAGTAGGGGGAAGAGGATTCGAGGGGGGATGACAGAGAGGAGGGCAGGTTGGGGGGGAGGGAAGTTAGAAGCACACACTTTTTGAAAAGGGACAGGGTCAAAGTAGAGAATAAAATAAGGGGGGGGGGAATAGGATGGAGGGAAATATAGTCCATCTTTCACAATATATCCACTATGGAAATGTTTTGTGTAGCTACACATGTATAAACTATATTGAATTGCTTGTCTTCCTAGTAAGTTGGGTGATAAGGAAAGAAAGGAAAGAATTTGGAATTCTAAGTTTTAAAATCAAATGTTTAATATATATATATATTTATATGCAACTAAGAAATAAGATACACAGGCACTAGGGTATAGAGATCCATCTTGCCCTCCTGGAAAGTTGGAGGGGGATGGGAGAGGATATAGGAGAGAGCAGATTGGAGGATGGGGTATACAGTGGGATCCCTGTTTTGGGGTAATGGGTAGGGGAAATACAGGGAGAAAATTTGTAACTCAAAATCTTATGGAAATGAATGATGTAAACTAAAAATAAACAAAAAAATAATTTAAAAAAAGAAGAGAAATGTTGGGCAAGTTGGTTTTGGAAAAACCTGGGCAGACTTCTATGAATTTATACAAAGTGAAGTGAACAGAACCAGGAAACCACTATACATGGTAATAGCAATACTGTTGCTATACATATGGTACACAGTGACAACAAGAATTATTATCAATTGTAAAAGATTTGACTACTCTACTCAATGCAATGATCCAAGTGTAATGGTAATGGGAATTTGAAGATCTTCCCTGCCCCTTAATAAGCCTAAGGGAATTTGAAGACCTTCCCTGCTTTAAAAATAAACTATGCCGGGGCGGAGCCAAGATGGCGGAGTAGAAACAGCTCCTCCAAGCCTCTCTGCCCCCAGATTCTCCACAAACTATGTAAAAAAGGACTCTGAAAATCTTCTGGAGCCCCAGCACCCACAGAACGACACAGAGAAGCTAACCTCCCGCTGAGGACAGCCCAGCACCCTGCAGGAAGGACCAGCGAAGTGGTCTGGGAGCCGGCAGCGCGCAGAGCGCAGGAGCGGAGCCGAGCCCAGGTCCACGTGAGCCGAGGTTTTAGCCCCAGGGCGGCAGGGCCAGTAGCCGGCTGGAGGAACCCCAGAACACCAGGAACTGTGGAGACCCCAGAATTATCAACATAGACTTGCCTAGGACAAAGTAAGAGGTTAGTGTCCTATGGACTTTGGGACCTGTATTTGGGGAATGCATCAGCTCCCTCCCCTGGGGGCTAGAAGCTGCTGAGGAGACACGCCACTGTGTAGTTTTCAGAGGCATTTCCGGTTCCCAGCCTACAAATCGTGGGGAGATCCAGCGATCAGTCTTGGGGGGTAATCGCTCTTGCTTTAACCTCCCTGGATCTGGATTGTGATCTAGGGTGGAAGTTGTGGGTGGGTTTACAGCTTGCCAGAAACGGAAGTTGCCCCTCACACGTTCGGGACGAAAATTCCTCTAGCTGGCCTTAAAGCCATAGTGTGGCAACAAGCCCAAAAGTCAAGCAATTAAGTGGCAACATGCCAAGGCAAAGGAAACAGAAAATGCAACCCTAGACTCCTATTTTGGGGGCATAGAGCGGGAAAAGGACTGTGAGGTCAGAAGTCCTGCTCCAAAAGCCCCAGGGGAAAACATGAGCGGGTTGCAGGCCATAGAGGACCTTAAGAAGGACTTTAAAAATCAAATAAGAGAAGTGGAGGAAAAATTGGAAAGAGAAATGGGAAGGATGCAGGAAAAAGTATGAAATGAGGGTCAACAGCCTGACTGAGGAAACAACACCTTAAAAAATAGACTAACTCAAATGGCAAAGGAGGCCCAAAAGGGCAATGAGGAGAAGAATGCCTTAAAAAGTCGAATTTGCCAGATGGAAAAAGAATCTCAAAAGTTCACTGAGGAGATTCATTCCTTCAGAGTTAGACCGGAGCAAATGGAAGCTAGTGACTTTATGAGAAATCAAGATGCTGTTAAGCAGATCCAAACAAACGAAAGATTAGAAGGCAATGTGAAATATCTCATGGGAAAAACCACTGACCTGGAGAATAGATCCAGGAGAGACAATTTAAAAATTATTGGACTACCTGAAAGCCATGATCAAAGAAAGAACCTAGAAATCACCCTTCAAGAAATTCTCAAGGAAAATTGCCCTGATGTTTTAGATCCAGAGGGCAAAATAGAGGTTGAAAGAATCCACTGATCACCTCCTGAAAAAGATCCCAAAAAGAAAACTCCCAGGAATATTATAGCCAGGTTCCAGAATCCCCAGATCAAGGAGAAAATACTACAAGCAGCCAGGAAGAAACAATTTCAATATTGTGGAAACACAATCAGAATAGCCCAGGACCTGGCAGCTTCTACACTGAGGGATCGAAGGGCATGGAATATGATATTCCAGAGGGCAAAAGAACTGGGAATGAACCCAAGGGTCACCTACCCAGCAAAACTGAGTATTTTGTTTCAGGGGAAAATATGGTCATTCAGTGGAATAGAGGACTTTCAAGCATTCTTGAGGAAAAAACCAGAGTTGAATAGAAAATTTGACATCCAGACACAAGAAGGAAGAGATGCCTGAGAAGGTAATCAGGGAAAAGAAATCAAAAGGAACTTATCAAAGTTGAACTATTTACATTCATATATGGAAAAGCAATAACTGTGACTGATGATATCTTTCTCACTATGAAAATAATGGAAGAAGGGGGTGTGGTCATACGAATACATATGTGAATGTGTGTGTATATGGTTACAGTTATATATGGATAGAGGGCATAGGTTGATTTTGTTGGGAAGGGAGAGTACTCAAGGGATGAAATTATGAGGTGAGAGAGGAAAGTGGCAAGAGGAGATGGGGAGAGACAGGGTAGGGTAAACTATCTCATGTAGGGGAAGTGGGTGCAAAGGAGGGGGAGAATAAGGAAGGCTAAAAAGGCAAAACCACATTCACATTGAATTTGGTTCAGGGAGAAAATGACATACATACTAAATGGGATATCTCAACCTGCAGCAGGATAGGGGGAAGGGGGATGAGAGGAGGGATGATGGATGGGAGGGCATCCTTGGGGTGAGGGGAGGTTGGAAGTACCCACTATAGAAGAGGGACAGGATCATGTAGGGAATGGACCAGGTGGGGGGTGGGATGAGTGGGAGGGAATTATAAGCAGCCTTGTACAATATATCTACTATGATAATGTTTTGCATAGCTAGACATGTACAACATATACTGAATTACTTATATCCCAAGAAGGAATGGGTGACAAGGGAGGAAGGAAATGGATCTGAAATTCGAGGTCGTAACATTAAATGTTTCAAATATATATATAAATACTATTATTAATACTCTTTTGCCTATAATTGGGAGATAAGATGTGCAGGCATTGGGACACAAAGATTCATCTTCCTCTAATGGAAAAGTCGATGGGGGTATGGGAGAAGGTATGGGAGAGAGCAGATTGGAGGAAGCGATATCTTGTGGGACTGCTATTCTGGGAGGTTGGGTAGGGGAATAATGGGGGGAAAATGATTGTAACTCAAAATCTGGCGGAAATGAATGATGTAAAACAGAAGTTAATAAAGTATTTGTTTAAAAAAAAAAAGGGAACTTCCAAGTAAGGAAAATCCCTTTTGTAATTCAGGTTAATGTTTTCTCTGCCAGTTTGTGTCAGAGGCAGAATTGGAACCCAAATCTCTCTGACTTTAAGACTGACTTTCTAGCTATTCTGCCCTACTGCCTCTTAAACGTTGTGCCCACAATTTTTAAAACATTGACTGTTTACTTAAAAAAAATAAAAGATTTCATTAATGGCCTTTAAAATAAATAAATAAATAAATAAATAAACTATGCCCCCTAATAGGCTGAATGTAACCACATGGAGCCTGTAATGGGAGGAGTTTGCTGAAGGGTGGAGCAGAGTCCACAGGAAGCTAGGAGTCAGAACAGCTAGACACTAGGAGGATAGAGGACAGAAGGCAAGCAGACAGGCTAGTGAGTAAATGTTGGTTTGTGGGAAGGCTAAAGGATACTGTGGCTCTTGATGCTGTTGTGGCATGTTGTGGCTTATTAGCTTCTTAGTTACTATGATGGAATTGACTTACTGGTGTTGGGATTCTATTTTCTGGTGTCTGAAAAAGGTTGTGTTTCTGTTTTATATATGGAGAGTCTGTTATGTTTTGGTGATTGAGCAACATGTGGGTATATTTATAGTGACCATGGGGGCTGTGAAGATTGCATTGTCACTACAACAAGACAATTCAAAAGTACCCGTGATGAAAAATGCTATCCACCTCCAAAGAGTGAACTGATGAACTTTGGGTGCAGATTATACTTTTTTCCACTTTCTTTATTTTTCTTGGGTTTTTAAAAATTGTTTTTATGCTTTGGTTTGGTTTGAGTTTTTAGAAGAATGGCTAATGTGGAAATATGTTTTGAATGACTTCACATGTATAATTGATACTATATCGCTTGTCTTCTCACTAAGTGGAGGACAGGATGAAGGGAGGTAGAGGATTTAGAACTCAATTTTTAAAAAATTAATATTATCAATAAATTAATTAAAAATAAAAATGCTACTAATGTCAAAGCATAAAGAGACGAATTTGTTTTACCTGAAGCAAAAATAGCTGAAGAGGGGCAGTGATTCTAATGACAATTGGAGGTGACAGGCTGTGGAGATGCAACCGTTTGACAATTCAATTGAACAGGGAGTGGGTGTGTATTCAAGCTTATGAAAATGTATTCGGTATTGCTCTAATAAATGTGTAACAACCAGCTTAAGGGAAGAGGAGGGGTATGTACTGTTATAACATACTTTTAAGTTTAATTTGCATAATTAAATTTTCACCATCACTTTTAAGTCTAGACAATCAACAAAACAATAAATCAACCTCTGATTCATAGTATTTTTTAATTACCGATGTATAAATTGAATGCTTACTATGAAAATTTAACAACTGGCTCAGTACTACATCTGTTTCCAATATATCCCTAATATGACTATGCTGTCCCTCTTCCCAAAACTACACTTCCCCTCATGCTGATATCATGAGCCAAATAGTCTTCAGTACTTCTGGATGTTTGAAGGGCAAGGAAATAGTTATTATAAGTTTCATTAGAAAGCATATAGGGATTGAACTAGCATCTGAAATCTCAAATCCTTAATAGCAACAGGATTCTATTTTGATGATTAATACCTGGAAGAAATAGCCTCTTTACCATCTATTAATAGATTTATCAAATCTTGGAATTGGCAGTCTGGCTAAAATTCCCACACAATACAAGAAGTCTCCATAAAGTGTCCCTTTCAAGTGGCCGTCCAATTGCTTCTCACTAAGTCTTATTGCTGTATGATTGCAGAATGAATATTAGAAAGGTTTGTATTATACTGAGTTGCAATCTCTCTCCTCATAACTCCCACACACTGGTTATAGTTCTAATTTATGAAGTACAACAGAGTAATTTTCCTTTTTCCAAATATTTTAAAGCAGCTATAATGAACTCCCCCTCTCTTGACCCACCTGCCCAACATCTCCTTTTTTCCAGGATAAATGAGATTATAACCTCAAATCAAATTAAATCCAATGAGATAATATTTTTAAGCACTTAGCACAGTGCCTGGACATAGGATATACTTGATAAATGCTTGTTCCTTCCTTTTCTCTCCCCTAAACATTTGCAGTTCCTTCAACTGTTCTTCCTAGAGTAAGATGTAAATTATAGATCATCAGTCTAGAGACCTCAGGATCCATTTAGTTCAATACCTTCATTTTCAAGTTCCCTCTCCATTTGTGTCAATATAATTGAGGTGGCCCATGATTTAGTTTCCCCAAAATACCTCTCTATATGAAATTAAAATATAACATAAAATCCTGTTTGCACACAACTGAAATATTTTCGAGCCAGTAGAAATCCTGGTTCTCTGAGTTTCTGTAATCTCTCAGGATAAGCTTAGATAAGCTTAAGACTTCCTCCTGGTACATTCCATCAAGAACTCCCTATAGCCCTATCAACTAGTCCCATAAATAGACCTTCTAAACACATCTTCCACAGAGGCGCTCAGCAAGAATCTCCCCAAAACTCATTACACCATTCTAAGGGGAAAAATAAAACATAATAAAACAGAAAAAATAATCTGGCCAAATATAATTTGTTTTTAAAAAAAGGTTCCAGTTTCAACTTTGTATCTAATCTTTTCTTTAGAGAACTCATATTTATCATTGTTTTTCACATGTTAGATTAGGGACAAAATAATTCATAGCCCAGAACCTACCCATACCCATGAGCTGCAATGATAAGGGTATGATTATATAGCACTCTCTCCTTTGTTCTTTATGCATCTCTTAGCTGTGTTTGCATAAGGGTTTATGCAGGCTAAAGGTGATCATGTGGTGAGGGTACCAACAAGGTTTATTCTCAAAAGAAAGTTATTCTAAGTACAACATAGAAATATTTGTCTATTTCCAGTATTTAAGAGAGCTTTCCTTTGCAATGATTTGGTTCTCAAATGCTGAGGGAGAGTAAAATCTGATTTCCCTTAGGAATGTAAAAATGATGTCAATTCCCAGGTAAACACTGACTTTTAGAAATGTAGAAATCTGTCCCTTTCCCCCAGTCTCATAGCAGCTCCCCACGCAGATAACATCCCTAATCTTTTTTCAGTACTCTTCAGAAGTCTGTATGCAATCATCTCCCAAATTGAATTCTAGAATAAAGGATTTATGATCCACAGTTTTCTGGGACAAATGTGTTCTCCACAAAGGTGTTTGGGGAAAAGTTTATTGCACCCACATGAAATTTAAGAAAAGAAAATTCAAAATCCAAACTTTGTCCAAGTGAAAATTCCTGAATGGCAGGGTTTTTAAGCATTCTAATTTCTTATCTGCCTACAACACATTAAAAAAACTCAGAGGGTACCTCAGGAAGTCATAAGTTCATGAATGTGAAGCTAGTGGCAGGTGTTGAGACTAACAGCCTTATTTTAAAGAAAAGAAAACTGTGGCTCAAAAATGCTAATTGACATATAAGGTCACACAGATAATAAACAAATATTATTGACTATTAGTTATTTTTATATTTTAACTTAGTAAGATCTTTCCTGAGGTGAAATATATATGATTATAATAGCATTTTCTTACACATTTAAGTCAATAAGTTATAAGTATTAGAACAATAGTCTTCTTATAAAAGGAATCTGTAAATGTGCTTTCTTAATTTTTAAGAATAATTTGTGTAGTATTAGTATGAATTATTCATTAAAAGTTTGACAGAATTCTTTTGTGAATCCATCAGAACCAAGAATTGTTTTCCTTTGGAAGTTTTTTTTACAATGAGTTCAATTTCCTTCTTCTGAGAAAAGATTATTAAGATCTTTATCTGGGCTTCTGTTAGTTTGGGTATTTTATATTTTTGAAAGTTTCACTTTATTCATTCTCAGTTCTATTAACATTTAATTGCACATAGCAGGTCCTGACAATTGTTTTTATTGTTTCAGGTTCTGCTGTGATTTTATCTTGTTCATTTACTATATTGTTGATTGGGCTTTCTGCCTTCTTTTTATTAGATTGGCTAAAAGTTCATCAATTTTATTAATTTTGTGAAGAATCAGTTTTTTGTTTTATTTATCATTTCTATAGGACTGTCTTGGGTTTCCAATTTTTCTAGTTCTCCTGTAATTTTTAACATCTCCTTTTTTGTGTTTATTTTTGTTCTATTTGTTGGTTTTCTAATTTTTAATGTATTTAGCTCATTATTTTTCTCTATTTTGTTAAAATATGTGTGTAAAGGTGTAGACATCTTAAACCAAACATGGTCAAAATGGAACTCATTATCTTTCCTGTTAAAGTCTTCCTCCTTCTTCCCTTCCTTATTACTTACGTGGACACAAATGGTATCTTGGGGGTCTAGAACAATATTAACAGTTGCTTTCCCAGTACTTTTAAGGTCCCTCCTGAGGGATGGCTCATTCTGTAGCTGAGAACATTCTGAGAGCATCTGAAAGTTCTTTTCCCGTTATCTTTAAATACCACGAAAAACTTCTTCCTTAAACTGTACCAAAGAACTGCTTTTGTCTCCCTTATCCTGTGTTCCCCTTATCCCTAATCTTCAACTTGTGTCCCCCATGCTCTGGTCTTAATCTTTGAACTGTTTCCCCCTGCCTTATCCTTAATGTTTAACACACCATAAAACCCTAAAAAACTTATCCTGGACCATAAAGAATTACTTTTGTTTCCCTCATCCTATGTCATAAAATCCTTTATTGTCTTTAACCCTCATTAAAAACTCTAAAACTACCTCATCATTTTGAAACCTCTATATAAGCCTAACTCCCCCAGATATAAGGGCCTCTTCCATCAGTTTTTTGCTAAAAAAAAGGTCTGTGTGCTTTTCACGTAAATTAAAGCAGCTCTTGATGGCTAAAAGAATGTCATCAAAATGAATTCTTTCCCACTCAAACCACTCTCCCAATTCTGACTTCAACATTACTTTAGAGAGCACTGCCATCCTCCCACTCCCTCAGGCTCACAACCTAGAAGTCACCCTGGATCCTCACTATCTTTCATCCTCCATATCCAAGGTGTTACCCAGGCTTACTGATTTTAGCTTTGCAAGGTCTTCCAAATACATCCCCTTGTCTGTTCTCATACTGCCACCACTTTAGTGCAGGCCCTCATCATCTCACACCTTGTACTACAATAGCCTGCTAGTGGGTCAGCATGCCTCAAGTCTCTCCCTCCATCCAATTTATCCACCATTCAGTCACAGAAGTGAATTTCCTAAAGCATAGGTCAGATCATGTTATTCCCCTCCCACCCCCAATAAACTCTAGTGGCTCTCTATAACCTCCAGAATCAATACAAAATGCTCCGTCTGACATTCAAAGTCCTCCATAATCTAATATTCTCTTACCTTTATAGTCTTTATACTCTGTACCTACGACATACTCTTTGATCCAGCAACACTGGTCTCCTGGCTGTGTCACCAAGACAATCCATATCTCAACTCTGGGAATTTTATCAGACATTCCCTCATGACTGACTTTTAAGTCCCAACTAAATTTCCATCTTCTATAGAAAGTCTTTCCCAAATCCACTTAATTCTATATCTTCCTGCTATTCATTGCTTCCTATTTAGCATGTCTCTAGCTTGTGTGTGTACACACACACACACACACACACATGTATGTATGCATGTGTGTGTTTGTATGTTAACTCTCTTGTTAGATTGCTAGATCCCTGAGAGCATGAACAATCTTTTTTAAGGCATTCTTCTGCTCATTGGCTTTTTGGACCTCCTTTGCCATTTGAGTTAGTCTATTTTTTAAGGTGTTATTTTCTTCAGTATCGTTTTGGGTCTCCTTTAGCAAGCCATTGACTCATTTTTCATGATTTTCTTGCTTCACTCTCATTTCTCTTCCCAACTTTTCCTCTAATTCTCTTACTTGATTTTCATAATCCTTTTTGAGCTCCTCCATGGCCTGCAACCAATTCATATTTTTCTTGGAGACTTTTGATGCAGGAGTTTTGACTTTGTTGTCTTCTTCTGGTTCTATGATCTATCATCTTTGTCACCAAAGAAAGATTCTATAGTCTGATTTTTTTTTCCTCCATTTATTCATTTTCTCAGTCGATTACTTGACTTTTGAGCCCTTTGCCAAAGTAGGACTCTGCTTCTAGAGTGGAGAATGCTTTGTCCTAAATTTCTGGGGTTTTGCACAGCTATTGTCAGAGCTACTTCTAGGTATCTGTGAATTTTCAGTGTCCAAGGTAATATGATCAAAGGAGAAGTATTTACTCCTCCCACTGCCTGTGAGTGACCACAGATACTATTTTCTGCCTCAGAACTGTGAAGAAGAGTCCTTCTCCACAGTGGCCACAAGCTCTGCCACGCCAGTACTCCTCCTCACCCCAGGACCACCATCTGAGACTATGACCCAGATCCAAGTAGGGCAAAGCAAGAGCAATTGCCCTCTGATTAGCCACTTGATCCCTGCCACCATCTGTGGGCCTGAAGGTCCAGAAGCAGTTGCTGTTGCCGCTGCCAAGACTACCACAGCCACCTGCGCTGCCCTGGAGCTGGGGGAGGACCATGCTCTTCTCTCACCCACGTCCTGCTGACCTTTTACTTTATCCCTGGTGTTTATGGGTTGAGAAGTCTGGAAACCACCACAACTCCCAATGATTCCATACCCTGAGGCTTGCTCTGCCAAGTCTATGCAGGCACAGCCCATGTGGGATTGTGCTCCACCTCAGGTGCCATAAACAGTTTCTGTTGGCCTGCCAGGCTGTCTTCAACTGGAAATGTGTTTTGTCATTTTGTGGGTTCTGTAGCTCTAAAATTTGTTTACAGTCATTTTTTACAGGTATTTGGAGATGACTGAGGAATGAGCTCAAGCAAGCTCCTACTTTTGCTTTGCCATCTTGCTTCTACCCCTATATGTAGGAGTAAAAGGAAATATCTTTTCTCTCTTTTTGAACACCATGCCTAGTGAGTGTCTGGTACTTTAAAAATGTTTAATTGAGTGATAGGGATATGATTTTTTTTCTTCCCTGGGAGCTGTTTTAACTGCATCCCATAAATTGTTATATTTTGTTTCATCACTATCATTATTTTTTCACATAATCATAAATTGTTTCTAGGATTTGTTTTTTGACCTACGCATTATTTAGGATTTCATTACATTTCCATTTGGGTTTGTATCTTTTATTTGTATTATCTGAATTGATTATTTTTTTATATTTATCATTTATGCTTTTTTCATTTTTAAAAATATTTCTGTGCTTTTAAACATGATCAATTTTTTCAAAAGTTCTATGTAATTCTAAGATATATGTATATTCTATAGAAGGCCCGCTTACAATAGGCAATAATTCTTTTATTCCTACTTTCTCCAGTAATTTATTCAGTTTTGTATTTTCACTTTTATTTATTGTTTTGATTAACTTATCCAAAATTAAGGAAAGGATGTTGAAATTTCCTGTCACCAATGTGTTTATTGTCCATGTATTCTTGTAGCTCAGTTAATCTGCTCATTATTAATTTAAATGCTAAATCTTTTGGAAGATATAAATTTAATATTGATATTGCTTTTGTTTTTGTGTCTTTGGCTATGGTTCCTTTGAGCATATTGTAGTTTTCTTGATTCTTCCTTTTTATGTTATTTTTTTTCTTTATCTGATAGCATAATTGCAACTCCTACTTTTTTAAATTCACCTGCTGCCTAAATTTTTTTCTTACCCCCTCCCTTTTATGCTGTGCACTTTTAAAATATGTTTCTCGTAACCAACAGTTTGTGTAGTTTTGTTTTCTTATCCAAACTGTCAATCTTTTTCATCTTATCAAATTGCTTAATCCATTCACATTTACAATTGTGATTTAGGTTCATATTTTTCTCCATTTGTCTCTATTTTTTTCCAAATTATGATTTTTTCTCACTCTTCCTCTAAACATGATATTTTGTCTTGTCAGTTATTTTAGCTTAATTTATTTTAAAGTAACCCTATTCCTACCCTTGTCCCTCACTTCAACTCTTGCCCTGATTTATGTTACACTTTTTACAAATTTTAAAGTTCTACTTAATGCATTAGTTTCTTTATTTTTTATCCTTTTCTCTAATTATTCTGTCCCCCTTTTTTGTTTCCCCTTTCAATTAAGCATCAAGGTTTTTAGGTTTGTTTTCTTTTGGTTTTTTGTTTTTGTTGTTGTTGTTCTGTTTTTTGCCTAGAAGTGATCTATGAATTCTTTCTATGTTCAGAAGTTCTGGGCAATTTTCTTATACTGTTTCTTACACTATGGTGATCAAATATTTTGACTTGGGTTCTTCTGTGACACCAAAAATCCTTAAGTTGTCTCTACACATACTCTCTTTGGTGAAATTTGTCATTTCGAGTTATTTTTTCTATTTTTTCTGTTCTGCCAAGCTTCTGATGTGCAGGTCATAAATTCTATTTTTATCATACTTATTTATCTTTTAAACCATCAGGAGCATTCTACTGATGCTCTCTTGAGAACCCACAGGGTCATCTGCTTCATCATGTGTTAATTCATTTGTCCTTTTTCTTGTAATATTTATTCACAGATGTCTGGACTCTTTTAGTTGATCTGGAAGTAATTTTCTCTTTTGTTTACATCTTCCCTGTTGGTTTATATTCTTTAGTCTTTAATTGAGTTTCCTCCCTTCTGTCATTTCAGGCTCCTTCCAAACCTTTTATTTTCCTCTACTACTCACTTTCTGATTCCTTTCTTTTAAAGGATAGTTTGCCTCAGAACTGGGCCTCAAACCCATTTAAGCCTCCTCCCATGCTGTGCAATTCTTGTTTCATATACCTCAGTCTCTGCCCCCAAGTGACTCCTATGATGGTATAACTGGCCTGAGATGGATTCTGGCTCTTTCCCTCAAACTTAGTGGAGTGCCATCTAGTCAGACATTCATGTCTTACCCCAATTCCTTTACTCCCACAGTCCTCTGGCTGAGTTCTGCCACACTGATGTCCGAGACAGGACAAGTGTCTCCCTTTTAGTTTTCCCTAGAAGAGGGAGGACAAAGGGGGAGAATTAAATTCTATTGTAAGCATCTGGGTCAGGTTATGCTGCCCTGCCAGCATGATGTATGGTGAAGGATGGGGTGATGAGTAAGCACACCAGTAAACACACACATAGTCTTCTCTGCTGTTAGTTCATAGGGTTTTTACTTCATTTCAGTTCTTAATGTTGCTCTAGAGACCATGAAGAGAGATGAAATTGCTTTATGTTTTGTGTATAATTCCTATGTAGGAGAGATTTAAAGGATTGGGAAGATCAGAGAAAATACATAGTCCTCCATCTTATTGGTCATATGACCCAGAAGTACAAATTGGACATAAAGCATACCTTTGGTGAATAATTTTTTTTCCGAGTCTAGCCTTGCTTAGAGTTTGCAGATTTTTAGCAGATTATAAAATCAATGAAAAATATTTATCCTCTTCTTTAGAGGGGGAAAAAAGTAACCTTACATGGAACATGACATAAGGCAAGGTCAATTCCATGTGGGACCCTTTCCAATGCATGAACAATTCTGCTCCTCATTATATCAGTATATTTATTAGTGACTATCATTACCTCAATGATACTAAAATTTTTGGCCTACTGGATGTTTTAAAAAATGTTGCAAACATTTTTTGAGCAGGTAGATGTTTTACAGTATGATCAAGATACCTAGGTCTTACAGGCTACCAAGATTTTTTTCTGAAAATAGTTTGGTACAGCCTTGAATAAGACAAGTGAGTAGCAACAGCAAAAATTTCTTCTCTCTTTTTTTTTTCATTCTTCAGTGCTCTAGTCTTTGTCTTGACTATAACAAGCTTTTTCTCCTTCCTTAATATTGTTACAAGATATATATGTATATATATTTGCTTTTTGGAGGGCAATTGGGGTTAAGTGACTTGCCCAAGATTACATGGCTAGTTTTATTGTGTTAAGTGTCTGAGGCCCTATCCAAACTCAGGTCCTACTGACTCCAGGGCTTGTGCTTTACCCACTGAGCCACCTAGCTGCCCCACAAGATACTTTTTTACTGTTCTAACTTTAAAATGCCTACAGTACACTGAAATGGAACCTTTAAGCAACAACTACTGTTGTCAGGTCCCTCTAAATCTCTGCTTGTTTTCTGAAGGTTAGTTAGGCTATTTCAAAGGAATGATTTGCATTATTTATTTTTCAATTTTAAACAAACTTTTTTGTGTTCTTCACTAAGATTGATCCTGTTTCATTAATTAGTAATTCTGGAACCACTTGATCCCTCTATACCAATAGCTAGTGCAATATCTCTTAAAGTCAATGAAGTGTACTCTTTAAGATCTGCAACTTTTGTATATTTTCTTGCAATAATATAACTTTTCTTAAACCATGGAATTAAAAATTCAAGAAAAGCTAACAAGTAAGCACATGTTCATAGCACCAAAAAAAAAAAAAAAGCCACTGTTAAAATGTCAGAAAACTAGCTAAAGGAGGAAAATAGTTAAATTCAGTTTCTAGTCAAGGTCAAATTCTGTGATTCAGATTATTGTTTGAAGAAGCACCAAGGCATGACATTTCTGCTTAAAAAACAAAATTGTTATGTAGACCACATAATCCTCATATTACTACATATATAGCCTCAGTGTCTCTCTCCCTCACTTCTCTTATCTCTCATTCATTCTCAGTTCTTTTTTCTCTTTCCCACCAACCCAGTGAAACAATGGAAAACAACATATTTCTCTACCTTACAGTTAAAAATAAAATGTAGGAAAAAAAACATTTAATTAATAGCATATTCCATAAAACAAATGCCCCTTCAGTGCTATCAATATGAGAAGCATCATGGTATGATAGAAAAATTACTGAACTCAGTCTGAAGATCAGGATTATAGTCCTAGATCTCTCAGTAATTTGGTCTATGACAATGGACAAGTCATTACTCTTTTGTGAAAATAAGTTTCTTCCTCTGTGAAATTTTAATGCACTTAAATCATAATAGTTGTCCACAGTAGGAAGGGGTAGCCAAACTAGTAACTACTGTCCTAGGCTTCATTAAGAGACATGGAGTATCAAACAGGAAGGTGACAGAATGGCTATAATTGTCTGGTCAAAAAAAAAAAAAAACATTCGGAGTACCATACTCAGTCCTGGGTGCCACATTCTAGCAAAAATACTGACTAGCTAGAGTGGTTTCACTTGAGGAAAGAGCAACCATCATGGAAGAAAAGTGAGAATACCATGCCATATAAGAATTGTTTGAAGCAGCTTAGGGAGATATATGGAATCCTATCATGGGAATTATGGGAAGTGACATAAGGTTTCTTATTTTTAAATACACACACAAGTGCACATGGCTTATTTTATTAAATATTTCTCAAACATATGAAAAAATGTTACATTTATTTCTTAAAATTTTGAGTTCCAAATGCTCTACCTCCTATCTTTCCCCATGCCTTGAGAAGGGAAATAATTTGATATCAATTATACCTATAAAATCATTGAAAACATATTTCCATTAGCTATACCACAAAAGAAAACATACACAAGAAATAAGAAAAGATAAAATAAAAAATAGCATGCTTCAATCTGCATTGGGAGTTAACCAGCTCTCTCTGGAGATGGACAGCATTTTTCATCACAAGTCCTTTGGAATTGGATTGAATTATTATGAGTAGCTAAATATGTCTTTCATAGTTGATCCTCCTTATAATATTCCTGTTATTGTGTACAATGTACTCCTGATTCTACTCACTTCACTTTGCATCAGCTCATATATGTCTTACTAGGTCTTTCTGAAACCATCCTGTTCGTCAACCCTTATAGCACAATTATATATCACGATTTATTCAGTCATTCCCCAATTGATGGGCATCCCCTCCATTCCCAGTTTCTTGCCACCACAAAAAGAACTGCTTTTTGTACAAATAGGTCCTTTCTCCTTTTCTTTCATATCTTTATGATACAGATCTAGTAGTGGTATTGCTATATATACAGGTTGATAGCCTTTTAGGCATACTTCCAAATTGTTCTCTAGAATTTTTGGACCAGTTCATAACTTCACCAACAATGCATTTGTGTCCCTACATCCCCCATATCATTTGTCATTTTATTTTCTGTCATGTTAGCCAATATGATAAGTATGAGATGGTACCTCAGAGTTATTATAATTTCCACTTTTTAATCACTATGTAATATTTATTCTCGCAACTTGCTATAGGACAGAACTACACACACTGAGTGGAAGCTATAGAGGGATAGATTTAAGCTTAAAATAAGGATATTTCAAAAGCTGTACAAAATTAAAATGGGTTGCCTGGGAAGAGACTGTCTTTTCCATCCCTGGAAGTACGAAAGCAAAATCTAGATGACTACTTGTTGGAAATGTCATAGAAGGTATTCCAATGCAGATTGGACTAGATTTCTCTTAGGTCCATTCTGACACAAAGATTCTGTAACCAGAAAATTTCTAAAGCTCCAATATCCTATTATTCTTAGGGCTAAATATCTAACAATGACACACACACACACACACACACACACACACACACACACAAGACACTTAGTTTCTATATCAAGAGATTGGATTTCAGTTCAGAAAGCCTATGTCCAAATCGTGGTTCCAAAAATTAATAGCTATGTGGACCTGGGGTAGTCCTTCGACTTCTCTGTGTCTTAGATTTCTCATCTATAAAATGAAGATGAGGATACTTGCACTATTTACTTCCCAGAGTTATACTGTAGCAAATTCTTTGTAAATCTTAAAATGATGATGAAATGTGAATTATGATGAAAATGATATTTTATACTCACAAAGAGAAAAGATTTTGCTTTGACATTACATTTTTCAGCATTATATTTTAAACTGTTTTCACTTTTCATAAGCCATATGAGAAACAGAGCACAGAAACATTTCACCTTTCACAGGATTATTATTTACTAGATCGAGAAACACCAAAGAATGAAGTGCCCTATCTACACTCACACTAAAAAAAAAAATAGGCCAATAAATCTATTATGATAATACAGGTCAAATGCCACTAAAACAATACCAGTCAACAAAATCACTATCAAACCAGATATTGCCAGAATTGAACTAACAGCTAACTCTGTTCAAGCAAAACCAATGCAAAAGAATAACATTTAAGTAGCTTTTTACCATTTCTGTAATGGAATTTGATCTGTAATTCACTTATTCATTCACTCACTCAATGAATTGGGCTGGTTTTGGAATTAGAAAACCAAGCCAGAGTTTGAATTCTAGCTCTGACACTTGCTAGTTGTGTGACCATCAAGAAGTCACCTCACCTCAATTTTCTCATCTATAAAATGTGAATAGTAATACTTTTACTGCCTACATACTAAGATGTTAGTGTGTAAATACTTTGTAAAAACTGTAAAAAGATACAATAGTGTAAATCAAAATTATTTTTTTCTTATGACAACAATAACCAACATAGTATATATTGTACTAGCCACTAGGGAGATATTCAGATGAATAAAAGATTTCTATAAACCTTAGAGTACAATATAAATACATTATTATTATTATTACTATTAGCAACAACAATAAATGCCTATCATATACAGAAGTGAGAGGAGACAAGCATCATGGGATAGTCAAGACGACCTCGGTCTTAACTCTAGCTGTGTGACTCTAGGAGCCATTTAACGTGTCAGTGCCCCCGTGCAACTCTTTAAGACAATAAACCAAGAGCAGATCTGCTAATTGGAACTGCTGAAGAAATCACAAGTCCAGACAGTACAGGCCAGTGTACAAACCCTGAGCTTGAAGTCAAGGGCAGCACTAAAATTTCAGCTCTGCTGCTTACTGTCTATAAGACTGGAAGCACTAAGGGATGTTTCTTCTGAAGAAGAGGAAACTCGAGGGGACATGATAACCATCTTCAACTATTTGAATGATTGTCCTAAGGGAAATCAATAAGATTTATTCTGTTTGGCCTCAGGGATCAGAACCAGAAGCAGTGGCTAGAAGTTGCAAAGAGGGAAATTTAAACTCAGTATCAGGAAGAGGAGATAATTACTAACCCTTAGAGCTATCCAAAAATGTAATGGATTGCCTTAAGAGATGGTGAGTTCCTCCTCTTTAGAGGTAGTCAAGTAGTGGCTGGAGAATATCTTGATAGGTGTGTTACAGTGGGCAATCATTTCTTGTATAGATTGAATTAGGGAACCACTGAACTCCCTTTCAGCATTCAAACTGTGATTCTGTGATACTACTTTGGGATTCAGTTTCTTCATCTATAAAATGAGGGGAAGCAGGAAGGGGAGGAAGGACCAAAAATCCTTTTTCAGGGATAATCTATGGTCTCAGAACACCTGTAGTAAAGATGTACCCCAGACTAGAGACTACAACAAAATCCAAGTTAAAAAAAGGTAAAGTTCAAAAGGCAAAGAGAAAACATTCAATTACCAATGTGATGGCATAAGAACAATTCTTTTAACCTCTCTACAACAATTTAATTTTAGTCCATTTCTCAGAAATATCTGTTATTTACAAAATTTCTAAGTTGTCATGACCTATTAAATATTGGCTGAGGGTTTTTTTTATTTTTATCTTTTTAGGAACTCAAAATACATTATTTTTTTGCATAATTATAGTTCTGCTTTTCTATAATGTAGGAAGAGATATATTCAGTCAACCAATCAGATGATAAACATTGATGAAGCATCTACTATGTGCCAGACACAGTACTTAACCATGGAAAATACAGAGAAAGACAAAAGACAGTCCTTGACTTGAAGGAGCTCACAGTCAAACAGGAGGAGACAGCATTCAAAGAACCGTGAACAAACAAGCTACAGACAGGATAAATTGGAAAAAAATCAAGAAAGGGAAAGTATGAGAATTGAGGGGGATCTGGAAAGGTGGAATTTTAGCTGGAACTTGAACGAAGTCAGGGAAAACAGGAGGCAGAGATTAGAAGAATGACAATTCCAGGACAGTGAAAATGCCTAGAGTCTAGAGATGGAGAGTATTGTTCAAAAAGTCCTTTATTCATCAAACAGACATTTACTGTGTATCTTATGGATAAAAAGCACTGTCTAGGCACTGAGAAAGAGATTTCAATTAGATATGTCACCTGACCTCACAGAATTTACCACCTAAGTAGTCAGATAAGACATTGTGTTTAACATAGTCTTGCACATAGGACCAATTTAACAAATGCTGATAGAATCAGATAGACTAGGTAAATTTAGAATTGTTACAAAACAATGCTTCAAAAGAGATGTGAAGAAATTGCTATATGAGATGTCAGATCTTTGTTAACTAAGGTAAGTTTAGGTATCAATGGAATAGAACTAAAACTGTAAGATGAATGAATGAATGAATGAATGAATGAATGAATGAATGAATGAAAAAATATTTGTTCAGTGCATTCTGTGCTAAGCATTATGAATACAAGTTTAAAAAGTCAGAAAGCGGGGCGGCTAGGTGGCACAGTGAGTAAGAGTGCCAGCCCCAGAGTCGGGATGACCCGGGAGCGGTCCTGGCCTCAGAAAATGAGCACCCACACATAAATAATGACTGGCCATGTAACCCTGAGTAACTTACTTAACCCCAATTGCTATAAATAAACAAACAAACAAATAAATAAAAGGCCAGAAAACCTCTGATTCTATGGCCTCACATGTTGATGTGAGATGAAAAGTATAGGAGGAATCAGCTTCAGAATGGGTAGATAGAAAGATCCAGAGGCTTGAAGAGTACAATAGTCAGATGGATATCAAGGCCTTGAACATTTAAAAGCCTAGCAAGAAGATGGATGGATGACCTAGTGACCACAGGGTTATATTGCAAGGATGATGGTAAGGCCAATGGGGTAAGAGGGGCCAAGTCAAGTGGCAAAACTCATGAGCTGAGAAGGGGAAGAGGAAGGCAGATGGGAAATCTGCAAATTCATCCCTTTTACCCACAAGTAGGTACTCAAAGCTCAACACTACAGCACTGAAGAGGAAAAGAAAGTACCCTTCCCACATTGGGTTTTATCATCTGACTGTGATGACCTCTAAAGAGAAAAATTAGGAACTTTACTTAGAAATCAGTTTTTTAAAAATCACAAAAGGGGCAGGGGGGAGACAAAGCCAAGATGGCAGAGAGAAGCAAGAAAGTTGCCTGAGCTCTTCCCAGTTTCCTCAGAAAGAACATCAAATCAAGACTTTAAACTGATTCTGGAGTCACAGAACCTACAAAAAGATGGAGCAAAACAATTTTCCTGGCGTTAGATAACTTCATAAGCACTTCAGGAAAGGTATGTCTCACTTAGGTAAAAGGGGAGAACAACCCAGAACAGACAGTGTCCAGGAGAGCCAGCAAGGCTCTTAGCCACAGCACAGATTAGCAACTGAAGTCTCTCAGTCCTGCATCAGCAGGCCAGTTGCAAAGCAGGCCAGCTGTGAGGCCTCCAGCCCCAGCACATAAGTCTGCCAACCCTAGAAACCAAGCAACAACTGCACAACTAAGTCAGGCTCTTCACCTCTGTGAATAAGTTATCAGTACCTGAGGCCCCACTACACAAAGCCAGGGACCAGGTTCCTGGCACCCAGGGACAAGAAGCTTGGGATAGTGCCCCCTGTGCCCCAGAGCAGAATTCAGGTTTAAAAGCCATGAAAAGGCAAAAATATGAGCAAGAAGCAAAAAAGAACCTTAAGAACAGAGAGTTGTTTTTTTTTTTAAACAAATATTTTATTAACTTCTGTTTTACATCATTCATTTCCGCCAGATTTTGAGTTACAATCATTTTCCCCCCATTATTCCCCTACCCAACCTCCCAGAATAGCAGTCCCACAAGATATCGCTTCCTCCAATCTGCTCTCTCCATACCTTCTCCCATACCCCCATCGACTTTTCCATTAGAGGAAGATGAATCTTTGTGTCCCAATGCCTGCACATCTTATCTCCCAATTATAGGCAAAAGAGTATTAATAATAGTATTTATATATATATTTGAAACATTTAATGTTACGACTTTGAATTTCAGATCCATTTCCTTCCTCCCTTGTCACCCATTCCTTCTTGGGATATAAGTAATTCAGTATATGTTGTACATGTCTAGCTATGCAAAACATTATCATAGTAGATATATTGTACAAGGCTGCTTATAATTCCCTCCCACTCATCCCACCCCCACCTGGTTCATTCCCTACATGATCCTGTCCCTCTTCTATAGTGGGTACTTCCAACCTCCCCTCACCCCAAGGATGCCCTCCCTTCCATCATCCCTCCTCTCATCCCCCTTCCCCCTATCCTGCTGCAGTTTGAGATATCCCATTTAGTATGTATGTCATTTTCTCCCTGAACCAAATTCAATGTGGATGTGGTTTTGCCTTTTTAGCCTTCCTTATTCTCCCCGTCCTTTGCACCCACTTCCCCTACATGAGATAGTTTACCCTACCATGTCTCTCCCCATCTCCTCTTGCCACTTTCCTCTCTCACCTCATAATTTCATCCCTTGAGTACTCTCCCTTCCCACCAAAATCAACCTCTGCCCTCTATCCATATATAACTGTAACCATATACACACACATTCACATATGTATTCGTATGACCACACCCCCTTCTTCCATTATTTTCATAGTGGAAAAGATATCATCAGTCACAGATATTGCTTTTCCATATAGGAATGTAAATAGTTCAACTTTGATAAGTTCCTTTTGATTTCTTTTCCCTGATTACCTTCTCAGGCATCTTTTACTTCTTGCGTCTGGATGTCAAATTTTCTATTCAACTCTGGTTTTTTCCTCAAGAATGCTTGAAAGTCCTCTATTCCGCTGAATGACCATATTTTCCCCTGAAACAAAATACTCAGTTTTGCTGGGTAGGTGACCCTTGGGTTCATTCCCAGTTCTTTTGCCCTCTGGAATGTCATATTCCATGCCCTTCGATCCCTCAGTGTAGAAGCTGCCAGGTCCTAGGCTATTCTGATTGTGTTTCCACAATATTGAAATTGTTTCTTCCTGGCTGCTTGTAGTATTTTCTCCTTGATCTGGGGATTCTGGAACCTGGCTATAATATTCCTGGGAGTTTTCTTTTTGGGATCTTTTTCAGGAGGTGATCTGTGGATACTTTCAACCTCTATTTTGCCCTCTGGATCTAAAACATCAGGGCAGTTTTCCTTGAGAATTTCTTGAAGGGTGATTTCTAGGTTCTTTCCTTGATCATGGCTTTCAGGTAGTCCAATAATTTTTTAAATTGTCTCTCCTGGATCTATTTTCCAGGTCAGTGGTTTTTCCCATGAGATATTTCACATTGCCTTCTAATCTTTCGTTTGTTTGGATCTGCTTAACAGCATCTTGATTTCTCATAAAGTCATTAGCTTCCATTTGCTCCAGTCTAACTCTGAAGGAATGAATCTCCTCAGTGAACTTTTGAGATTCTTTTTCCATCTGGCAAATTCGACTTTTAAGGCATTCTTCTCCTCATTGCCCTTTTGGGCCTCCTTTGCCATTTGAGTTAGTCTATTTTTAAGGGGTTGTTTTCCTCAGTCAGGCTGTTGACCCTCATTTCATACTTTTCCTGCATCCTTCTCATTTCTCTTTCCAATTTTTCCTCCACTTCTCTTGTTTGATTTTTAAAGTCCTTCTTAAGGTCCTCTATGGCCTGCAACCTGCTCATGTTTTCCCCTGGGGCTTTTGGAGCAGGACTTCTGACCTCACAGTCCTTTTCCCGCTCTATGCCCCCAAAATAGGAGTCTAGGGTTGCATTTTTCTGTTTCCTTTGCCTTAGCATGTTGCCACTTAATTACTTGACTTTTGGGCTTGTTGCCACACTATGGCTTTAAGGCCAGATAGAGGAATTTTCGTCCCGAACGTGTGGGGGGCAACTTCCGGTTCTGGCAAGCTGTAAACCCACCCACAACTTCCACCCTAGATCACAATCCAGATCCAGGAGGTTAAAGCAAGAGCGATTACCCCCCAAGACTGATCGCTGGATCTCCCCATGATTTGTAGGCTGGGAGCCGGAAATGCCTCTGAAAACTACACAGTGGCATGTCTCCTCAGCAGCTTCTAGCCCCCAGGGGAGGGAGCTGACGCATTCCCCAAATACAGGTCCCAAAGTCCATAGGATACTAACCTCTTACTTTGTCCTAGGCAAGTCTATGTTGATAATTCTGGCGTCTCCACAGTTCCTGGTGTTCTGGGGTTCCTCCAGCCGGCTGCTGGCCCTCCCGCCCTGGGGCTAAAACCTCGGCTCACGTGGACCTGGGCTCGGCTCGGCTCCTGCGCTCTGCGCGCTGCCGGCTCCCAGACCACTGCGCTGGTCCTTCCTGCAGGGTGCTGGGCTGTCCTGAGCGGGAGGTTAGCTTCTCTGTGTCGTTCTGTGGGTGCTGGGGCTCCAGAAGATTTTCAGAGTCCTTTTTTACATAGTTTGTGGAGAATCTGGGGGCAGAGAGGCTTGGACGAGCTGTTTCTACTCTGCCATCTTGGCTCCACCCAAGAACAGAGAGTTTTTATGGTGATGGGGAGGATCAAAACACAAACTCAGAAAACATCAACAATGTCATAATACCTACATGCAAAACCTCAAAGGGGAATATGCATTACTCTCAAGCCCAAAAGGCCTTCTTGGAAGAGCTCAACGAGGATTTTAAAAGTCAAATAAGAGAGGTAGAAAAAATGCAGGGAAAAGAAATGAGAAATATGCAAGAGAAAAGTAAGGATAAAAATTGACTGAAGAAAATAATTGCTTAAAAAAATAGAACTGGGGGCGGCTAGGTGGCGCAGTGAATAGAGCACCAAAAAAACCTAGCCGTGTAACCTTGGGCAAGTTACTTAACCCCAATTGCCCTAAAGGGGGCGGCTAGGTGGCGCAGTGAGTAAGAGCGCCGGCCTCGGAGTTGGGATGACCCGAGATTAGATCCGGCCTCAGAAAATGAGCACCCACGCATAAATAATGACTAGCCGTGTAACCTTGAGAAAGTTACTTAACCCCAATTGCTTTAAAAAAAAATAGAACTGATCAAATGAAAAAAACAAAACCCACCAAAGAAAACAACTCCTCAAAAACTAGAATTGGCCAAAGAGGTCAAAATTTTTTTAAAATAACTCCTTAAGAATTAGAATTGGAAAAATGAAAGCTAATGACTCTGTGAGATACCAAGAATCAATCAAAGTCAAAAAAATGAAAAAATGGAAGAAAATGTAAAATACCTCACTGGAAAAAAAAAAAACTGACCTGGAAAATAAATCCAGTAGAGAGAAGTTAAGAATTATTGGACTATCTGAAGGCCTTGATGAAAAAAAGAGCCTGGACATCATCTTCCAAGAAATGATCAACGAAAACTGCCTTGATATCCTAGAACCAGAGGGTAAAATGTCATTGAAAGAGTCCACCAATATCCTGAGAGATATCCCAAAATGAAAATTCCAAGGAGTATTGTAGCCAAATTCCAGAATTATCAGGGCAAGGAGAAAATACTGCAAACAGCCAGAAAGAAACTATTCAAATATAGTGGAGGTACAGTCAGGAATGCACAAGATTTAGCAGCTTCTCCATTAAAGGACAGAGGCTTGGAGTATGATATTCTGGAAGGCAAAGGAGCTTGGATTACAACCAAGAATAAAGTACCAAGCAAAATTGAGCATAATCATTCAGGGGAAAAGATGGACATTCAGTGAAATAGGGGACTTTCAATCATTCTTGATGAAAAGACCAGAGCTGAACAGAAAATTCAATCTCCAAATACTATTCTCAAGAGAAGCATAAAAGTGTAAACGGTTTAAAAAAGAAAACATTATTCAATAAGGTCAAACTGTTTATATTCCCATATAGGAAAATGATACCTATAAATCTTGAGAAATGTATCTTTATTAGGGCAGTTAAAAGGGGTATACACAGACGGAGGGCATGGGTATAAGTTGATTTTGATGTGATGATATAAAAAAATTAAGGGGTGAAAAAAAGGATTTTACTGTGAGGAGAGGAAAAAAGAGGCAAAATAGGGTAAATTATATCACATGAAGAGGCAGAAAAGACCTATTACAACAGGGGAAGAAGGGAGAGGGGGGGTGAGCATTGTTTGAACCTTACTTTCATTGGGACCTTACTCTCAAAGAGGGAATAAAGAGTTGGGTATAGAAATTTATCTTACCCTCTAGGGAAGCAGGAGAAGAAAGCAGAAAGAAAAGGAAGGGTTGCGAACAATACAAGGGAGTCCATATTGAAGGAGGCAGTGGTCATAAGCAAGACACTGGTGAGAATGGACAAGGTGAAATAAGAGAGAAAAGTATAAATGGGGGGAAGATAGGATGGAGGTAAATACATAGTTATTAATCATAACTATGAAGGTGAATGGGATAAATCCTCCCATAAAATGCAAGTGGATAGCATAGTGGATTAAAAAAAACATAATCCTACAATATGTTGTTTACAACACATCTGAAGCTGAGAGATACACATAGAGTAAAGGTAAAAGACTGGAGCAGAATATATTATGTTTCAGCTGAAGTTAAAAAAGAAAAAAAACAGGGGAAGCAACCCTGATCTTGGACAAAGCAAAAGCAAAAATAGACCTAATTGAAAGAGATAAGGAACGAAATGACATCTTGCTAAAAGGTACCATAAACAATGAAGTAAAATCAATACTAAACATATATGTACCTAGTGGTATAATATCCAAATTCTTAGAGAAGTTAAATGAGTTAAAGAAAGAAACAGACAGCAAAACTATACTAGTGAGGGATCTCAACCTCTCCCTCTCAGAGCTAGATAAGTCTAGCCACAAAATAAACAAGAAAGAAGTCAAGGAGGTGAACAGAATTTTAGAAAAGTTAAATATGGTAGACCTCTGGAGAAAACTGAATGGGGATAAAAAGGAATATACTTTTTTTTCTCAGTAGTACATGGCACCTACACAAAAACCGACCATGCATTAGGATATAATACCACACAATCCAATGCAAAAATGTAGAAATATTAATGCATGCTTTTAAGAACATGATATAATAAAAATTATTTGTAATAAAGGGCCATGAAAAGATAAGAATAAGAATTAAAGTGGAAACTAAATAATGAGTGGGTCAAACAACAAATCATAGAAACCATCAATAATTTCATCAAAGAGAATTACAATAATGAGACAATATGTCAAAATTTATGGAATTCAGCCAAAGCAATTCTTAGGGGAAATTTTATTTCTCTAAATGATTACATGAACAAAATAGAGAAAGAGGAGATCAAATCAATTGGGTTTGCAATCTAAAAAGCTAGAAAAGGAACAAATTAAAGATCCCCAATTAAATACCAAATTAGAAATTCTGAAAATCAAAGGAGAGATCAATAGAATCGAAAGAAAGAAACTTATTGAACTAACAAATAAAAGTAAGAACTGATTTTATAAGAAAACCAATAAAAGAAATAAACCTTTGGTTATTTTGATGAAAAAAAAAGGAAAACAAAATTACCATTTTCAAAAATGAAAAGAGTGAATTTCCCACCAATGAAAAGAAAATAAAGTAGGTGAGGAGGGAAGAAGGCAGAGAATCTGGAACTCAAAGTTTTAAAAACAAGTGTTTTAAACAACTGTTTTTACATGTGACCAGGAAATAAGATATACAGGCAATTCTTAAATAACCTCATTTCAGGAAAAAAAACAGTTGAACAAGTCATGAACAAACTCCTTAAGAAAAAATCACCAGACACCTCCAGCGCTTGCAGTGAAAAGTCTTTTGCAGGAGGCAGCTACATTACTCTGGCCGCGGTGGGGCTGTAGCAGCAGCAGCGGTTGCAAGAGCAGCTGCAACAACCTTGTTAGCACCCTCGGAGGCCGGAGCTGCAACAGGGACCGTGGTTACGGCGCTAGTTCGGTGGGCTCCCTATCGAAGCGGCATCAGCAGCTTCATTCATTCCTTCCTTCCTCTCTCCCCTCTAGTGCACAATGGCTGATCAGCTGACTGAGGAACTGAGGCTGAATTCAAGGAAGCCTTCTCCCTATTTGACAAAGATGGTGATGGCACCATCACGACAAAAGAACTTGGAACTGTTATGAGGTCATTGGGTCAAAATCCAACAGAAGCAGAATTACAGGATATGATCAATGAAGTGGATGCTGATGGTAATGGCACTATTGACTTTCCTGAGTTTTTGACCATGATGGCTAGAAAAAGGAAAGCTACAGACAGTGAAGAAGAAATCCATGAGGCATTCAGAGTGTTTGACAAGGATGGCAATGGCTACATCAGTGCAGCAGAACTAAGAGATGTAATGACAAACTTAGGTGAAAAACAGATGAAGAAGTAGATGAAATGATCAGAGAAGCACGTATTGATGGAGATGGACAAGTCAACTATGAAGAATTCGTACAGATGATGACGGCAAAATGAAGACCTCCTTTCACCTTGGAATCAAATTGAATGTTTTACTTACCTCTTGAAAAAAAAAAGTTCATTTATTCATTCTGTTTCTGTATAGAAAAACTGAATGTCAAAAGTACCTTCTGTCCACAAAAAAAAAAAATCTGCATGTATTGGTTGGTGGTCCTGTCCCCAAAAGATCAAGTTATACATCAGTTTTACAATATAAGTACTTGTACTACTACCTTAAATGATAAGGAAGCACTTAGTGGATTCTCCTTAAAGTTCCATTTCCTAATGATTATTACACTGTTTCGGCTGTCCAGTTTTTCATGCATGCAGCTTGACAATTGAGTACAGTCAAACATTTGTATTAAAAAAAAAGAAAAAAAGAAAAACAAATAAACAAAACTAAAAAAACGTTATCTAGTTCAATTTGTAAGTATAAATTGTCCTAGCTGGTTTACTTTAAAAAAAAAAAGTAAATACAATAAAGTAAAATTGGTTTACCTCAGGATGGTATGCAGCAAAATGGTTGAAGGATGCAGAATTTCAAGATGTGGCCCTAATGGTGGTTCTTCTGTACTTAAGTGTGCTCCAACCCCTATTGGTGATCTCAAACTGTGGATGGTATGTCTGTGTTTCTATTGGTTTAGCATTTTCTGCATTGCACTATAGTGAAACGGATGTCAGGCTGTTACCGTTCACACAAAATTTTTGAAAAAAAAACCACCAAGGGAGCATCTTTGGACTCTCTATTTTTAAAACCTTCTTTACCATTACTTGGAGCTGGCAGAGTATGCTGTGGACTTCAGCACAGCTATCAACATCGCTGTTCAAGATATTACAATTTATGTCCATTCCAAGTTGTAAATGCTAGTCTTTTTGTTTTTTGTCCAATGAAAGACCATTAACTTAAAAAAAAGAAAAAGAAAAAAAAGAAAAAATCAACAGATCCAGAAGGATTTATAAGTGAATTCTATCAACTATTAAAGAATAATTAATTCCATTTCTATATAAACTATTTAAAAATAGGCAAAGGGGTCCTACCAAATTCTTTTTATGACACAAATATGATGCTCATATTTAAATCAGGAAGAGCCTAAAAAGAGAAGGAAAATTATACATTTATCTAATAAATATTGATGCAAAATTTTAAATATTACCAAAGGGATTACAGCAATTTATCACAAGGATCATACACTATGACCAGGTGGGATTCATACCAGGAATACAGGGCTGGTTCAGGATTAGGAAAACTATCAGTATAATTTACCATATCAGTAACAAAACTAATAGAGATGACATGATTATCTCAATAGATGCAGAAAAAGCTTTTGGCAAAATATAGTACTAATTCCTAATTAAAAAACAAAAACCTGAGAAAAAAAGGAATAAATGGAGTTTTCATTAAAATGATAAGCAATATCTATCTAAAATCAACAGCAAGCATTATGTAATGGGAATAAGCAAGAAGCTTTCCCAATAAGATCAGGGTGAAGCAAGGATGTCCATTATCACCTCTGTTATTTAATACTATACTAGAAATGTTAGCTTTAGCAACAAGAGAAGAAAAAAGAAATTTAAGGAATTAGAACAGGCAATAAGGAAATAAAACTATCCCTCTTTGCAAATGGTATGATGGTATACTTACAGAATCCTAGAGAATCAACTAAGAAACTACTTGAAACAATTAACTTTAGCAAATTTGCAGGATAAAAAATAAACCCACACAAATCATTGGCATTTCTATATACTACTACCAAAGCCCAGTAGCAAGAGATAGAAAGAGAAATTCCACTTAAAATAACTACAGACAATATAAAATATTTGGGAGTTTACCTGCTAAGACAAGTCCAGGAACTATATGGACACAATTACAAAACACTTTTCACACAAAGTCAGATCTCAATAATTAGAAAAATATCAATTGGTGTGGCTAGGTGGCTCTGGGGTTGGGAGGATCTGAGTTCAAATTCAGTCTCAGACACTTAACACTTACTAGCCATGTGACGTTGGGCAAATCATTTAACTCTAATTGCCCTGCCCTTTCCCCCTCCAAAAGCCCCGCCCCCCCCCAAAAAAACCAACCAAACAAAGAAAACTATCAATTGCTCATGGGCAGACCAAGCTAATATTATAAAAATTACAATTCTTCCTAAATTATTTATTCAGTGCCATATCAATCAAACTACCAAAAATTTATTTTATAGAGCTAGAAAAAATAGTTTAAAAATTTATCTGGGGGGTGGCTAGGTGGCGCAGTGAGTAGAGCGTCAGCCCTGGAGTCAGAAGGACCTGAGTTCGGATCCGGCCTCAGACACACAAACAAAAACCTAGCCGTGTGACCTTGGGCAAGTTACTTAACCCCAATAGCCCTCCAAAAAAAAAAAAATAAATAAAATAAAATAAAATAAAATATGCTAGCCTTACTTACATTAAAAAAAAAAAATTTATCTGGAAGAACAAAAGGTCAAGAGTATCTAGGAATTAAGGGAAAAAATTCAAAGGAAAGTGCCCTAGCTACACCAGATCCAAAACTATATTATAAAGCAGCAATCATCAAAACTATTTGGTATTGGCTAAGAAATAGAAATGGTAGATTAGTGGAATAGATTAGGTCCACAAGACACAGCAGTAATTGACCATAGTAACCTACTATTTGATAAACCCAAAGACTCCAGCTTCTAGAATAAGAACTCACTATTTGCTGGGGAATAAGAACTAACTATTTGACAAAAAAACTTAAAAACAGTATGGCAGAAACAAAGGAGAGATAATTATCTTACACCACATATACCAAGATAAGGTCAAAATGGATATGATTTAGACATTAAAGGTGATACCAAAAGCAAATTAGGTAAGCAAAAAATAGCGAACCTGTCAGATCTATGAAAAAGAGAAGAATTTATGACCAAACAAGTGATAGAGAACATTGTGAGGTGCAAAATGGATAATTCTGATTACATTAAATCAAAAGGGTTTTTCACAAAGCCATGCAAGAATAGAAGGAAGGCAGAAAACTGAGAGACAATTTTTATAGTCACTCTTTCTGATAAAGGCCTCATTTCTAAAATATATAGAAAGAATTTAGTCAAATTTATAAGAATACAAGTCATTCCCCAATTTATAAATGGTCCAATGATAAGAACAAGCAGTTTTCAGAGGAAGAAATTAAAGTTGCCTATAGTCATATGAAAAAATGTTTTAAATCACTATTGATTAGAGAAATGCAAATTAAAACAACTCTGAGGTACTGCCTCACACCTACCAGATTGGTTACTATGCAGAAAATGAAAATGATAAGTATTGAAAAAGATGTGGGAAAATTACAATACTAATACATTGTTGTAGAGTTGTGAGCTGATCCAACCATTCTGGAGAGGAATTTGAACTACGTTCAAAGAGTTGTAAAATTGTGCTTACCCTTTGATCCAACAATACTACTACTAGGTCTATAGTCTGTATCCTTTGCTTTTTTTTTTTTTTGGAGGGGGAGGGCAGGACAATTGGGTTTAACTTACTTGCCCAAGGTCACACAGCTAGTTAGTGTTAAGTGTCTGAGGTCAGATTTAAACTTAGGTCCTCCTGACTCCAGGGCCAATGCTCTCTATTCACTGTGCCATCTAGCTGCCCCTACTAGGTCTGTATCCCAAAGAGATCATAAAAATGAGAAAAGGACACACATGTACAAAAATATCCATAGCAGTTCTTTTCTGGTAGCAAAGAATTAGAAATTGAGGGGATGACCATGAACAGAGAATGGCTGAACAAATTGTGAAATATGAATGGAATGGAATGCTATTGTGCTATAAGAAATGATTAAGAGGCAGATATCAGAAAAACCTGGAGGAACTTACATGAACGGATACTGAGTGAAGTGAGCAGAACCAGAAGAACACTGTACACAGTAACAGCAACATTGGGAGATGATTAACTTTAATAGACTTGGTTCTTATCAGCAATACAATGATCTAAGACAATGCCAAAAGATTCAAGTGGAAAATGCTATCCACATCCAGAGAAAGAACTATGGAATCTGACTGAACCTTGTTGTTGTTGTTTTTTCTTTCCCTTGCTTTTTCCCTTTTGTTCTGATTCTTTTTGCAGAACAACTAATGCGGAAATAAGTTTAATACGATTATACTGCTTGCTCTCTTGGGGAGAGGAGGGAGAAAAAAGTTTGGAACTCAAAATCTTATAAAAGTGAATGTTGAAAACATTCTTTATATGTAATTGGAAAAAATAAAACACTATTTAAAAAAGAAAAAAAATCACACAAGATATTTGAGTAAAGCAATGGCATAACCATCTCAATGCATAAGAATATTTTTCTTACATTAAATGAAAAAGACATTCACCATGACACTGTAGGAAAAGAAACTAAATGATGTTTCCTACATAGGATGCTAAACTAGGAAGTGACTTTAGAGATTATCTAGTCCCACATCCTTATTTTTACTGATCCGGAAACTGAAGCCTAGAGAACATCAGTGACTTGCCCAAACTCACATAGACAGGCAATGGTGTAGAATCCATGTCCTTGAAGCAAGGTCACTGGGACAGGGCTGCTTCCTCTACTCACACATCCTCTTCTCTCTCTCTCTCTCTCTCTCTCTCTCTCTCTCTCTCTCTCTCTCTTTTAAAGTTCCAGCAGCTCTTGTAAAAGATAAAATACAAGCATGGGTACATTATGTTATAGGGACTAGGGTCAGCAAAATACCTCTACTATATATATATATAAAAGACTAATTAAGTACCATGGAAATCCTTCTTATGGAGACATGCTCAGCCAAATCACTGAGCCTAGCGTTCCAGGTTCTCCCTGCCCCCCCATGGTGAAATAATCATCCTCATTGTTGACGTGCTTAATTACTGAAACTAAAGGGCAATGGACAATGATACTCTATAATGCACATCCATATGGAGCACTATTCTTTATCATTAGGAAACTGCTTAGTTGCGTAGATCGCCCTGGTGTTTTTTATCTAGTGGGCATTAGTAGCCCACTTATCTGTTTTTCTAATGAGATGAATCATGGGGGGAATAGGGGGGAGGAGCTGGGTTAATGTTCCAAGGGGACTAATTAGAATCAGGTGAGAGCTTGAGAAGGCAACTAAGGTGATTTCAGTCAGAGCCCATATAAAAAGCTCTAATTAAGAAGAATGATGGACTTTACTTTAAGACCCTGGGAGAATATAGGATGCTCAATTTAACTCCCCCAACCTCGTGGCCAGATAATGCCGGATTTCAATGTATTTTTAAACAAAACGAGAAAAATGCCTTTTTTCTGAATATGTCAGTGAGAGAGTAGAAGGTCAGGCTCAAAATGTTCATTTAATAACAGCTCACATTTGTAGAACACTTTAAGGCTTACAAGAAGTAACCTTTCTTTATATCCTCATCGATTAGCACAGTGTCCAGCATATAAAAGGCACTAAATAAATACTAGTTGACTGACTGATCAAATAACTAGGGCAAGGGTCATTAGATTCATTTTACAAATGAGGAAACTGAGGCCCAGATAGTGAAGATATTCACAGAGCAAATTGCCAAGCTAGGGCTCAAACCCAGGTTTATTTACCTCCAAATATAGGGCTATTTCCTCTACATAATTACATCCCTCATTTAGAATACAAAGCTAAGAGATGGCATTCATATGGTATATTTTAGAAAGGAAAAGAATGGGGACCTGACACTTTTTTCCCTTAAATTTACTTGAACAGATTCATTGTAGACTAATCTAACTGAGGTGCCATCTTAAAATCACAAAAGCTTTAAATTTATCACTTTGGTAAAATTATTGTTCCATCCAAAAAAAAAAAAAAAGGTATACAAGGTATTTTAGCTGCAGGGTGCATATCTAGAGAAAGTGTTTCCTGCAGAGCTTCTCTGTCTTTCTACTAAATTAACCGCACAAGAACTGGCCATGTTACCATATGACATTTCGTTTTCTAATCTGTTTAATGCCATGGTTTGCACATGATGTATTCTGATGGGCTTTTATGTTTCAGATACTAAAAAAGCACATTAGAACTGCAATAGGGAATCTTCTACAGACAATAGAACTTGTTATAAATTGCATTTTCTGACAAAAAAATATGCTGAAAAAATGTAATCTTTTCTTTTGTTCTCCCTCCCCGAAACATTTTTACCTCCTGCATCTCTTCAGTCTCCTATGCCTGAGAAGCTTTCCTTTTAGATCGCTTCTGCTGCATATTCCTTGCTTATGTGCCCCATTGGAAATGAATTCAAATCTATTTTAAGGGAGGAAAATCGACATCACTTGGAAAAGCAGTCAGCATTTATGCGGTGGTAAGGCACACACTAATACACTGGGAAAACTTTTGAACATATTTTTGAATCAAGTATGGATTTCAACTCCGTAATCCCTTTTTGTTCCTACTAAAAGTGGCACTGCTTTACTTTATCTCTCTTCTCCCAGCAGGTGCTTATGAACAGTTAAATTAGCTACAAAATAGCCGGAGCCGGCTGCCTCCACATTTCTGACATGTGGGTTTATGAAATGAAGAAAGAAATCTTTGCCATCTGAGCAGAGTGGGGCCATCACATATGGTTCTTTTGTCTTAAAAGAAGCTGCCAAGATTTATTTTAATGTAGTGTCAATACACACATACATATGTGGACAGATGCCTAAGGCAGTGTCTTTATGCTGCGCCCTTAGGTTTGGCCTTCAAACCCTGTGCCTCAAGACAGGATCTTTCTTCATTTCTAAAGGAGAGACAATTTCCCAAGAAATCAGCATTTTTCATTTACCCTTTATGGAACAGGTTACTTGTTCTCTCTGGGACTCAGTTTCCTCATCTGTGAAATAGAGATGGACTAAATGATTTCAATGGATCCAGCTTTAAATCCCAGGAAGGATTTCTTTTTTTCCTGAAGCAACAACAGGGCACAAAGGAATCCTGGTGAATAAAGCCCTAGAGGCTTCCAAATTAGAAGTGGAGCCTTTGGACAAAGTAGCTTGTTCTTTTTCTCCTACTAAACCAACTTCAACTGGTATATTTCGACAGACCTATGGGATTCAGTTCTGGGTCTGTTCCATTTAGGACCTTTTATATTTCTATGTTTGATGCTTTCTCCTTCAAAGTATTATGAGCATCTTTATGATATATATAGTATGTATGTACATATGTGTACATTTATTTCTTCTCTCTATTGAAATGATAAAATTAATTAATATGATTAGGTACAATGATTATGTACTATGTACACTATGTTTTTCAGTGACCTGGTATATATTGCTGTAATGGAAATGCACATTTAAAGATCTTCCCTGCCCCTAGGCCCTTTGATGGGCTTAAGAGACTCTGAGAACCTTCCTTGATTTGAAAATATGCTCTGCCTCCTAATAGGCTGAATGTGATCACATGGAGCCTGTGGTGGGAGGCTTGGTTTTCAGGAATGACCCCACCTTGATGCTGTGTGATTGGGCAGTGGGTCAAGAGGGTGGTTACATTCTCTGACCCAGAAGAAGGCTATATAATCCCTGATGTGAGGCTTTGCTTTGGGGCTCACTTTGAGAAGAGTTATGTGATTTGACCAGATGAAACTCTGAGCAGCCATTGAGAGCCCCCCAGCTTTGAAAACCCAGATGTTGATGCTTCCTTCTCTGGTAACTGTGATTTGGTATTGATGCAATGGTTGGACAGTTTGGAAGCCTGTCTGCTTGGTCTGTTTGTTTTTCTGTCTTGTAAGTTCTATCTGTATACTTTGAAGCTTGGGGTGCTGACCTTTTCCCCCTGAACTAGGTAAATGATCTATGTTTGATTGATTAAAGCAAGCTTGTTAACCCATTTTGAGTTGCTTTCCTTTAGAAAAGCAGATCTAAGAACCTGTGTTGGCAGCCACCCTGGGGATGTTGGGGTGCTTGCTGCTACAATTGCAAAGTGCAGCATGGTGTTATTTGGAGGGGGAAGGGGGCGCAGAGAGGGGGAAGGGGGCGCAGGGAGGAGCTGGAGATTCAAGACACCCCCCCCCCACTAGAATCCTTCCTCTGCCACAAACTTATTGGGAGACACAGTAGATAGGGTACAGAACCTGGAGTCAGGAAGATCTGACTTCAAATATGACCTCAGATACTAACTAGCTGTATGACCCTGGGCAAGTCATTCTGTCTTGGTTTCCTTAACTATAAAACACAGATAATAATGGCAGCTCCATTCCAACTCCCAGGGCTGTTATGAGGATCCAATTAATTAATATTTATAAAAGCACTTAGCACAATATCTGGTACATGGTAGCAATTCAATAAATGTCCCCTTGCCCGCTCCCTTCACCCTTGAACAAATCACATCACCTTTCTACACCTCAGTTTCCTCATCTGCAAAATGGAGCTAATAACACTTGAGCAATAGCACAGAATTATTTTGAGGATCAATGATAGATACATACATACATATACATACATATATATATACACACACATACATATATACGTACTATGTATATACATGCATCTGCATATCTAAATACATGTGCAAATACATATATATGTACATATATGTATATATCACTTCATTAACTAGTAAGTGCTATTTAAATGTGAACTATTATTACCATTAGCGTTGGCATGAGTCCTTTTTTTAAAGTAGAGGAAAGAGACTGAAAACTGGGAAATGGAAATCGATTATCATTTATCTGTAGGAGGATTGGGTGATCCTTTCAACATTTCCCTTCAAGACCAGCCTGTCAGGAAGCAGAATTTACCAAAAATGTGTTTATCTTATTGGTAGCAAATGTACATTACCATGAAAAAGGTTGCATATGTAACAAATTAATTCCCAATGTGATATTCAATTCACCACATGGCACAAAGACTATAGATGCTTCTTCAGCTTGAATCTAATTCCTTTTACCTATTACATTACTGTCAGAAATCCTCATTAAGGTTAAGACTGAATAAATAATAGGGTGCAATTTTGAACAGCACATCAGAGGGCATGTCCAGGGGAAGTGAATGCCAGAAGTACTGTATCATGCATGATTACTCACTCCAGCCAGTTTTCTATTGCCAGGGAATAACAAGATCACCTTCTTAGTATTTCAAGTGGAAATCCTGGCGCATTAATTTTCCTCTTGGTATTTCTTTGAAATGCAAGAAGGTAGCACTTGGTGACCAATGCTCCAGGGAGGAAAAGGAAGTGTTTTCTGCTTGGATGAATTATTCCCTCTAGATGAAAAAAGAAAGCCTTAAAGGAAAATGCCTCATTTGCAAGTTGTCATTTGGGAACAAAAGCATTAATGAAAGAAGATAGGTCCTTGAGGGAGCCTATGAACAACACATTGAGTGCTCTTTGGGGAAAGCCAGGAGACATTGCCACCACTGGCTATGGAACCCTTGGAGGATGATGGATTAAATAAGGAGGCAACCTCCCTGATGGCAGGGGGAAGAAAGGCTTCCTCACCTTTCTGCCTGACAGGAGGTCAACAGTTTTCTAAGAGGAATTATTCCTAAGGGAGAAATAGTTTCCAAAGCATCAAAACATGGAATAAGCATACTTTGGTATTTCATAAGACTCATGATATCACTTCCCCAGTAAAGATCCCAACTCCATTCTGCCTTGGGAGATGCACTTTGGGGGTGGGGGTTGAGAGCTGGGGTTGGGCAGCAGGGGATGGTGTGCATAATGCCACTGGACTGGAAGCCAGAAAACCTGGGTGTAAGTCCAAGCTCTGCCTTTTACTGATACCTGATTTGGACCAAAGTACAGGCTATCTGAGTTTCCATTTACTCATCTATAAAATGAAGGGTTTGGATTAGGGGTTCTAAACCTTGGATTTTGAGGTTTCAGGGGGCGAGGGAACTTCAACTGGAAAAACAAATTATCTTTACTTTCACTAACTTCTAACTGAAATTTAGGATTTCTTTCAATCATGAATGTTGGTAATAACATATAGTAGTTAAGAGAAATGATTATTAATAACCAATGATTTGGGGAAATTCAGATTTCCCCCTTTTTCTTTTATCCTCAATTCAAGACCTTAGTCACTGAGAGCTGGGCTAATTTTCTCCTCTATCCAGATCCCACCCAATCTATTTAAATAGATTGCCCAAGGCTGGGGGTAACTTAAGAAGTAAATGTTATAATCAAAGTTCAGCCCCTCATTGTAATATTCATTCTCTCACTAATTGTTAACCAATCGGAGTTGATTGGTTAACAAAAGAGTTAACCAAATAATACTTTCACTTGAAATACTGATAAAACACAGTATTAGGAATATCCCTCTTCCAATAGACATAAGTAGAGTGTGCAAACTTGATTGTCTTCAGTCTAAGGGAGAGAAGGCCAAATGGCTATCCTTTTATTAAAATACTGGCATTATTAATAAAATTATTAAATTACCCAAAAATTATGCTTCTTGAACCTTTTTCATCACTACATTGTATTGGGCTTATAGACAGCTAGGTGGCTCAGTGGGTAGAGTTCTGAACCTGGAGTCAGGAAGATCTGAGTTCAAATCTAGCCTCATACTCACTAGCTATATGACCCTGAAGAAATCATTTAACCTCTGTTTGCCTAGAAGGAAATGGAAAACTACTCCAGTATCTTTGCCAAGAAAATTCCACATGAGGTCACGAAGAGTGGGATACTACTAAACAAGAGAACAAGTGTTGGGCTTCACCAGACTGTCAAAGGGGTCTATGACATATAAAAAAAGTTAAGAACTTCATGGTTAAGAAAACCCCAAAAGTATCATCTATCTCTGATATTCTATGATGGCTAAAAGAACCATCTCTTATAATCTGCCTATAGGTAATGAACCACTCTGTTCTTAAGAAGACTGATCTTTGGATCACAGAAATGAAATCTCAAAGGAGACATTTCAAAAGCACTTGGGGCCCAGCAGGAGCTTAATAAATGCTTATTCTCTTCTGCCTCCCCCTCCCCTTCCCTCTCCTCATTTATTCATTACTCAAAGTCTTTCAAACTTAGTAGAACCTAGCACAGCTTATCTTCCATGGACAGAAGCCTACAAAAACCCAGAGTTACCTCCATTGCAAGAGGACTTTGATGTAGAGGAATAAGTTAGAATGTTTATCCAAAATTCAGAGTGGAATTTACACAGAACAACTATGTTGATTCATTGTAGAAAGGTCTATATTAAAATGATAATGTAAAGTCTTCAAGGGGACTGAGGCATGTTTGTCATCTATGACAATTACTATGGAGCAATATCAATATTCTGGGAACTATAATGGCCAGAGAAATGACAAATCCTGGCAAATGAAAATGACATGTTGGCATAGTTTTACTATACATATACATCTATATCTACCTATCTATCTACACACATACACACATATATACACATATAGATATATCACATTATACTTACAAATATATATTGTATACATTAGACTTTACATATATAATATATGTATATTATAGACATATAATAATAACAATAATAACAACGGCTAACATCTTTATGGCACTTACTATGTGCCAGGCACTGAGCTAAGCACTTTATAATTATTATTTTATTTGATCCTCAAAGCTCTATGAAGTAGGTGCCATTATTATCCCCATTTTACAGATGAGAAAACTGAGATAAATAAAGGTTAAGTGACTTTACCAAAGGCACATCATTAATAAGTATCTGACTCCAGGGTGGCTAGGTGGCACAGTGAAAAGAGCACTGGCCCTGGAGTCAGGAGGACCTGAGTCCAAAATCTGGCCTCAGATACTTAATGTTTACTAGCCGTGTGACCTTGGGCAATCACTTAACCCCAATTGCCCTACCTTCCCGCCTCCAAAAAGCAAAAAATAAATAAATAAATATCTGACTCCATTTCTGAACTCGGGTATTTCTCACTCCAATCTCAGTATACTATCCACTGTACTACCTAGGTGTCATAATTCACACATGCATACATATACCCACATAAACAGACATACATATTATGTATATATATATATATATATATATTTATTTATATATATGTGTGTATGTGTATAGCATCAAGTATAGTACACATTGCATATGTAACTATATTTGTACATACTATACTAAATACTAAACTATATATCACCATCCTAGTTATCTTTTAGTCACATTTGACTCTTCATGACCTCATTTTGGAGTTTTCTTGGCAAAGACACTGAAGTGGTTTGCTATTGGAGTGGTTTGCAATTTCCTTCTCTGGCTTATTTTACAGATAAGGAAACTGAAATAAGCAAGGGGAAGTGCTTTACCCAGGGTCACACAGCTAGTAAGTGTCTGAGGTCAGATTTGAATTCAGGAAGATGAGTCTTCCTGACTCCAGACCTGGAGGTCTACCCACTATATCACCTAGTTGCCTCAAATTATATATATACCTAGTATACTAAGCTGTACACAGTAAGTGTACAGCTTAGATTTAGGGCTATAATAGAAATAAGCAGAGACAATAATCAGGTTTTACAAATACCTGGCAACTACAAGTTTATATTTCATGTGTATATGTGTGTATATGTATACATGTGTATGTATATAATATTACATGTAGCATCATGTGTGTATACATACATACATACATACATACATACATACATACATACTCACATATCCAGGGTTAGGTTTCCAAAGGAGGAGGGAAAGCAGATTTGGGGAATCAAGGCACCCAGATTTTTTTAAAATTTGTTAATTTTTAGTTTTCAACATTCATTTCCACAAGATTTTGAGTTTACAAATTTTCTCCCCATTTTTCCCCTACCCTCCACCCCAAAATAGTGAGCCCCTTCCCTAATCTGCTCTCTCCTATATCCTCCCCCATTCCCCTTCTAACTTGCTAGTAGGGCAAGATGGATTTCTATATCCCAGTGCCTGTATATCTTGTTTTCCAGTTGCATGTAAAAAATAATATTTTTCTAAACATTTGTTTTTAAAACTTTGATTTCCAGATTCTTTCCCTTCTTCCCTCCTCACCCACCCCCACTGGGAAGATAAGCAATTCAATATAGGTTGTATGTGTGTAGATAAGCAAAATGTTTCCATAGTAGATATATAGTGAAAGACTAACTATATTTCCCTCCATCCTATCCCACCCCCACTTATTCTATTGTCTACTTTGACCCTGTCCCTTTTCAAAAGTGTATGCTTTCAACTACCCTCTCCCCCAATCTGCCCTCCCCTCTATCATCCTCCCTCTTATCCCCTCTCTGCCCCCCCACTTTCCTGTAGGGCAAGATATCCAATTGAGTGTGTGCTATTTCCTCCTTAAGCCAAATTCAATGAGAGTGTGGTTGACCCATTCCCTTTTGCCTTCCTGTTCTTCCCCTCCATTGTAATAGTTCTCTCTTGCCTCTTTTATATGAGATAATTTACCCTATTTTATTTCTCCCAATCTCCTCCCATCATATTCCTCTCTCACCTCTTAATTTTATTGTCTAGCTATCATCCCTTCCTATTCAACTGATCCTGTGCCCTCTGTCTATATATACATGTACACATATAAACACACATGTATTTATACACATACCCTCTTATATAAACATATATATGTACATATATATTCCCTTCAACTATCCTCATACTGAAAAGAGTCTCATAAGTTACAATTATCATTTTTCCATGTAGGAATGCAAATAGTTCAACTTTAATAAGTTCCTTATGATTTCTTTTGCTTCTTGTATTTGAAAATCAAATTTTCTGTTCAGCTTTGCTCTTTTCATCAAATATGCTTGACATTACTCTATTTCATTGAATGACCATAATTTCCCCTTAAGTATTATACTCAGTTTTGCTGGGTAGGTCATTCTTGGTTTTAATCTTAGCTCCTTTGACCTCCAGAATATCATATTTCAAGCCCTTTGATCCCTTAATGTAGAAGCTGCTAGGTCTTGTGTAATCCTGATTTTGTTTCCACTAGACTCAATTTGCTTCTTTCTGAATGCTTGTAATATTTTCTCCTTGACCTGGGAACTCTGGAATTTGCCTATAATATCCCTAGGAGTTTTCTTTTTGGGATCTTTTTCAAGAGGCAATTGGTGAATTCTTTCAATTTCTATTTTGTCCTCTGGTTCTAGAATATCAGGGCAATTTTCCTGGAGAATTTCTTGAAGGATGATTTCTAGGTTTTTGGCTTTCAAGTAGTCCAATAATTTTTAAATTATCTCTCCCGGATCTATTTTCCAGGTCAGTGGTTTTTCCAATGAGATATTACACATTGCCTTCTGTTTTTTCATTTGTTTGGATCTGTTTTATAATATCTTGGTTTCTCATTAAGTCATTAGTTTCCATTTGCTCCAATCTAATTTTGAAGGAGTCATTGTCTTCAGTGAGTTTTTGAAATTCCTTTTCCATCTGGCAAATTTGATTTTTTAAGGCATTCTTCTCCTCATTGGCTTCTTAAAGGTCTCTTTTGCCATTTAGGTTAGTCTATTTTTTAAGGTGTTATTTTCTTCAGTATTTTTGGAGTCTCCTTGAACAGGCTGTTGACTCATTTTTCATGATTTTCTTGATCATTCTCTTTTCTCTTCCCAATTTTTCCTCCATTTCTCTTACCTGATTTTCAAAATCTTTTTTGATCTCCTCCATGGTCTACAACCAATTCATATTTTTCTTGGAAGCTCTTAATGCAGGAGTTTTGACTTTTTTGACTTCTTCTCGTTCCATGTTTTGATCCTTTTTGTCCCCCCAAAAGGATTCTATGGTCTGATTTTGCTTCCTCTGCTTGCTCGTCTTGCCAGCCAATTACTTGATTTTTGAGCTCTTTGCCATGGTAGAATTCTGCTTCCAGAGTGGAGAGATTTGTCCCAAATTGCTGGGGTTTTTGCAAATGTTTTCAGAGATCTGAGGAGGGTGCCTTCTCTACAGCCACCACAAGCTCTAGCACACTGGTGTTTCTCACCCCAGAACCACCACGCAAGACAGTGACCCAGATCCAAGCAGGTCAAAGAAAGAGTAATTACCCTCTGAATGGTTGCTTGGTCCCTCTAGGATCTGCAGGCCAGGAGCTCTGGAGATAGCTACATGGCAGCAGCTGCAGTTGCCGCACCTCCACGACCTCTCGTCCTGGGGACAGGGGCCAGATGGTGCTCTTCTGTCATCCACTTCCAGAGCTCCCCACTGACCTTTTACTTTCTGTTTGGCATTTATAGGTTGAGAAATCTGGAAACCACCACAGCTTCCAGTAATTCACTCTCCTGAAGTCTGTTCTGGCCAATCTGGGCCACTGGTCAGGGCTGCCCACAGCTCAGTGAGGCTAATGTGGGACTGCATTCAGCTCCCAGCTTGGTGCAACAGACCCTTCCTGTTAGCCTGCCAGGCTGGCTTCAGAGGAAGATTTGTCTCTCTCTGTCATTTTGTGGCTTCTGTAGCTCTAAAATTTGTTTAGAGTCATATTTTACAGGTATTGGATATAGTTGTGGCAGGAACTCACAAAATTTTCTGCTTCTACTCTGCCACCTTGGTTCCACCCCCAAGGCACCCATATCTTGAGTAGTTGAGCTCAAGACTGAGTGAATCAGTGTCACTTTCACTTAGAGGGGATATGATAGCTTTCTTGAGATATTTCAGATGCTGCCAGGTAGAAGAGCTATTAAAATCATTGGGTTTGGCCCTAGAGGGCAGAACTAGGAACAATAGGTGGAAGTTTCAGAGTGACAGCTTTTGACTAGTGTGTGTGTGTGTGTGTGTGTGTGTGTGTGTGTGTGTCTGTCTGTCTATTTCTACACTTGGACCCTATGGAATCAGTTGCCTCATAAAGCATCACTGTCCCTCCTCACTAGATATCTTCAAATTGTGGGTAACTAGCTTCTGGGAATCAAGTAGGAGGGTTTTTTGTTCAGTTGAGTTGGCTTAGATAGTCTCTGTGTTCCCTTCAAACTAAGAAATTTGGTGATTCTGTGGATAATCTTTTCCCTCTCATTTTCAGAGCTCCTACACTCTCCTTCACTAATGACACTTTATTTCCTTCCATGGGTTCTTATCCATCTCCTAACCTTTTTAATGTGGGTATTTCTCAAAAATCCCTTCACCGTGGCTTCCCCTTTATCCCCTCTGATTTCCTCTGAGTTCTCATCCAACCCCATGGCAACAACTACCATATCCATGCAGATAACTCCTGATTTTTAATTCAAGACCTGACCTCCAAGGTCCACGGAAGGAAGCATGAAGTGACTTACTTTTGCCTCGTGATGTTCCAGGTCATCTGTCTGGCATTTAAAGCCTTGTTAAGTCTGAATTCCCACCCATCCTTTACAAATTTATCATGTCTTTCCATCAATATTATGAATTAATCAAATTAGATAACCCTTTGCCCAGAAGTGTACCCTGTATCTTGCCACTCTCTGTCTTTGTTCACACTGCTCCCTTTTCCTCTCTTTTCACCTACTGAATTCTTACTCATCCTCTAAAGTTTTACCCAAGTACTATCTCCTCTTGGAAGCGTTTCTTGATCCCTCACCAGCAACATTCTTTCCTATGAGACCTGAAATAGCACTTAGCTCCACATTAGTGAAGTAGTATATTAAAGTTACCTGTCCTTCCATTTCATTCCCTTACCAGATTCTGCAATCTAGTAGAATGTTTAATGGCAGTGACATATGTCCTCTAAACTCTGTAAATTCCCAGCTGCCTAGTACAGTGGGTTTGTACATAGTAGGTGCTTAATAGGTTTTTGTTGTACTGAATTTGATATGTAGCAGAAGGCATTCATAATTATGGTGGAGTCGCTCATACCTAGTGGCATAACAGAAATAAGCAGAGACAATAGCCAGGTTCTCCAAATTCCTGGCTACTGCAAAAAGATTTAATTCATTTAATGACTGAGATGATGGGCCCTGTCCAACATCATCACCACCACCACCATCACCACCATCACCATCACCATCACCATCACCACCATCACCACCACCATCATCACCATTATCATCACCACCATCACCACCATCATCACCATTATCATCACCACCATCACCACCATCATCACCATTATCATCACCACCATCATCCTCATTCTCATCATCCCTAGCACTCATTTAGTGCTCTAACATCTGCAAAGAATTTTATATATGTGATCTCATTTGAATCTCACAATAACATGAGGGCAATGTGCTATTATAATCCCCATTTTACAGATGTAGAAACTGAAGCTAAGTGAGGCTAAATTACTTATTCAGGATCATAAAACTATGTCAGTGTCTGAAATTGGACTTGAACTCAAGCCTCCCTGATTCCATATCCAGCACTTTGTCCACTGAGCCACTACCTAGGTTCCTCTGTCATTACATTTTGGCCAGGAAATCTGAGGTGGGATATTGACAAGTTGGAGAAGGTATGGAGGACAATGAGGGGATCTGGAAAACATAGTACATGGAGATCAATTGAACTAAGTAAAGCTATTTAACCTGAAAAAAAGAAGCATTAGTTCTGGGTGTTGGAGAAGTTCGAATACAATAGCTATTATACATAAGATGTATAGAGATTTGTATCTATATAAATATATGTATTTGTGCAAATATATTTAAATAATTAATATCTATACTTATCTATAAATGTTGTTACTCATTTCAGTCATGTCTGACTTTGTGACCCCATTTGAGGTTTTCTTGGCAAAGATACTAGAATGGTTTGCCATTTTTTTCTCCAGCTCATTTCACAGATGAGGAAATGAGGCAAACAGGGTTAAATGACTTGCCCAGGGTCAAACAACTAGTGTCTGGGGCCACATTTTAACTCATGAAGATGAATCTAACTGACTCCAGGTCTGGCACTCTATCTACTATACCACCTATATAAATATTTAAAATGATATATAAATATAAAATAACAAATATATATTTCTGTCTATATTTATGTATTTATACATTTGCAAATAAATCTATAAATTTGCAAAATTTTCCCCCAGAGAGCAGAAATAGGAGCAGTGGGGGGAAACAGAAGAAAAGAAGATTTTTGGTTAATGCAGGGGTTGAGGTTGCTATGAACAATTATATCTGTTAAAAACTGGATTAGGCTGCTCAAAAAACAGTGATTTTATATCAACACAGGACTTGAAGCAAAGGCTGAAGAACTACTAGGACAGTCTAATTTAGAGGGGATTATTGCTCAGGTATAAACTCGCCCAAGCAAACTCTGAAGTCCCTCTAGAATTCTGAGATTCAATGAGTCTCTGCTTCCAAGGGCATAGTGAACATATCACCTGGGACATGAAGTCTATAAATGTGAAAACTACTTATTGGAAGGGGCTCTTCTGCCTTAATAAGTGCCTCACCTAAACTGGAGAGTGAAGCAAAAGAAATGGTGGAAAGGGGATGAGGGGCACGTGGAGAGAGAGGATTGAATATCTAAAATCTACAAAAATAAAGGCTGACCACAGAGTGCCCTAAACACAGCTGCGTGACTTATTTTCAGAATAGCCTAAGGCCCATTGGTTCATAATTATAAAGAGGAGGATTGGTTATACATTTTATCACTTAAGGCAAATCTGCAATAACCATTTAGCCTGGGGCTGCGCGACAGGCATTTCATTAGCCATTGAGCAGTTAAATTTTTAAAGTGTAATTTCTAAGATATTTGGGGGAGGGGAAAAAGGGAGGTGAGAGGGTGAGATTGATTCTTTTATTTTTACCAGAGAAAGCAAATTTTAAGACTGTCAAATTCTAAGTCTGATCTATCTCTGAAGATATAAGGCATTGTGGGGAAGGAATCCACACACTGTGTAGTATACAATCATCTGTGTCCTGACAAAATTAATAGGCATTACATATTTGCTCAGTGTGGTAGAATGGGGAAAGCAGTAGATTTTAAGCAAGACAAAATTAGCCTAAATCCTACATCACTATATTAATTACATAATTACTTAATTCTCTGATCCTCAATCTCCTCTTCCATTGTTCAGTTATTTTAGTCATGCCCAATTCTTCATGAACCCATTTGGGGTTTTCTTGGCAAAGATACTAGAGTGGTTTACCATTTCTTCCTCTGGCTCGTTTTACAAATGAGAAAATTGAAGCAAGAAGGGTTAAGTGACTTGCCCAGAGTCACACAGTTAACAAGTATCTGAGGCTGAACTCAGGTCTTCCTGTCTTTAGGCCCAGTTCTAGGCCAATCTAGCTGCCCTTCCTCTTTAATATGCAAGCCATAATTCAATTATAGTCCCTATCTCCTTTCCCCCCCAATGACAGACCAGTTTCAATCTTTGGGGTGTTTCTCACAAATATCTTTAGTTTATACTCTAAATAGGTGTTTGCCACAGGTACATATAAATTTAATCTCTTTCTAGGTTTGTCTAGGAGTCATCAAGTTCTACACAAGCACTTAGTTCAAGAGGTATAGAACATAAAAAGATGCTTATTACGTACAATAGTGAATACAGAGAGAACTTACACATAAACCCATAGACAGTCTTACGGAACTTTCCCCTCTAGGGAGCTCCTTTGCTCAAGGAGCTATGCAGTCATTCTAGATTTAAAGCAGCAGTATCCATGGACTGGGCATCCATCCCCAGGAAGGATAAGAACTCGGGTTCTCCAAAAAGCTGCTCCCTTCCTACCTCCTTATATCGATAGACTATTTGACTTATAATACCATTATATTGCAAGGTCAGTTTTTCTTTCACATCTACATCTTACTGCTTCTTGGTTCTCCCTCTAGCAGCTCCCATCTTGAACCAGGAGAGACTCATGTTCAAACAAACAAGCACAAGTATTTTTTTTAAAGTACCTACTATGTACCAGGGCCTGTGCTAAGAGATGCAGATAAAAATACAAAGAATAAACAATACCTACCCTCAAAACACACGCTAGTAAGGAACACTGAATGTATATGCAGAATAAAAATGAAGAGAAAAGATAGAAATAAATACAAATCAGTTAAATATAATTTAGGAAAGAGGGCATTCCCATTTGAAGGTAGCAAGAAAAGCATCATATAGAAGGTAGAGTTTCAATAGCATCTTGAAGCAATTTATGGGCTGGATATGAGGAGGTAGTACACTCCAGGAATGAGATCTGGCAAGTCCAAAGGCATGGATAGGAGATGCAGGGTCCTATAGGAAGGACAGAAGGCCAGTTTGACTGGATACTCATGATCGTCAACAAGCACCTCACTGGAGGGGAGAATAATATCCAATGAGGCTGGGTTATGAAGAGATTTAAAAGCTAAACAGGAGAGTTTAAATTTTACCCTAGAAACTCTAAGAAATAAGAGAAAGGGAATAAACATCTACATAGTGACTACTCTGTGATAGGTACTTTATAAATATTATCACATTTGATCCTCACAACAACTGAGGGAAGTACTCAGGTTAACAGAAGTTGTCACTTGTGCAGGATCACACAGCCAGTAAGTATCTGAGACTGGATTCCAACTCTGGGCTTTCTGACTCTAGGCTTAATGCTCTATCCACTGTGTCACCTAGTTGCTTGCTATATATAATATGTAGCATTTATACAGCACTTTAATGTTTGCAAAACACTTTACAAATGTAACAACCCTGGGAGGCCGGTACTATTAGTTTTATTTTTACAGTTGAGGAAACTAAGGCAGAGGGAAGTTAAGTGACTTGCCCAGACACAGCTAGTGTCTCAGACCAGATCTGAAACTACTGTAGGGTAGGTAGCCACTACCCTTATTAAGTAGGGGGATGAGGTGAGGATACTACTGTCTTCCCAGTCTCAGGCCCTAAAGCTTGCTATCCAAAACACAGAGAGGGCAATTGATGCTGTCAAATGTAGCAGAAAAGTCAAGGAGAATAGTTAGAATACCAGATTTGGCACTTTGTACAGATCATTAGTAGCTCTGGAGAGATCCTTTTCAGTTGATGTCACTATGTGGTAAGAGCCAATCCTGTTTGGTACCACCCTGGCTGATGGTCATTATCTTTCATTGTTCTGCTTCATTTGGTGGCCATGCTGGGTACATGGGCAGTGGACGGACACCTAGAGCAATCCCTTTGGCCAGGGTCTCTTAACTTTTCTCTCTGCTTTGCCACCTCTCTGTATCTTATCCCTTCATTTTTGGAACCCCACCTCATATCCTGCACACAAAGGTGGGCACTTCTTTTTAGAAAGCAGAGACTAACTGAAGTATAAAAGGCCAAGCCTAGGAGAGATGGAGGATACCTTCTAGACATGTTATGGCTGCTAGTCATGGTGAGTAATGTTCTACTTTTTTTTTTATAAATATGCTTTTAAAGTTTAGAAGCTGTTTTAATTTCTCATTAATTTTTAAAAGTGCATTTTATCATCAACAAGCACTGTATAGAACTTTAATTCAAGTCTAAATCCCTAAACTGGCCCAAGATAAACCTGATCCGTAAGAAAGGCCTTTCCTTCTTCTCTCTCTCTGCATCTCTCTCCATCTGGCTATCTCTCTCATCGAAGAAGCCTATTGTGAATAAAAGTGAACTTTAGGTTAACTAGATCCAGGATTTTGATTAACTTCCTGGTAGCAAAAAGTATTTTCTTCAAGTCATGTGGAGAATGTTTTCAGTGATATAAAAAAGCTCCCATTCACCCTGACAGGCATGCTTCAAAATTAACACAAGGTGTTGATAAATGAATGTTTCCATAAATCCAAGCGAAGTCTTTGTAAGCACCATCCCTGTAGCCTTCCAAATAGTAATCTCAATCGATAGCTCTGAAGGCTTGTTCCACTCTTTCCCTATGAATATACTGAGGTTCTTTTAAATAATCATCATCTTCCTCAGCACTCACAGCTGGGAGGCCATGATGATACTTAAAGTACCTATAATTAGAAAAACACTGGCAGAATATGTCCAAAGAGCCAGTAAAGGGGCTCAATATTTTTTTCAACAGAGCATTAAATTTAGAAAAAAACAAAAAACAAAAAGCCAAACTCTCTTATTTGAGTTTTCTAAGTAAAAAATATTCCCTTGCTTTTATTTGCAATTTTGAAGAGGCTGTATTGCCTCTAAGGAGAATGAAGATGAACCGTTCTTACATTTGAGACAGAGACCATGGGTGAGTGATTTTTGATCTTTAAAAATTATGCCTTTAAGGCACGAGTGGTTAATGAATCTGTTAATAACATAGGAGGTGAAATGGGCAATGTAAATGGAAGCAAGGACTAAGCTAAAGGTAGAAAGCGTGCTATCTGTCACAGAAGAATCTCTGAGTGTTAAGTTCTTCCAAGATGAAGATAGTGTGAGAACTGAGGTTAAGCTCAGGATACTAGGAGGGAAACCCAAGCAGGTGGTATAAAGCCTCAGGCTTATCCTATTACTACCTTCATCCCATCCCCAGGACATTATTTACCAGAGATTAACCTTCTCTAAGAAAGGGTCAGAGGGTAGGTGGGCTTTTACCACTAACAACCAAATGGTAGCAGGGGGCAGAAATATGAATCATTAGAAAAGCAGCTAATAAACATAATTGAGAGTTCGTGTTCTCCAGTTCAGTTATACACCAACTAAGACTTGGTCTTGCAAAGTCAGCTGAATCAGTTGGAGGCTCTAGATGTTTTGTTGCCTTTTGCCCCTTTTCAGATCCATAAAATAGGGAGTTCTGCTTACTTCTTTCCATAAAAATGGTCTCAATAGCCATATCCCAGATGGAGGACAGAAAGTTGTGAGGGGGAAGTGTGATATTTTAAAAAGAGATGGGTTTGATGCACTACATTTATAGCCCCTCCCCTATGAACTCCCCTCATTATAACCACGCTGCTTTGGATGAAATTAGATTCTTCTGCTTTTTAGGTACAGTGCCATCTAAATGTGCCAGACTTTGGCCATGAGCCATCCCTACCAGACTACTAGCCAGGTGTCAGCAGTTGCTTAAGTTTGGGTGGGAGATCATGGCAGCCCTAGCTAAAGTGTGAGCAAACAGGCTCATCCACACAAATAGACTCTCTGGGGACTAGTATAAGTATTAAATCAAGTCAAGCATTTTATCAAAATAGTTGTTAAGGGGAAAAAATACATCTAAGATTTTGCTCACTTGAGCCCTTCATGCATCCACACCCTTCATGAACATGTTGTGACTTTACTGGAGACAGGACCCTCCAGTCATAGTTCTAAAGTATAGCCACCTCAGCCCAACAGGTAACTTACCTCTGAAATTCTAGATTCTGAAGTACATTATTCTGCTTAATTTACTGATTTCCCTACTCATTATAAGTATACACAAGTGGACCTCAGCAGGTGTTGATCCAGTAACTAGGAACAACCTGAGGAATTGGAGTTCTAGAAAGTCCTGCCAGTGGGCCAGACTGAATGGCTAGCCTGGGAGAGAGCCTCCAGGGATGGGGCAGAACAAATTTTTATTTATACTGATTCTTCATAGGTGGCCATAGCTAAGTGGTCCAGATGCCCACAAAGCATATAGACAAAGACAGTTTTTGTACTTTTCCACTGTCAGGACCTGTGTCAAGCAGTTAATGCTCACAACTTCTAAAACCCCTGGCCCGAGGCACTCCTCTATTATTGCTTCAGACAGTCAATTCAAACCTTCTCATTTCTGGTCCAATAAATAAACTCCCCCTACTCAGCCTTACTGGAGTCTGGTATTTAAAAGTAATTCCACACCCAAATTCTCTACCATATCTATGTCTGATTAGGAAAACCTCCTCCCACCATCTGGCATCAATTATTATTCTCTATTCAACCTATTTTTATGTTATAAAACTTCCCCTTTTGAATCCCAACTTTGAGCATGTAATTTCCTAATGACTTCCTTACCCTTGTGCTATGAGTTTCTTTCATTTGCGGTGACAAATCTCTATCTATATTGACATATAATGTATTATTTTCCTGCTTTCTGCCCTGCATAATAAAACTCTTGCTTGTATTAGCCTCCTGCATAGCAGTTTCCTATGAATCTTCAAACTCAGATCTTTGCTTTACCCAGAGCCATTAGGTCAAATAAAATTCATCCTCTTCCCCTTCCCACCCCCAACATAGTTCAGAAAACATCTTCCTAGAAAGGGTTTGGGTGGAACAAAAATTGGAACTATTGGAAAATATTGTGCTTTTTAATATAAAGTAAGTTGTCTTTTTATAATCTTAGAGAATGGAAAGTAATTTGTAAGAAAAGAAGTCCTTTGGGTGATTTGGTGACAATTTTGTGTCTCTGGAAGAATGAAGAGAGATTTCCTTTCAACCTCGACAGAATAGAGTGTTCTCACAGTAGACACTTCTTAAGGACCCAAAATGTGATATCTATGGAAATCTATGATATCTAGGAAAAGGCAAGTTTTTAGCTTCTGGACCAGGGTGAATGGATGTGGAGAGAAGCCAAGCATCAACTCGGGCCCTGGGCAAGTTATTTGCAAGAAAAATCTAAGCTACCTTGAAAAAGGTGAACGGGACTTGGGATGGGAATCAGTGATAGTCTTGGAGGTATCATTAGAATGCTGTGTAACTGTTCAATGCTTCTCCTGGGTCATTGTTTTTTGTTTTGTTTTGTTTTGTTTTGTTTTGCTTCAGAAAATATACTATAAACTAACCCAGATTATTTCCCTACATTTTTGAAAATGATCATATTGTCGTATGCCATATAAACCACTAATGCTAGGGTTTTGTGATTATTTTAGTGGAATCATCACCCTCAGTGGAAGGTCCACTGGAAAAAAGTTTTTGTGGCAAACATCCCTTTCCACCAAGGAATGGAATGCCACAGGACAAACCTGCTGCATACTTTGACTGCTATGCTCATCCTGTGTTTTCTTTAGTGGCTACAAGTGGAGATGATGCAAGAATGATTAAGTAGGGTGCTTGGACCACCATTCAGGAGTAACCAGACTGCTCTATCCTGCCCATACACAATTGAGCATGGGAGAACATGGTCCCTACCCCTCCCCTTATACCCTTGCCACTCTTTCTTCCTTTTCCTTCCCTCTCTTTTATACAGCATATAGTAGCTCTGAAGATATGTAGGCTAGACTGGACCATTAGGGGACAGGGAATCCATTTGACTTTTTCTGATTTGTATATAAAAAAGCCCAGACTAGAAGCAATTGTTAGAAGTTTAGTTCCTGTTTACTTTTAGGAAATATTTTCCTGACTTAATATGGCCCAGTTGCTATGGTGACTTGGAAATTAGGGGGCAGTAACCTTCCATTGAATCAATATACTTTTAACATTTATAAATTGTTTTATTTTAATTTCTCATTAACAAAATAGTTTTAATGCATTTTCAGGACCATGAATGCCTTATTACATGAATCCCAAAGTCTGAATTACTTCACAGTCCAAAATCTCTTCCACTGGATTCAGAAACTCTTGTATTTACTCTGTTGCTGCTACTTTGCTGCTGCTTCCACTGGCCTGATTTCCTGAAGGTCCTGGTATAGTAGCTAGCCTTGAAATTCTTCTTCACCAGAGTCCAGAAATTCCTTAAAAGGACACCAACCTACCCTACCCCCACCTGCTCTCTGCACAGTGCTATACCTTCTTTAACCAAGTGTTACAGCTCTTAAAATGAGAGAGCCAAAGCCAGGGTCAAAATGTCTTCAGATTAGTTAACATATTTTCAGATTCTTTGTTATTAGGTTCACAGGTCCACTCCCAAAAAGGCCCTTTGGGAAACCCCAAAGATGTCCATACCTAGCTGAGAAGTCTCCTGCTCTCAATCTTAGCAGTTAGGATAATTAAATTCCATTCACCTCTTCCCAGCCTCAGCATCAGACAGTGAGACCTTCTCAAACTCCCACACACGGAGTCCACCTCCACTTGAGATTTAATGACAAAGGAAAAACACAACCTTCATTTCCATGGTCTGTTTCAATTCCTATCATTATCACCCCTCTTTGAGCCCCATCTCACAGGATCAGAGCTTGTTGATGCAATTTATTACAAAGATCAAAAACAGTACTGGGGATTGGGGGATGGAAGCACGCTGGGGGCAGTGACTGGCAACCCTGATATTAATAATCAAGGTTCAGATCCCAATGAAATGTAAAACAGGGATATTAATAGTTTCAAACTATTCAGTTTTGACATTTTAATGTTTCTTCCAGCTTTGATTTGTGGCTCTCTAGCCAGGTCTCTCATTGAGCGTTCCACACTGTAGACAGGTATTAAGTTACTGAGTCAGGTCACTACAACACCTTATGCCTTATGAAGTGCAGTCAGTTGGTCCTTTGAGTCTCAGTGTTCGACCTCTGAAGAGAAGGCAAGTCCCTGGGGAAGACAAAAACACAATCCAAGGGTTAAATCACGAACTAAGAGAATTAGGGAACTAGAAGTACTTGCACACGCACACACAATAATTAAAGAATTATTTTCAGCTTCAACAGCACTTCTGAGAATAAATGTTGTCCATAGAAGTCTCCAACTGAATGCTTAACGTGGACTCAGTGCTGATTCCCATCACTAAAAGAAAAATGAATTTCTGATAAGAGTTTTGTAATTTTTATGACTGTGTTAACAACAAATGAAATGCTACAATGAACATGGGATATTTTCTTCACTAATTTGTGACCCAGAACCTACTAAAATATGAAAAAAATAAGGTGGAAGATGCATTTAAGATTACTGCAAGATTGGATATGGGTGGGAGGCAACATAGTATAGGAAAATGTAAAAAATGCTAAGCTTGGAGACAGATCCCCTGGGTTAGGATTTCAGTTCCCCTTACCAGTGATCTTTGGGCAAACTCATTTAATCTCTTTGGGCTTCAGTTTATTCATCTTCTAACCAGGGTCAGACCTGGATTATTTGGACTACATTTCTACCTCCACCCCAGCAGCCTTCTCATTCAGAAGACATCTCTATCCTTGTGGCTTCCTCTTGTGCTTGCTGAGATCCTTCCCAGAACCTTCTTTTGAAGAAGTAATCATGTCAGCCATGCTTACTTCTGACTGAGTAGCTCTGGTCGACTCTCCAGACCACTTCTTCTGACACACACACACACACACACACACACACACACATTCTCACACTCTCTCCCTCTCTCTCTCCCTCTCTCTCTCCCTCTCTCTCCATCTATACACTCCCAAGGTCCCTTTTTATGTGTTGTCAACTCCTGTTAGAAAGAAAGTTCTTTGACCTTGCATCTCCTGGAAGGATCTGACAGAGTGTAAGTCTACAAAAGCAACACTGTATTTCATGTATCACAAAGACCTTGTGTATTAGTGGAAAGCTTACTAAAGTTCAGTCCCATGTTCAGTTTTAACATTAAATGTTTCTGAGGAATGATAAGACTCTTTAGAACTGATTGAAACATAATTTTTATTGCTTTTTTTTTTTGGCAATGGAACTCATATGGAAATGTTTTACATGACTTCATATGTATACGCAGTATTGTATTTCTTGCCTTTTCAATAGGTGAAGGAGAGAATTTTAGCCTGAAAATAAAAAAGTTAAAAAAACAACAACAACAACTATTTTTGTGATGGCAATTCAGTCAAACAATTGCTTGATTGAAAAATGTCTCAGATAAGACTTCTGGCTATCACAACCCCTCCCCTCCTTAGCAGTTCTTAGACTATGTCTTCCCATCATAAAGAACTAAGCCAGTGTTCTTCTTTCTTTTAATAGCCATCACCCAACTAAGCAAAAACTTGTATCAGTTTTTGTGTAGGGATGGGCTTTTTTTCTTCTCACCAAACGTGCTTTGAGTCTCCAATATGACATCTCCAGCCAGACCCCCAAAGATATCATCTTAATTTCACCCTTTCTTCTGTCCTTACTATTTGGGAATCACATCTGTCAACCCATATGAAAAATTCATGAGCAAACACATTTTGTTTACTGATGTGGGGATGTTCAGATTCATATAATTCTCTATTCTGTCATTCTCTTTCAGAGAGAAGAGGCACTGACAGAAATTTGGTGTCTAGGGTCAGGGATGAAGTTGACTAGCTTAGAAAAGCTTTATTTCCTGCAAAAAAGCAGGTCTACTTGGTTCATGAGGACAAGTATTAGCGTTGATGTTGTGCTAATGATTTTATAATTCAACAGAGATGGTCATCCAGACACATCTAAATATGCGTCATGTTTTTTTGTATATGGGTGTCATGGAGACAACATCCCAAAACAGATTCAATGACAAGGAGATGTTGACAGAGAAGTGATATTCTTATATATCAAGATCCCTTTACTCTCCAAATCCAACTCACTTGAATGTATTCACCAATTGGTCTGTCAAAATAAGAGATCCTCTCAGAATTCTAGAAAATTACTAGAAATATCTTGAGGAGAAAGAGAGAAGACATTCCCTTCTCTACCATTTTCCTCCTAATGCTAAATCTTGCAAATTTTACAAAGCATATTACTGTTCCTCTTAACGAATCTCATGGAACATGACTGATAAGCTATTCCTCACCTTTACTCCAATAAATAGGCCTAGCACCTAAGGTCCGGAGTACAGGAGAGAACTGTTACTCAGACAATCCAGTGTTGCTACTCTCTTCTCATATTGGAAAGCAATCATATTAACTACTATAATCTACAAATGAGGGGAATCAATTGGTTCTACTTGAGATCCACAATTACTAAGTGCCTATTGAACCAGGCACTATGATGTGGTCTTGGGATTCTGAATATGACACAAATCTTACTCAGAGGTTACAATCTAATAGAGGGAAAGGTGTGCGGAGGAAAGATACCAAGAACTCTGAGAAATCTGAAGAGGTATAGATCAAGAATTCAAAATTAGGAATTATTTCCCAATCTATCCTTATCTACTTGTGTGACAAGAAAATCATATAATATCTCAGAAAACAACAATGAAAAAGCATTTATAGTTTTATTAAGTTAAGAATTGTGGCTATGATCTAGATAATTCAAACATAATTACTTATACTGTGGGAAAATAAATATTAGAGACCATAATAAGTTTGAATTCAGGATATAACTGTCCAAATCTCAAAAAGTTGGGAGCAGGAAAAAAAAAAGAGCCTTAAACTTCGGGGTCCTTCGTAAGCAACTAAAAACAGTGTGTGGTAGTACAAGTAGAGTCAGATGACCTGGCCTTGAAAGCCCACCTTGGAGACAGAACTGTGTGTGAGATCATAAGCAAATCACTTAACTTTTTCTCGTTTGCAAAATGTAGATAATCATCACTGCACTCTCTCACAGGACCTTTTGTGAAACTTAGCAAATATATATTATTAGCACCTAACTTAATGTCTTCATAGATTTAGTCTCACAGGCTCACAGATCTAGACCTGGGAGGTACTTTGTACATGATTGAGCCCAAACCCTTCATTTTGTGGGTGAAAAAACAAAAAACAAAAAACAGAAACCAGAGTCCAAAGAGCAACAGTGACTTGTGCAGGGCTACACAGTGAGTACTAATGGCAGAGCTTGGAACAGATTCTCTTTGATGTTACAGTTATTACTTTTCAGTATTAGTATTTCAGATTGTGAGTTCCATGGAAGCCAAGACAGGCTTGATTTCCATAACACTATCTACAAGTCTACAAAGAGTATGTGGGAAAATTTCTATCAAATGGGTTGTTACTGTAAAAAAGTAAATATTTAGGAACTGAATGTTCAGAATAAATTCGATGCATAATTGACCATTGATCCCCTAGAAGCCCAGAATATATTTTAAAATATTCCCAGAAATATTTTTTTGGTCACAGAATCATATTCTTTAATATTGAGTTGGACAGTATTTCTGTGGCTATCAACTCCAATCTATATTAAAATTTGTAACCTCTCTACAACATCCCTGATGAGAGATCAAGCTTTGACTTGAACATATCCAGTGATGGGGAACTCATTATGTATCAAGGCAGCAGGGTCTACTTCTAAAGAGCTCTCCTTGGTAAAAGTTTTCCCTTACAGTAAGTCAAATATGGGAAAACAAACAACTCAAATAAGAGAAAAAATAAATGAAAATTTATATTTTTTATCCTGTTACTTTTGATGTTGATAAAGAAGAAAAGACAGTGGGGAGTAGATTCTATTAGACCCCAACCTGACTTCCTCAAACATTTGCCCTGTCTCTCATGTGCCACAGCTTACCCCTTCTTGTCTAGAGATCTTTATACACAAAATTAAAAATCAGCAGAGACCATTGGCTTCACTGACTATTTCCTGTAAGCAAATGTTGCAACAACTGAAAATGTCCGGGAACGGCACATTGCTTGTTTTTAACCATCTGTTCCATTTCCCTTAGCACTGATTCCCCTTTGTCTCCCCTTTGATTAGGTAGCTTGTTACAAATCCCAGCAAGTGTTCATACAGATTGTTAATAATTTCAGCTATTCGCTCCGAAAACCTTAGTGTTGCAGCCTGGACCTCAACACACAGAGTTGGCAAGTTATAAACACCTGACAGGGAGGGCCAAAAAACTGGAGGAACAGGCTATTTCAGAGTTGGTAATAATAACAGTATTAGTAGTACTTAGCAGTAGCAGCAACAATAGAAACCATCTAGCATACTTATTTGTGAAGGTGATATATGATTATTACTAAAAGTAAAATACCTGCAATTATAATTCAGGGAGGATTACACATCATTGTCTCCAAAACAGGAGTGACAAATGACAGAAGGGAGTAACTCCGGCCCATTATTCCTTCAGTAGTTTTGGGAAATAGCCCAGGGGTAATGTAAGCAGCCCCACCCAACTGCCCTAAGGGAAACCTCACCACACAGAGTGATATTTCACTTGTTCTATCTGGGCAACTCAGATCAATAACCATTTATTATAATATGCCAAGCAGAGTGCAGAGCACTGAGAGACAAAGGAAAAAAAAAGGCCAAAAACAGTCCCTGGCCTCCAGGAATTCGTGGTAGAATGGGGTAGACAACGTGTCAACAACAATGTGCAAATAAGATATATATAGGATAATTTGGGGGTAATTCCAGAATGCATTGCAAATAAATGCACATTAGCATTAAACATTAGGCCCAGGAGAGGCTTCTTACTGAAGGTGAGATTTTAGCTGAGACTTAAAGGAATTCAGTGAGTGAAGATATGCAAGGGGACCTAGACAGAACTGCAACAAGGAGACATATTACCCACAAGCTAGAGGAAAAGGAGATGTAAAGGGTAACAAAGTCATCACCAGCCTACATGAAATTCAGGAGAGAGTGCTACCTATAAGGCAGTACTCCTAAGTCTTGGTAAACTCCAGTACCTGAAAGCCATAGAGACAGGTAGATAAAGGGTTTCAGGGAAAAATAGAGGCAATTTAGTCCAGAGATATTTCAATTTACCCAGCTAGGACAGAGGCTCTGATGTGTTCTATCCCAATAGGGCAGTTTTTAGAGACCTGGTTTCTTTTTTTTTTTTTAAAGCAATTGGGGTTAAGTAACTTGCTCAAGGTTACACGGCTAGTCATTTGATTTTTGCGTGGGTGCTCATTTTCTGAGGCCGGATCTGATCTCGGGTCATCCAAACTCCGAGGCCGGCGCTCTTACTCACTGCGCCACCTAGCCGCCCCTTGAGGGCAATTGGGGTTAAGTAACTTGCCCAAGGTTACACGGCTAGGTTTTTGTTTGTGCGGATTAAGTGTCGGAGGCCGGCTCCGAACTCAGGTCCTTCTGACTCCAGGGCCGGCGCTCTATTCACTGCGCCACCTAGCCGCCCCGAGACCTGGTTTCTTACCAAAAAAAAAAAAAAAATCAAAAAGGTACAACTGCCATCTTGAGGAAAGGATACCTACAAGTGACAGGAAGTAAAGCTTCTGGATGGGCAACACTTGGTGGCAGTGGTGAGGGAAAAGTGACATCTTCTGAGGTGGACTGAACTCAAAAGCTACGAGAACCAAATCGTGCCAATAGACAGCACTCCAAGAGAACACCACTAAGATCCAGGAGCAAATTCTAGGCATCCCCACTGTAGCCTCAGTAAGGGAAGTGCTAATAGTGATGGAGGCTGCCCCTATCAGAAAGACTGGCTGATTTTTTACAAACTCTGTTGTAAATAATAAGAACCTGTTTAAGCCTTCTAAGACAGCGTGATTGTATGGGGTGTGGGTGAATACACCGAAGTATATAGAGGAGAGACATGACACAAAGATAACCACCATGGCTATCATTTATATAACACTGAATAGTCTGTAAATTGTTTCGTAGATTACAACATATAGAACTTTATTAAGAACCCTATCAGATTGAAAAGGAAGCTATTATTGGCCCCTTCTTATGAATGAAGTCATTTGCAGGAAAGTTAATATAATTTGCAAAAGGCAATATATCAAGCAAAAGGCATAAAGCTATGCATCTATCTACAAATGCAATAATACACTTTCCACCATACCACAACTGACTACTATCTCTAGAACCATAGCATTATAAGATTTCAAAGCTGGAAAGAATCTCAAAGATCATCTAACTCAAAACCTTTATTTTACAGGTGAGAAAATTATGGATCAGGACATTTAGTTTGTCCAAGATTCAACTAGGAAGTTAACAGTATAAGTGTGACATACTAGCACCTGGTTCTAAGTCCTGTTACTTGTGACAGTGACAAGGAAGAAAAAGGTAGAGGGGGTAGATTTTATTAGACCCCAACCTAACTTCCTCAGACGTGTCCCCTTCCACCTCATGTACACAGCAACTTACCCCTTCTCATTCAGAGAGCTTTATACACAAAATTAAAAATCAGTGGAAACCACTGGTTTTACTACATTCTGTAAATTGAAATTGCGCAGGAACAACCCATTGCTTCTTTTTAACCAAAAGTAAGTCACCTCCCCTTGCTGGGCCTGTTTTCTCATTTGAAAAATGAAGGGGCTAAGCTAGAAGCTTTTGAAAGTGACTTCTACCTCTGTGATTATGTGAGCTGGGACTCAAATACTATTCTCACAAATACCATTCAAACACTATTCTCAAATATTCTGTATAATAGTAAAAAGGCATAGAGATTGATTGGAGGAAGAGGGGCAAAAGTCTTTAGGCTCTCCGCTTCTAGGCAAGCCTCTATGTTTTGCATGGCATATGAGGGTCTCGATAGAGGGGTGGGCAGTGATTGAGAGGATTTTCTTCACCATAACTTCACCAAGCTGCTTTGCAGTTTGGTCAAATAGACGATGGTTTTCCAGGGGGTGAGAGAAATTAAAAGATATCTTCTGATCATAACACAAGTAAGTTAGACTGGGAAAAGCCAAATAGTAGCAGAGGAGTTAATTCAGTTCAAGAGGATAGATTTAAATGTTTAATGGCTCTTATAAGCTATCTCAATGAGTACAACTGGCAAGGACCTGAATCTTAAAAGAGCAAATGGTCATGCCTTATGAGCCATTGGAGCTGGCATCCTAGTAACTGCTAAGGCAAGTAAGGCTTTTTCAAAGACTGAGAGAACTTCTAAAAGGTCTGTTCTTTCCTCAATTTTTCTTTCCCATGTCAGTCCAGAATCAGGTACTGTTGTATAGGCTTCATGCTTCATGAAAAAACCCAGGGTCTATCACTGACTTGCACTAATGTAGGAACCTAGGAGTTAGTTGGAAATTTTTTTTTAAAGTAGTAAAATAAATTAGGACAGAGAGCCAAACCTTTGATGACTGAATGTTACAAATTCTGCTAAGTGGAGGCTCTACACTTTTAATTAATAACATTTCTGCCAGATAGAACTCCACAAAATAATGGGGAAAGAGACCATGTGGACCTGAGGCCATCACAACATTGTCCCTAGGGTAAAAGTGAGTTTTATAACTGGATATTGTGACAAAATTAAGCATCAAGGGGAAGGAGCCAGGAACAAAGGCAAAGAGAGATGGAAAGATCACTCCCTAAGCCATCCCTAGGAAGAACAAGTTGAAGCCCAGGGAGGATTCAGAACCACACCTTTAGAGAAGAAAGGTGTGCTTTTAAACAACACAACAAAAGAGACCTGTGTCACTCTGGGAATGGTCTTCTAAGCCAGTTTAGGAGCCAAAATCAAGTCATTTATTTAATAATCAAGGGTTATTACCCAACTTAATTGTCTTACTTCATTCAGGTATGGACCAAAATGGCTTCTGGATAGTTCTAAAATTTAAATCAACGTTCAAAAGACATTGTTCCCTCCTCTGAGGACAACTTAAAGCTTTTTAATTTTTTTTCTTTTTTCTGGGAGAAGGGGGTGTTGAGTGCAAGGACGAATGTTTCCTTAAGAGACACTCAAACCTACTCTGAATGACAAACCTCAATACCTCAATGTAATAGGACAGCAAAGGGACTTTTTTGTAGGGAATATTCTTTTGAATTTAGACATTCTGATCTGTTTCTTAAAATGGCCTTCAGTCCCCTTTGGGCAGATCCCTTCTGATTCCATAGCAATTAAGACCAGGTATTAAACTAGGAGACAGAAGTTCTAAGAATCAGTTTTTGGACCACCTTTAAAAATTATTTTAGCTGCTTTTATCTCTGAATGTGAAGTTCTTATCTAGTAATCAGAAAGCAAATACGTACTATAGGATAGTCTTAATATTCTCTCTGTAAATGAAGCCAGAAGACAAATGAAATTCTAAGTAAATGAAAAGATGGCTCACAGGTAACCTAAATTAGGGAATAGCAAAGCTGATTTTACTGTTCTTCCAAAAGCAACAAGGAGCTCCTAAAATTTACACACACACACACACACACACACACACACACACACACACACACCCTTGCAGCATACATATACACATATACAATGACATCTAGTGTGGACTCTAATCTACTCCTATCTGGGCTATTAATTGCCTCTCAAGTCTATGCCTAAACAAAACTGCCTAAACAAAATTATTAAAGCTTAGGTCTGACCATGTCCCTCTTTCAGGAATCATCAGTGGCTCTCTAGTGCCTTTGGGAGTAGGGGGGGGAGTACAAATTACTTAACCAATAAAGCCCTTAACATTCTGAATCTAGCTTCATTTTCCAGACTTCTTTTATATTATTCCACTTCAAACAGTCTACATACCAGCCTATCAGGCTGTTTCCTGAAATTGGAATTGCATTTACCCCCTCCAGTACTCTGCACTAGCTGTTGCCATTGGCCTAAATACATTCCCTTCTCACCTCTGGATCTCAGAATCATTAGCTCCCTTTAAGAACCAAATCGTTATCACTTCCTATGGGAAGCCATTCCAGATCCCCCTGGTTATTTAGTATTCAGTTACTCAGAAAAGTAATTTGTATTTGTTGTTATTATTCAGTCATTCTTCAGTCATGTCCAACTCTTTGTGGTATCATTTGGGGTTTTCTTGGCAGAGATAGTGGTTTGCCATTTTCTTCTCCAACTCATTTTATAGTCAAGGTCACACAGTTAATAAATGTCTGAGGCCAGATTTAAACTAAGGAAAATGAGTCTTCCTGACTCCAAGTCTTGACACTCTATCTACTGTAGCACCTACCTGCCCCCCATTTTGAATTTACTTATGTTATTATTCTGCAGTAGAATCTGAATTCTTTGAAGATAGGGGCCATTTTAAAGCTTTTCATTTCTATTCCCAGGGTAAGTCATGTGAAAATTCCCCTGGATGAGAACAATCTGTTCCAACAGGCATGAAGGTGGCTGAATCAGGCTCTCTGAAGCACTTACAGAGCTTGGTCAGACATCACCAACACCAAGATAGATACTGCAGCCCAAGCCATTGCCAGTCATCTTGATTTTTATCCTGCCATTGGACTTAAATGATGTTGGATGAAAGTGAGGCTGACCACTTAGTGCAATTCTGCTTCCCTTAAATCCAATTCAAACATGAGTCAAAATATCGCCCTGTGATGTCATTGTGATGGGGTACAGGCTCTGAGAAACCCCTTGAACTAAGACTGAATTTTCCCATTTGATGAGGCATCTGCCTGAGGCCATAAGCCTTTCATTATAGCTAGGCCCAAATCTCTTACTTTTTTTTTTTTTTAAAGCAATCGGGGTTAAGTAACTTGCTCAAGATTACATGGCTAGTCATTTTTGTGTGTGGGTGCTAATTTTCTGAGACCAGAACCAATCCTGGGTCCTCCCGACTCTGGGGCCCGTGCTCTTACTGTACCACCTAGCCGCCCCTCCAAATATCTTACTCTTAACCTCCACTGTCCAGCTACTTCCCACCCTACATCCTATCAAAATATCTATACCCAAATCTGTTACCTTTAAACTAGCCTAGCCTTCCATTGTCTGTCATCTCCAGTTAGTCTTCAGCTATTTCCCACCTTTAATCCCATTACTTGAGTCTGACAACAGTTCCATCAAAGATCCCCCTTAGACTTCTCCTGAGGACCCTTCCCAAACTCCTTCTCTACACAACCCCTAAATCCTCCCACAGTCTTTTCTGTATATAGGATCCATCTTGGCTCCATGACAGGGCTAAGAATTCAATCTAGTACAGACTCACTCTGTGTCAGATTATTCTGGCCTGCTTGTCAATACAAGCTTCACACATACTTAGGCTCCTCAAGAGTCTACCCATTAAGGTGAATCTTTAATAAATTTTGCTTTACTTTGGCTGAGAGAAGACCTGAGTCAAATTCATTTGGCAGGACCCAGCGTGCTGATATTTTGGGGTCTCGAGCACCCCTAAACCTCAACAATTGGTCCTCTAAGAAAAACAATTATATACTCAGCCCTGGTACACAGTAGGTGCTTAATAAAGGAGGGCTACATGGAGTTGAAACAAATGCTATGCTTTCTCTTTCACTAGATATACATGAGAATCACTAACTGTGAAAGCAATACAGCTTCTAATAACATCTCATAATATGCCCAAGGCATCTTAGCTATAAACATCCCTGGTTCTTTAAAATCTTGCAATGCATACACTATGCTGGCTTTGTCAGCAAGACTCTATTCTCATTGTAGCATTTAAATGTAAAGAGTCCCAGTAGTTAACATAAATAGAAAAACACCAACAAAGGAAACTCCATGTAATCTTTGATCCTAATATCACCTAGGAGGAAATATCCACAGAGACCTGTCAAGATGGGAGTATCTATTTACTACAGTTGCAATATACAATTTTTTTTTTTTGCTTCATCTACAATTAACCAACTTGGTACTAAAACTTTATTCAGTAACAAGTGAATTCTTTGGGTTTTTGTTTTGTTTTAATTTTAGGATTTTTCAAAAAATAAGAATGAGACCAAAATGCTAAATATCTGGGATATGTGGGTTATAGTATTTTTTTTTCCTTTCCAGAATTATATTCTTTGAGATGTTTTCATAGAATACCACATACATCCAGAATCACAGAGTGGGAATTGGAAGGAGCCTAAGGCAGCAGCAGAACAAGGAAAAATTTGACTGGGGTCTAGATGTGGACGATTAAGGAGTTAAGAAGTATAGAGCTCATCATCACTGGAGATGTGCAAGTAAAGATTAGATGGTCACTTGTCCAGATGTCCAAAGTAGGGGATTCACCCGGGATTAGACTAGACTAGAGCCATAACCAGGGCATGTGACACCTGGGGCAAGCATTCAAAACCTTACCTCAGGGCAAACAACATGAAAGGTAACAATCTTTGAGGGGGAGACAGAGATGCCAGAATGCCACAAGGCCCCAGATAGCAAGGTTGTCACTCCCACCCCCTCAAAGTAAGAGGGTAATTTGGCATGTTCCTATATAAACTAATGACGACTGGTAGCTATGTGTTGAAGTCAGTTGCTTTTCCACACTAGGCATCAAAGCCTGTTAAAGAGTAAATAGAGATGTTTCAAAGGAAGAATTTTAAAGAGGACTGTAGACAAACCCTGTTCTTCTCAAATTCTCAAAGTATCTCATTAGAGTTAGAAGGGACTCTTGGGACCATTTAGGCCAAATCCTTGCTTTTAAGAAAAGGGAACTGAAGCCCTAGAGGGTAACTTGCTCAAATTCAAATCCTACTGCAACTGAGGCTTAGTTGATGAATTGTCAAATGGGAGCCTAAATCTCATAGATTAACAGATTGTTTGAGCTGGTGGAGACCATAAAGGAATGCTGTGTTAACTGTATCATTTTATATCAGAGGGAACAGAAACCCAAAGTTAGCATCTGAGAATAGTATCTTTCATTCAGGTTACTAAACTTGGACTTCTCAGGCGCATGGATAGTTATTAACTGGTGCCTAAAAATGTGCCGCCCTGGTCTCATGACTCGGGACAAGCTGCAAAGGGAGACCTTCGGGTGATTCAGGTTCACTCTAGTTCCCAAGTTCATTCCCCCCCTCCACCCAAATTGTAGGGAACGTTTAAGCACCACGGAATGACAAAAGCTTTGAGAGGAAGAAAATTCTGGAAGAAAGAGGCAGTGGGGACATTTCTCAGAAGAAGAGCCAACAGGGGCTCATCCTCTATATCCTTCTGCCTTACCCAACCTCAAGTACCGTCACCCCCATTTCTCCTCTCCAGGGGTAGGCAATGCTGAAGTTTCAGAGAGCTCCTAGGTCTACTCTAGGGGAACACTTCCACCTCCCCAGGGCAGCCCAGATTCTCGTTTAAGTGCCCCCAGCCCCTCTTATTCGGGTCCATCACACTTTCAGCTTGGCCCTCCTTTCTAACTCCCAGTTCTCTAGGTCTTGGAAATAACCTAAGGGGAAAGACTAGAAATGAGGAGGTAGAAGAAGTCCCAAAAAGGCACAGTCTTCCTAAAGTGGCAGGGGAACTGAGGGAAAGGCCCTATCTAGCATGACCATCTGATACTCCCTGACGGCCATCACTAGGTGGTACCCATGCTTTGTGGAGGTTCTTGGGACACTTCTGGACTCAGTGACAGGCTCGCTTGACTCAGGCTCTTGGATCAGAACAAGGTAAAAGTTCAAGTGTTCCTTGCTTCAGCCTCTCCCTGAACAAGTAAACAAGAAAACTAAACTGCCCTCTTCCATTCTCACCCTGCCTAGGCTATGCCATAATTCCACCAGGAATTCTATCTCTGCCATCAGCCCCCATTCTCTCCTGATTTTCCTCAGTTAGCCTGACTTTAAGCCACCCCCCTACCCTGAGACAAATTTTCCACTTTTGATCACATCCATGCTATCATAACTTCAGCTCCAGACCCCACGATCTCTGAGATTCTGTCCTATTAAAATTCTGTGATTCTATTATATAATTCTATGACATTATGATTTTATGATATTATATCCTGTCCCATTTTATAGACAGGAAAGCTTGGACCAAAGGAAGCAAAATGACCTATCAAATCTCAAATACGTGTCCACTGGTAAAACAAGGACAAAAAGATCTCCTGAAGCCTAATTCAGGCTATGTGGCATAGTGGATAGAGCACTATGCCCTCAGTCAGAAAGTGCTGCATTCAAATACCCAGCCTCAGACTTACTAGCTGTGTGACCCTAGGCAAGTAATTTCACCTCCTTTCTACCTCAGTTTCCTCAAATGTACTTCAGGGATGAAAATAATAACAAAATAATAACAGGGATGAACATAATAATCCTCATAGGGTTGTTGTGAGGGTCAAATGAGATATTTGAGATATAAAGATACAAATGAGATATAAAGCCTTACATATAGTAGGCATTTAATAAATGCTTCTCCAGGGTTTTCTTCAGTATCCCGTGCTGCTTAGTGTTATTATGGCCTAAAGTCTCTCCAAGTCTAACTAGGAATGGTTTAATAAAGCAGAAATTACCTAGGACGATATAACAGGACTGGAATTCAAATCCTACTTCTGTGACCCTGACAACAATGCTTTACCTGTGGTTTTCTGCCAAATGGGGAGTTTAGAATACCATTACATCCAACTCTAAATCCTGTAACACTTATATTAAACATCTAATTATATTCTCTGCTGTTGATATATACGTACAGATATGGAGAGAACAGGCTCTCCATTTTCCTGAAGGGATGAAGAGTCTTCCATTTCAATGGTTATAATACTAAATCTCCAGTCCTTTTGATTTGGTGTTCTCATTACATATTTCTCTTACCACCTCTTCTTCACCAGTATTGCTTCCCCTTATATTCCAACTTACTGACCCAAGTATTCCATGCAAATTTCACATTTCCTACTGATGTGTGTGTGTGTATTGGTATGCCTATGTCTGCCTAGGTGCATGAATATACCTAGGAAAGGCAAAGCAAGGGAGGGGAGATACTATGTTAAATAGGTCTACATTTTAGTTGCATGATTTCATCTGCTTGCTTAATAATTAATTACTTTATCTGTAAGAAGGGGGAATAGATCTTATTGGATTCTCTACATTGGTTAATAAATAATGTAGCTTGACGTTAATGAACCACAATTGTGTAGGAGTAAAAAAGTGTTTTCCTATGGCTACTGTTTACTTTGGGAAAAGTAATATCCTATGAGGCAGGGGAAATAGAGTCATGAATTTTAGTCCCAGCTATACGACCTTGTGACTTTGGGGCAAGTCACTTCCTTTCTTAAGGCGTCAGTAACTCCCTCAGTAAAAATAGGGAAATGGATCAGATAGATGGCTGCTAAAGTCCATGTAAGTTCTATGTTCAATGTTTTGTTTTCTAACAGTTTATGTTCTAAGGGCCCTTTGAGGTCTGACAGTTCTGTGTTATAACATGCTTTGTTCCATGATCCTTTGTATCCCTGACATTCTAATTTTATGTCTAGGTCTTTGATATTTAAATATTTCAAAAGACTGACAAAGATTTTTTACCTCCAGGTGAAGATCCCTCCACTGGGGCAGGTATATCTGAACCATTCTACACTTCAGTAGATGCCTTAATGAGCTGTTGTGGCCATAAAAAATTTCTTACCTGGTGACCGACCTCTATGTACTTATTGAGTCTGGTCTTGGGGGTTTGTTGCTAAGCCTTTGCTTCCCAACTTCTCAGAAACTTTTGGGGCCTGTGATACAACAGAACAGCCTTAAAGAAGCTGGGATCAAATGGAAGATTTTAGTTTAGTCTACATATTACAACAGAGAAGACATTTCCTCTAAAGATGACTGCTGATGCTCAGCTTTAGTGTTATTTTAATGTCAACTTATCTAACAACAATTATTTATGAAGGGCCTCCTTGTGCAAAGCTCTTTGGTCTTCTGTACTGAAGGTGATAGAGGTATGAATAAAACACTGTTGCTGCCCTCTAAAAGCTTATATTCTAGTATGGGAAATATATCATACTTACATATAACTATAATAAAAACTATAACATGGTAAATGCTTAGGAGAAAGTGGTAGAAGAGATTCCAGATGAACTCAGGCAAGCACACAGTAAGGTTGATTCTTTCTTCACATTGAAATAACTGGCTGGTAAAAAATGGACTAATTCTTGCATCTTCTAAAGCTCCATATTAATAGATGAAGACATTCCATGTTCCATCTCCATGCTTTGGCAATGGCTGTTCCCCATGCCTGAAATGTACTCCCCTCACAGTGCCACTAAATAAAAATTCTTGTCTTCCTTGGTTGTTGTTTTGTCCTTTGTTCTAGAAGACCTATAACATCAGGAAGGTGATGTCATGACTTGCAAGTGAATTGGATTTAAGTGAGGAAGGTCTGTGAAACTCACCAGCCTCACTCTCTCTTCCCAAGCCATTTGAAGTCCAGTGGAAAGATATAGATCAGGATGACTGGAGATGGCCCCCATCTTCCTTGAAGACAAATTTCAAGAACCACCTTTTATATATAGCCTTTCTTAATCACTAAAATTGCTGATGCCCTCTTTCAATTCTCATCATTCTGCATTTATTTTGTTAAGTATTCTCTTTATATTAATTCTGTATATAAATGAATATATATTCTTGTCTTCCCCCTAAGAATGTAAGCCTTTTTTGTCAATAAATGCTCCATTCACTGTACTTCTATCTCTAGCAAAAAGATAGTGCCTGGCATATAGTAGAAGCTTAATAAATATAGATTGGAGACCTCAATATATTTCAAAGAGTTGTGGGAGAAGTTTTCTTTGATGTCCTCTTAGGTGATTACTGTTTGCACGTGTACACTGTGACTCATCCTTTCTAAAACAAGAGCTCTATGACCAATTTGGCACCATAAGAATTCCAGAGAGATGATAGTCAATCAGGTCACAATAGAATGGTATCATCATAAAATGCAGAATTTCTAGGGGCTTAGATGTCATCTAGTCTAACTAAGATCACACTGAGAATCTCGTCTACAACATTCCCCAAACATGACCCTCACATTTTTCAATAAAGATGTGAAGGAGCCTCCACAACCACCTGAACTCAAACATTGCACTTGCACCTGGATCTGAATGTTGGGAAGGTTTTCTTTCTATAAATCCTAAATATGCTTCTCTCTAACTCATGCATTGCTCTGAGTTCTGCCCTTTGGGGTAAAGAAGAGCAAATTAATTCCTCTCTCAGGTGACAGACTTTCAACTACTTGAAAACAAAGAATATACTTATCCTCCTCATCACCACCACCATCTCCCAAACCTGTTTTCTCTTCTCTAGGCCAATTACTTTAATAGGTCCTCATGTGTGATAATCTCAAGACCCCTCACCATCCTGGTCATGTTCCTTTAGATGCACTCCAGCTAACAGTGCCCCTCCTAAAATATGGCACCCAGAACTGAACACAATATTACAGGTGTGGTGCGGAACAGGGCAGAGAGCAGTGGGGCTATCACCTTCCTCCTTCTGGATGTTACTAATGAAGTCCAAGATCAAAATAGCCTTTTCCACTCATTCTGTAACACAAATTTTTATTGACACACTGCCTATCATCCATCTATCATTCATGTTAGCAATACAAACACACCCTCTTATCAGCTCTCAATACTACCCTCCTTTGCCATTAGTTTAGTCACACCCAATCCAGTCTAGTCATATAGATGTGATGTATGATTAATTAACTGTGAGATGTAGGTGGCATTTTACAGCTACAAAGTGATTTATAGAAAAATTTCCTAATAATGAGAGCTTCTCAAAAGTGGAATGAGTTGTCTCAACAGGTAGTGAGTCACAGAGGGTAGAGGGAACAAAGATCTTAAAATCACAAGTTTTGGAGTTACAAGGAGGAACAAAAATTCACCTAGTCTAACCCACATAATTTAGAGAGGAGCCAGTTGTTTTCAAGCAAAAATGGGATGGCTTTGGGGTCCAAATCCCCTTTTTTTTTCACAATCCCATACTGTCTCTGAATTAATAACACTATGGATTGAATTGTTAAGACCAGTATTGGGACAATCCAGGCAAAAAAAGACGCTTTGAAACAAACAAAAAATGCAGGAGACTTGACTCATCAGGCTGACTACATTTGCTTTGAACTTGAACAAATGATTACTCTGCTACTAAGTTTGGGTCATATAAACAGACTTCAGATTCACTTTTTTCCTTGGATGTACCTACTTTTAAGATCTCTGCATTGAAATCTTGATTCTAGGACATGCATAGTTCAATTACATCCCACACTGACTGTGAATCAATATTCCAAGGTTCTTGTCCCCCTTCTACTCCTGACTTGGCTGAGTGACTTTGGATAAGTCTCTTTACTTCTATGGGGCTCAGTAGCTTAAAAATAAGAGTGCTGGATTAGTTAATACTTTCAATTCTCATATTCCATGAGTCAGTGATTCCATGCCATTGGCAATATTATTCTAACTATACTTGTAAAGCAATTCCAAATGGGTACTATATTCAACATATTTCAGTAAGATGGTCATTAGCAAGGCTACGATTCAGTAGACCCAAATTCTAGTAATGGTTCTGCTATTAACCAGCTTGTGACCTTGGATATAGTGTGGCCTAGTAGAAAGAACACTGGCTTTGCAGTAAGAGAACCTGTGTTAGATTCCTGTCTCAGATTTTTTAAAATACTTGCATAATCATGGTCAAGTCCCTTCACATCTCTTGGCATCAGTTTCTCATCTACAGAATGGAAATAATATTTACACTATAACTAAAGGGTTGTTGGGAGAAAGACAACTTTTAAATCATAAAACACTTTAGAGGTCTGAGCTATTATTATTAAGTTCCCTCTAGTTTCTAACCTTGATTTACTCATCTGCAACACTAAAGAAAGCATTGGATTAGAATGAGCTCCTAGTCTCCTCCAGGTGTAACTGTATATATACTTCTATGCTCCTAAAAGCCCATCAATTAGAAAAGTATAAGGTGGGCCCTTGGTGAAAATACCTCAATAAATGCTAACTAGAACTCTTACTTTCATTTTTATAAAGAAGGCAAATGTATAAACTATGTTCAAAGATAGTCTTTACTCCTGTGGAAATGAAGAGACTATCACCTCCAACAAGACAACTGAAAACAAACTTATATTGACTTTTTACTTCCTTTCCTCGCATATTCTTGATGCCAGATCATCTTTAAAATTTGGCTTACAGTCCTGAAGAAACATGACTAACTCCACACTCACAAATCAAATACATAGGAAGATCAATTCATTTAACACCAAAAATTGTATAAACAAGTAATCTTAATAGCATTTTTCCCTGCAAACTCACTATCAACATATTGTGAGCTGAAATGAAAATGGATTACGGTATCTTGAAAATTAAAAATGGATCTGTACACATATTTCCCAAGATATTCTACTGCCAGAGAGTATTTAATCAATCCTCAACCTTCTTTTATTACTATTGATGGAACAGAAAATTATCCAGAAATAACTGATCAATATAGAATTTGTCTGCAATGTGTGACCCCTGCCATGGCAACCACTAGCATTTGGAATCCCATATCTCAGGTGGGCTTTGTTTATCACTACATTTTCTTGATGATTTGGCACTTTTAAAATTAATAATGCATATTTCAGGAGAAAACTTCATTCCCATTATTGCCCCTTGAAAACCATCATCCATCAGATTCTCTCTCTGGCACCAGAAATGCTTTTGTATCTATTTGCTGTGGTCCTGTGTTTATGGAGTGGGATTCCCCAAGCCTTCAGGAACTTTTTATCTTGTGCCTCACATCTCAGTGGATGTAATTAAAAGCACTCCATTATGGGCCTGAGGAGTATGTCTGAAGGAGTACTTGGATCATGGCCCATCTATCATGCAGGTACAAATGCATTTCACTGGGGCAGAATCAATCTGGAAAATTTTCCAAATGGGCAAGAGATATCTTGATAGCCTCAGAAACCACAGTGGGCTCTCTTAACTACTGCATTTTGAAAACTCCCCCCTTTTGAGTCTGAAGACATTATTGACATCTCTGATGGCTTGTTACCTCACTTTATAACTTATATTGAAACTAATAGGAGGGCATTTAGGAACATTATTAATGTTATGGCCCATCTGCAAAAGCTGGTCTACATGCAGATAAGTTTAGATATGTTCCCATACATTTGGGAAGGCTAAAAAAAAAAATTATCGGTCATATGAGAAGCCCTGGAAACAAACTAGACAACTTCAATTTTTTTCTTCTAAATGACAATTTAACCAAAATAAAAAGATCTGGTACCCAAATCAGGAAGCACCAAAAATGGGCTATTGCTCTATAGGAAGTAATAACTGTTATTATTACTATTATATAGTAATGACTATAATATTATATAACTATAGCTTTATACTATACTATGAAACTAGTATAGTTATATCCCACACACATACACAGACATATATAAAATAAATATGTATATATCCATATAAATAACTAGCATTTACATAGTAATTTAATGTTTTCAAAGATATAGATACCCCTCTTGAGGAACGTGCCATAATTATCCCCATTTTGCAAGCAAGGAAATTGAGGCTAAGAGATCAGGTAACTTGCCCAGCATCACAGTTATTAAGCATCTAAGGTAGAATGGGAATTCAGTTCTTTCTGACTACAGGATCAGATATCTATTTATTGTGCTACCTAACTGCCATACTGGTGAAAAGCATATCCCATCTATACCTTCTCATTCTGTGTCTCTTCTGCATACTCTTCCATAAATCCTCTAAGCAGGATGCAAAGATTCAGAGGCTTTGCTCTAAATCTTCTGATATTTGGCAGATTGCACCATCACTATCCTTATGCCAACCTTTGCTCTTGCCTCATAAATGGATTACTTTCATTTCTGGATCCATGTGTCTTTTGATGCTAGCTTTTGTACCACTTTTCATGAGCATTGAGTTCATCCCTGATAATAAGCTGAAACTTATTTATACTCTCTCTTCTTCCCGCTGTTGTTTGGGTAACTTGCTATTTTGATTCTTCTGAGATTTTGCCATGCTATGACTCAAGACAAATATGGAACCAGTGGGACAATACTAGTATTAAAAAAGAAGACTGTCTATGGTCATGGAAAGAATTTCTCAAATACCATCCTGCCCATCCACCTACTCCTATTCAAATCTTAGCCTAGCTCAATGCCCATCTGCATTTGCTTGTCCATTATATATGTATCAAAGAACTTACTCAGTGGACTGACCATTAAACTACAACTCATAATCTGGGAAATATGAATTCTTTACCCACCTGGTTTTTTCCTGTATGGATTGCTGTGCTGATCTTTTTTTAAGTGGCATAGACATCAGTGAAGAGGCCCTGTAGTATTCTGGAGTCTGATATCATCAGCACGTTATTCACAAACAGAAGCATTTAGGCCTGCCAAATCTAATATAAATGGGATTCTCTCCCCATGGCCATTGAGTCAAAATGCTGCCATACTGACTCTGGCAGCACACAAACTTTTTACTGCTTTTTAAAGAATATCAACATACATAATCTGAAACTGGCAAAACCAGTGGGGAAACTGATGTTTCCAATTTCAAAACATTAATTCATTTGGGATTTCCAGGCTCTATTTCACACATATTTAGTCCAATGAACAAAATTAAAGAAAATAATATGAAAAATAACTTTTTGGTCTAAATTCCCTAAAATATTCTCTTTTCCTTTCCCTTTCTTCTGTTCAACTCTCTCTTTCCTGCTTTCCTTCCTCCCTCCTTTCCTATAGCCTGGATTTTGTTGAGAATTAGAAAACCTTCTACTTTACTTTGCCTGAAAATGTACTCAGCATAAAACAAAGATGATAAAGATATGCCTGTATCACCCATTCAGTAGTACACATTAATATAAATTTAGAATAGGAAGGTTACTTAGAGGTCATTATTTTATAAATGAGGAAAATGAGGCCCAGAGAGTTTATGAGATCTGCTCAAGGTCACATGGGTACTTAAGTAGATTTTCAATTATAGGACTTTTGTTGCTCTGGAAATAAAGTAATCTTAGCACATAATTATCATGCAGTTTATTAAATAGGTACATTTCAATAAACATGACTCAATACAAATTTTTGCAAAGCAAATCCTTCTCTTGGGAGGAGGTAGAGGGGAAAGAGGTGGAGATAGTTTAAAGCCTCACATACACTAAAGTATCAATAGCTATAATTTTTTTAGTAGCAAAAAAATTGTAAAAAAAAGTAGATGTTCAACAACTGGGGAAAAGCTAAACAAATTAGAGTACATGAGTGTAATGTGGTATGACTACATGGGAAGAAACAATGATTTTTTTTTTTTTTTTTTTTTAAGCAACTGGGGTTAAGTAACTTGCTCGAGGTTACAAGGCTAGTTATTTTTATGTGTGGATGCTAATTTTCTGAGGCCAGAACCGATCCCAGGTCCTCCAGATTCCAGGGCCTGCGCTTTTACTCACTGTGCCACTTAGCCGCCCCAAAAGTGTATATCTTACTCTTTTTTTTGCTTTTTGGAGGGCAATTGGGGTTAAGTGACTTGCCCAGGGTCACACAGCTAGTTTTTGTGTTAAGTGTCTGCAGCTGGATCCGAACCCAGGTCCTCCTCACTCCCAGGCAGGTGTTCTATTCACTGCGCCACCTAGCCACGCAGAAACAATGATTTTTCAAGAGATCAGAGAAGTATAAGAAGTTATATGGACTGATATGGAACCAGGAAAATGATATACATAATGACTACTATAATGTAAATGGGAAGATTAAAAAAAAACTGATATCTATTTATATAATTACCAAACTTAGCCCTGCAAAAAAGATAAGAAAATGCACTGCTGTTCCTTCATGCAGAGATGGGGAATATAAGTACTTAGCACAGTGCCTGGCAAACAAACAGTAAGTGTTAAGTTAGCTTTTATTATGGATGGGAAATACTACATATACTATGTCAGATATCATCTGTGGTGTAAGTTAGCTTAATGGGCTACTTTTAATTTTCTTTCTTTTTCATTCTTGCTTCTCACTGAGAAGCAGAGAGAAGCATGGATTTGGGAAATTAAGGTGATGTCAAAACAAAAGATTTCAATAAAAGAAACTAAAGCTTGGATTTGGATTAGGATTCAGGAAAGTTTGTCTTGACTCCAGACTCATTAGTCAAGTCACTTCCCAGGAGGAAAATAGAGATAACAATACCTAAAATGTCTCACAGGCTTAGTAAAAGGAAAGGAGTTTATAAACCTTAAAATGTTTTTAAAGTAATTTCTTATTACTGCTTTTATATGCTTCGCATTCGGATTAGGGTGGAGTGTAACAATACATTCATCACCTCTGTGGGCTCCCAGCAGAGGAAAGATTTCAGAAAAAGAAAAAATTAATGTGTCATGTGAATGGACCAAGGCGGCAGCTTTCTGTCCTTAACAGAATTAGTCCTGTCTAATTCAAACTTGGCCCTTCCCTTCAAAAGGGGTACTTTCATCCAGATGAGTAAAAGATGCTTGGAATGCAGATACAATTAAGTCTTCAACTCTCCAGAAGAACTGAGACCCTATTAAAAACTCAAGGAAGAATATAGAAGATAACTACACATGGCCTGATTAGAAATAAATTCTTTCAAGAATTTCTCTTGGGGCGGCTACGTGGCACAGTGAGTAGAGCGTCGGCCCTGGAGTCAGAAGGATCTGAGTTCGGATCCGGCCTCAGACACTTAATGCACACACAAACAAAAATCTAGCCGTGTGACCTTGGGCAAGTTACTTAATCCCAATTGCCTTCCAAAAAGCAAAAAAAAAAAAAAAAAAAAAAAAAAAAAGAATTTGTCTTTGCCCCGTAGCTCTTCCTTACTCTTAGGCAGACACAGCAGTAACTGAAAGTAGAATTAGTTCCTCCCTACAGTCTTGTTATTTGCCCCCTTTTAGTTGGATAAAGATCAGGAGGTGGGCTTTTTTCTCACATTCTGCTTCCCTGTGGAAAGTTACAGTGTCCCTTGACTTCTCTGTTAGGTCTGGAGGGAGGAAGCTTGTGTAGGCTTCACATCCTGATACTCTCAGCTATGTCCCCCAGGGAAGACCCTCTATTTATGCCTATTTGTAGGAATGCTTAGATTTCTATCTTTAAAAATTGTGCCTTGAATGTATAGAGGTTATTTCTGATATGGATTTGCAAGCTTTTACTGAGCCAGAAATTCCCCTGGAAGTTCTTGTGCTCCCAAGTCTTTATTAAATATTTCTCTCTTCCTACAAGATGGTCTCTGTTGATTTACTAAGGCTGAGCTATTCTGTTTTCTTATCATCTATTTGCTTGAGGCAAGGTGGTTACAGTGGAGAGAACACTGGATTTGTACTTAGTAGACTTGGTTTCAAATCCCCTGTCTTCTATTTACTACTTATGTGGTTGTGGGCAAGTCACTCGAGGTCTCTGGGACTCAGTTTCCTAATCTGTAAAATGAGGGGTTTGGACTAAATGGACCACAGATATTCTGAATTGTCTGTCTTGCTCCCTAGGAAGCAGGAATCAAGTTTTTGTTTTTATCTTGTTTTTTCTAACTCATTCCCCTAATCTGAGAAAAGATAAAACATTATCCTATGCAAACCTACATGATACAGTAAAAACAATAGGATAGCTAGGTGGCACAGTAAACTGAGTGCAAGGATTAAAGTCAGGAAGACCTGAGTTCAAATCTAGCCTCAAACACTTACTAATTGAATGACCCTGGGCAAATTAGTTAACCTTTCCACCTGTTTTCTCATATGTAAAATGTGGATAATAGCACCACCTACCTATTTCTGTGAGAGCAAAATGAGATATTTGTAAAGTGCTTTGCAAACCTAACAGCCCTATGTTGACAACTTTTATTTTTACTAAAAATATGAGTCCCTAGAGTCACAGTTCTGCTACTAACTTGCCATATGACCTTGGGTCATTCCCTTTCCCTCTCTTGATGTCTCAGTTTCTTTAAAATGAGGAGGCTGGACTGAACAATCTGTAAATTGCCTCCTGGCTATAAAATTCTATGATTAATGGGATGCATTATTCTAATAAGATTGAGGATAATATAGAACCTACAGCAATTTAAGCTGATTCTATCAATCTCCTATAGGAGGCCATTATAAGGAAAAGGGACTGACACTTTCCTGATTTGTGCAGAGGATGCTTTCTTTGGGTTTCTCAGGTGTCTGAATTAGATTAATTATCCCCCATTTTTCCCTATTTTCCCACCTGGTATCTCCCCAGCTCTGAAGAGATAACCCCCTGCTTAGTGCATTAGTATTCCCAGATCTTAGAGACCAAACTGTAGATAAAGTTTTTAACCTCACTCATGACACCAGGAATACAATCATAGTATTATGAGTATGATAGCCTCTGTGCCTCCGGGAGAAAATACAATTTCTGCCTCATCAAGTTTTATTGATAAAACACAGATGTAGTTATATTATTCAGATGACTTTCTGAATCTGTTTCTTGCCTTTCCCACCATTTTTACATAATCTTTATGTTCTTCTTATTGGATAAGTAATCATTTGAGATATGTTAAAAGGATCAAAGATTAAAATGTTTTTTTTTTAATTTGCCCACACCTGCAACGCGCGCGCGCACAAACACCACACACACACACACACGCATGCACATGCCATGGATTTTGACATTTTGTATTATTTTGGTTTTAGTAACCAATGTGTTGCCACCTACATTTAAGCAAGTGATCTGAAAACTCCTTTAAGAAATTCTGTCCATCTTCCTTCCCTACATAGTAATGAAGTAAAAGATGGCTCACATAACCACTTTTTTGTAGCTGTTTTGTATAATTTTAATAAAACACATGTGGGAGGAATAAAATTAGCATTTTCTCCCTCTCTCCCCACTGCCACCATCCTAGTCTAGGCCCTCATTACAACCCACTTAACTCTTCTTGCCTCTTAACCAGCTTTCCCTTGTCTAGTCTCTCCCCCTCCAACCCACCCTTCACACTTTCCAAAAGAATTTTCCATATGTTCAGATGTGATCATTTCATTCCTTTGCTCCAAAACTTTAATGGTTTCCTTGTATCACTTACTTGGATTTGCATCTTAGGATAGTGGCTAGGATATAATAAATGCTCTGTTGATCTACCTATCTTTTTATCACCTATAAAAAGTTCCAAAATCCTTTGCCCAGAATTTGAGACCCTAAAAAAGTCTGTGCCATTTTATTCATCTTAAATATTCCCCCCTTCAGCTATTCTACATCTAAAGTAGACTATTTAACATCTCACATGTACATCCTATATTTTTCAGCCTGTCTTTCCTTATTCCTATCCTTATGGCCAGAATGCCCTAATTCCCCAGCCTCTAACAGTAAAATATTCCCTACTTCACACCACACATATCAAAAACAACCCTCTCGATGAAGAGCTCCCTAGTTCCATCCTCCCCTCTAGAATTTTCTTGTCCTCTGAATTTGCACAGAAATGTGTTTGTATGTTTCATATAGTTACTCTGCATTTTATCTGTTTTAGGTGTAGCTAGCAGATTTTAAGTTTCTTGTTTCATTTCTGTATTCAAGCACTTAGTATAGTTAGTATAGTATATATAGTTGACAAAATTGATAAATGTTTTGGAAAAAGGAGAATTTCTTAAAATTAAGTACATGCGCAGATTTTATAAAATAAGATGAATAAAGGACAAGATATGAACAGACCTTTTGCATCCAAAGAATTGCACAAGCATAGGCTCTCAGATCTAGAATATGCCTCCAAGGCCACCTAATATGAACTGTACCTTTCTCAAGAATCCCTAGTACAACATTGCTTCACAGAAACTCATAGCTGAATAGGACCCTTGATGTCACCTCTTCTACTTGCGTCTTAAATAAGAATCCCTCTAACATTTACCTAACAGTCATCAAACCTTTTTGTGAAGCCTTCTAGTGAGGAAGAATATACTACCTACCTCCCAAGGCAGACCTATTCCATTTTGGGGGACAGTTATCAAGTTTTTTTCTTTTCTCAAGCAGAAATCTCCCCTTATACAACTTTCAGTCAATCCCCCTGATTTTGCCAAATGGGGGCAAGAAAGGCAAGGCTACTGGAGAAGAGGGCTTCTGCATAACAGCCTTTCAAATCCTGTTAGCTACTCTGTCCCCTTAAACCTTCCCTTCTCAATACTAAAAATTCCCTGGTCTTCTGCTGATAATCATTTAATATCATTTTTGGACCTTAATAAGGGCCAGAGGCTGAACTAATCAACCAGGAGAAGAGCCTGAACCTAACAGCTTGTTTGTTGTGTAAAGTAAGCTCACAGAATTCCTTTTCCTATGTCAACAAAGCCAGATGGGGCTGACTTAAGAGCATTTTTTCTCTGTTCATAACCATTAAGGATGAGACACTTAACCCGAGACAGTATCTTGAATAATGGGACTTTTGCTTATCTTAATATTTTTATTTTATGGACACATATTGTGTTATGGCATGTTAATGGAAAAGAAAACACAAATAGGGGGGCAGAGCCAAGATGGTGGCATAGAAGCAGGAAAACTGCCCATAACCACCTCAAATACCTATAAAAATGACTCAAAACAAACTTTAGGGATACAGAACCCACAAAGTGACAAAGAGAAGCAAATCTCCTACTGAAGGCAGCCCAACAGATGGACAGGAAGGGTCCATTGCAGCACTCTGGGAGCCCAACCCAGCCCTGCATGAGCCTGCGGTTTTAGCCTTGGTTGCCCCAACCAGGCCCTCCCCTGGAGGGACTTAGGGAGAGTGGATCACCACCAGATGTGGTGGTTTCCAGAATTATCAACCCATAAATGCCAAAGACAAAGTGAAAGATCAGTGTGGACTTTGGAAACAGGGGGTCTGGGAGTGCTGTCCAGCCTCTGCCCCTGTAGGGAGAAGTGGCTGAGGCGCCAAGGCTGCTGTGGCATGGCTGCTTCAGAGCTCCTGGCCTTCAGATTTTAGGGGGACCAAGCAATCATTCTGAGGAGTAATCGCTCTTGCTTTAACCTGACTGGATCTGGATTGCTGTCTAGGGTGGAGGTCCTGGGATGTGTGACCAGGTATCAAAGCCTCTGGAGGCTTCACAGAGGGCAGCCAACTAATAGCTCAAGCAGCTGAGAAAATCCCAATGATTTGGGACAAAGATCTCCTCTCTAGAAGCAGAGTTCTACTGTGGAAAAAAGCTCAAAAGTCAAGTAACTGAGTAGCAACAAGAACAAGCAAAGGAAGCAAAGCAAGCATAGCAATCCAACTTTAGATTCCTATTTTGGGGACAAAAAGGATCAAAGCATGGAACAGGAGGAAGCCAACAAAGTCACTACTCCTGTACCAAAAGCTCCCAAGAAAAATACGAACTGATTACAGGCCATGGAGGAGCTTAAAAAGGATTTTGAAAACCAAATAAGAGAAGTGGAAGAAAAATTGGGAAGAGAAATGAGAATGATGCAAGAAAATCATGAAAAGAGAATCAACAACCTGACTGAACAAAATAACACCTTAAAAGATAGACTAACTCAAAGAGGCAAAAGAGACTCAAAAAGCCAATGAGGAGAAGAATGCCTTAAAAAGCCAAATGTGCCTGATGGGAAAAGAATCTCAAAAGCTCACTGAAGAGAATCATTCCTTCAGAATTAGACTGGAACAAATGGGAAGCTAGTGACTTTATGAGAAATTAAGATACTATTAAACTAATCTAACAAATGAAAAAAGAGAAGGCAATGTGAAATATCTCTTTGGAAAAACCAGAGACCTGGAAAATAGATCCAGGAGAGATAATTTAAAAATTATTGGACTACCTGAAAGCTATGATCAAAAAAAGAACCTAGAAATCATTCTTCAAGAAATTCTCCAGGAAAACTGCTCTGATGTTTTAGAACCAGAGAGCAAAATAAAGGTTGAAAGAATCCACCAATCACCTCCTGAAAAAGATCCCAAAAAGAAAACTCCTAGGAATATTATAACCAGATTCTGGAGTTCTCAGATCAAGGAGGAAATATTACAAGCAGCCAAGAAGAAACCATTTTAATACTGTGGAAACAAAATCAGGATAACACAGGATCTGGCAGCTTCTACACTGAGGGATCAAAGGGTTTGGAATATAATATTTCGGAGGTCAAAAGATCTGGGATTAAAACCAAGAATCACCTACCCAGCAAAACTGAGTACTATGTTTCAGGGGAAAATATGGTCGTTCAATGAAATAGAGGACTTTCAAGCATTCTTGATGAAAAAAAAAAAAACAGAGTAGAATAGAAAATTTGACATTCAGATACGAGAAGCATGAAGAAGTAAACAGGGAAAAGAAATCATAAGGAACTTATCAAAGTTGAACTATTTACATTCCTACAGGGAAAAACGATAATTGTAACTTATGAAACTTTTCTCTGTATGAGAATAGTTGAAGGTAATATAAATTATATGGATAATCTACATAAGAGGGTATACGGGTATATGAATACCTATGTGTATATATATGTGTGTACAGGAATACATAGACAGAGGGCACAGGACCAACTGAATAGGAAGGGATGATACTTGAAAGGTTAAATTGAGAGGTCAGAGAGGAGATGAGGAGAGACAGAATGGGGTAAATGATCTCATATAGAAGAAGCAAGGGAAAACTGTTACAATAGAGGGGAAGAACAGGAAGACAAAAGGGAATGAGTCAACTTTACTCTCATTGAATCTGGCTTAGGGAGGGAATGCCTACACACTAAATAGGGTATCTCACCCTACAGGAAGGTAGGGGGGAAGAGGATGAAGGGGGGGATGATGGAGGGGAGGGCAGGTTGGGGGGAAGGGAAGTTAGAAGCCCATACTTTTGAGAAGGGACAAGGTCAAAGTAGAGAACAGAACAGGGAAACATAGTCAGTCTTTCACAATATATCCACTATGGAAATGTTTTGCATAGCTATCCATGTACAACCTATATTGAATTGCTTATCTTCCCAGTAAGGGTGGGTGATGAGGGAGGAAGGGAAAGAATATGAAATTCAAAGTTTTAAAATCAAATGTTTAAAAAATATATATATATATACACACATATATATATATACACATATATACATATATACATATATATACACATATATATGCATATATATGTTGGGTTTTTTTTACATGCAACTGGAAAATAAGATATACAGGCACTGGGGTATAGAGATCCATCTTGCCCTGCTGGAAAGTCTGAGGGAGCATGGGGTAGGATATAGGAGAGAGCAGATTGGGGGAGCGGTTATAGAGTGGGATGGATATTTTGGGGTGGTGGGTAGGGGAAAGATGGGGAGAAATTTTGTAACTCAAAATCTTGTGTTAATGAATGATGTAAACTAAAAATAAACATAAAATTTAATTAAAAAAAAAGAAAGAAAGTGAACTGCGATGGAATCCAGGAGGAAATCTAGATAATATTAAACAACATTTATATATACAAAATATGTCAATAAAAGCCTACCTTAAAAGATTAAAAAAGAGAAAAAAAAGAAAACACAAAAATCCTGGGTTGTCATTTCAACTGACACTTTTGTCAACTCTCTTATTTTACTGTATTTGCCACCTATTCAATTAAAAAAAATTTCCTTTCTCATAATATGGCTAAACATGTAAGGAGATCATAAATGAGTGACACAGACATACTGAGTTGGGATTTGTTCTAAAACACATTTAAGCCTTGTCATTCTTTTATCATTTAGTCAGAACTTAGGTTTTGGTTCCTTGTATGTATAAGTTTGCTAGCTTCAGCAAGCTTTAAGGGAATAAACAATATGGATTTATATATCACCTAGCCTGTTTGCCTCCTTTAACCAAACCTTCAGGTTGACATAGTAAATTCGCCAAAGGACTTTATCTTAGAACCTTTGTTCCATCCTGACCACCCTATTCTGGATTCTCTCTAGCTTATTAATATCCTCCCCAAAGATGAATCCCAGCCTTGCATATATTACTGAAGATAAATTCTAAAAAGGCAGAGAATAATCACAATAGCTAGCATCCACATAGTATTTTAAAGTTTAAAAAGTGCTTTATATATGTTAATTCCTTTTATCCTCATAAACACATGGTGGTGTAGATGCTATTATTATCCCCGTTTTACAAATGAGTAAACTGAGGTACACAGGGGTCAAGTGAGTACTTGACATAAAACTAGTAAGTGCCTGAGTCAGGATTCCAGCTCAGGTTGTCTTGACTTTTAACCACCTAGCATGGGACGCTATGCCTCTTTTAATGTAGCCCAGCTTTTTTGACTGTCATTTCATATAACTATTCCTATTAAGCTTACACTCCACTCAGACCCTGTAATGGGAATGGGAATTTGAAGATCTTCCCTGCCCCTTAACAGACCTAGGGGAGTTTGAAGACCTCCTCTGCTTTGAAAGTAAACTCTGACTCTTAATGGGCTGAATGTAAACATATGGAGCCTGTTATGGAGGAAATTTGCTGAAGGGCAGGCAGAGCAGAGCTTCCCTGCTAGGAAGATAAAACTCTACCCCCAACAGGCTGAATGTAGTCACATGGAGCCTGTGGTGGGAGGAGTTTTCTGAAGGGAAGTAGAACCCACAGGAAGCAGGGAATCAGAGCTAGATGGTGGGAGAGAGAGGAGGAGGAGGCAAGGAGATAGGTTTGTGAGTAAATATTGATCTTGTATTGGTTTGTGGGAAGACTAAAGGATGCTGCAGCTCTCAGTATTATTATGGCTTCTGAATATCTTTGGTACTATGATGGTTTTGGGATTTGGTTTTCTGGTGTCTAAATAAGTGTTTCAGTTCTGTCTTCTACCTAGAGAATCTGTTATACTTTGCAATCAAAGGTCATGTGATATTTATAGTCACAGTCTTTATCATGATCGTGGGCACTGTAAATATTGCATTGGTGCTACAGATCTCAAGATCTTTGTCAGACAGACTGCTATACAGTCAAGCCATAAGCAACTAATAAAGGTAATTATTTTGAATCCAACTATAAGACTTCACATTAATGGCTTTTAAATTGTATTTTCTTATCTTCAGTTCAGTATTCTACCCTCAAATATGACTGAATTACTTCTATTTTGTATATCCCCATCTGTATTACACTTCACAAACTCCAGAAAACACCTCTACTCATCCAAAGCTGCCTATTACAGCTGTGGACACTTCCAAATGGTAAGAATTTATTTTCCCCCTACATCATCCTACATATGCCTTACCACCAAGATATAAACTTTTCCCCTATAATACATACTTCAGTTTGAATATTAACCTGGAATCACCAAAGTGGATGGGTTTCCCACACCCAGAAGTTTTGGATCCAGTTCCTCTACCCTAATTTTTGCATTCCCTCACTATTTTGCAAGCAGTAGTGTGATGGAGTTACACTGGTTGTTAAATTTTCAGTATGAGTATTAATACCTTTGAAATCAGAAAAGACTATAAATCAAGAACTGTTATTAATTCAGTCAATAGTCACACTTCAATAGCTAACATTTATACAGATCTTTAAAGTTTGCAAAGCACTCTTTATATGTTACCTGGATTTGGTTCTTACAACAACCCTGGGAGGGAGGCAGTGTTATTATTCCCATTTTACAGATGAGAAAATTGAGGTTGAGAGCAGTTAAGTGACTTGCCCAGAGTCACATCTTATGGAGGACTTGAACTTGGGCCTTTCTGAATCCAAGGTCAGCTCTATTCACTATTAAGTCTATCACAATTCACTGTGCACAGGAATTTTGGCCTTTAATCGGCTATTGAATGCTTTGAAATATGAGGATTCATTTCTTTATGTCAGTCTACATTCTCAACAAATACCCACAAAGGGAGACTGCATGACCACCAGCAAACAGTATCATAGAAGGAACAGGAGGGGATGACTTGGAGAAGAGGAAGGGAAAGGATAATTTAAAATTAAGCACCTACTATGTGCCAAGCATGGTGCTAAGGACTTAACAAATATTAGCTCACTTGATCCTCACAACCTGAGAGGTAAGTGCTATTATTATCTCCATTTTATAATGGAGGAAACTGAGGAAGACAAGTTAGGTGACTTGCCCAGGGTCACACAGCTACTGTCTAAGGCTGGATCTGAACTCAGGTATTCCTGACTCCAGGCCCAGTAATCTATCCATTGCACCAAGATAAATGACTTCTCAAGTCCCTTCTAAAATCAACATCCCAGTGGGGGTGTTGTGCAAGTCATGTTATTCCCATGAAGTGCAAGTCATGTTATTCCCACTTTACCAGTGAAACTTGGAGAGGTTAAATTAGTCATAAAGCCATGTGATATTTGGGGTTCAAATTCAGTCTATTAAGACCACCCCCACCCCTCATTTTTCTTTTTCTTTTTTTTTTTTTGGAGGGCAATTGGGGTTAAGTAACTTGCCCAAGGTCACACGGCTAGGTTTTTGTTTGTGTGTGCGTTAAGTGTCTGAGGCCGGATCCGAACTCAGGTTCTTCTGACTCCAGGGCCGGCGCTCTATTCACTGCGCCACCTAGCCACCCCACACCCCTCATTTTTCAAACAAGGAAACTGAGGCCAAGGAAGAGCAAGTAAATTGCCCAGTGTGACACTATAAGCATTGGAGGTGAGATATGAACCCATGTCCTCTAACTACAGAATTAGTGCTCTTCTGACCATACCATAAACTGAACAATTGAGTTTTGACAGGCCAAATTAACTTTCCAAAGTCTCCATGACACACCACAGTAATAATTCAATTTCTTGTCTTGGTATCCTCATCACCTGGCACATAACAGATGCTTGTTGTTTGTCCTTCATTTCAAAGAAGACCAGTGACACCACGGGATGATGTCTTAACTATCCATGAACTGGATTTAAGTGAGGCAGAGTTGCACAAAGTTTATCAGCCTTAGTCTCTCTTCAAGACTAACAGAAGTTCAGGGGCAAGACAGAAATCAAGACAACTGGAGACAACTCGGGATGCAGTGGATGATCTTGACATCTCTAATGTCTGACCGATCTCTAAGCACTCCCATAGCACCTGCTTCGGTCACCTTCCTGGCCACTGGAACAAATTGTTCTCATGCACCATTCTAGTGCAGGAAACCCGTACTTAAGATAGACTTTACCCTAAGTCATCAACAGATTTGAGGCCAATCAGTTACCCTCAACTTGATTTGGCCCATCTGACAAGATGGTTTACTGGAGTGTGGCTGCTACATATGCTACAGCTTCCTGGAGCCACAGATGAGAACTGGGTGCCCAGTGGACACCAAAGGTGGGTAAGCAGCCCTCACACCAGAAGTGCTAGTCCTTTCTGAACATCCATGCATTCTGAGTCAGCAGCACCCATGATTCTAAAATGCTATCACAGTATAATCCTGAAAGGTTAAAGTTGTAAAAAAAACCTTGGAAAATAAGACAGGAGTTTAGAGATCATCTAATCCACCCCCCCCCCCCAATCCCTGTAGGTTTACAGACAAGTCAACTGAGGTACACAGGGAAAGTAACGTGTGAAAGGTCACAGAGCCATGACCTGAAATCTCTCAGCTCCCAGGCCAGTGATATTTCCACTAATCCCTCAATCTCACAGCTTTAATGCTGCATTTTCACTAATAAAAAACAGACTGTTAGAAGTGGAAGGAACTTTAAGAGATCATGAGACACAGAATGGAAAGTTACTTGGCCAAGGTCACAGAAAAGGGCAAATGAGACGCAGAGCTGAGATGTGCTTTAAGGGGTCATGACTCTGACTCTATTAAGGAGTCTAAACCTTTTTTTTTTTTTTTTGCTGTGGGGTTAACTTTAGAAAAAGGCTCTAAGTATGTAATCTCATTACCTGGAAAAGAGAGGTATTTTTCCTTCCTAGTTAGTTCAAGTTAGTCCTGCTATATGGGTCCGAAGACACAGTGGGAGACTTTGCTTTTAATGATAATAGTTTGGAAATGTAGGAAATTATGATTTTCTTAATCCTCTTGTTGCTTATGCATTTGAATATCATAAATGCAAGAAAAGCTTTTTTTCTCTGGAACCCAAGAAGATTTCAGTGGGCTACCCATGGTGCCTAAGTACTCAGTCAATATCTTCCCCACTTTGTTCTTCAGAATGTCAAGTGGAACCTAGAACTTGATTTTAACATAACTCAAACATTCCAGGAGTGAATGATTTGATATTTTGACAAACTTTCCTAACCAGTCTGGCTGATAAGTTGTTCACATTTCCATCAGATTTTTTTTTCAAAAGAGAAACTCACATAAGAAAACACAAATGTAAGATTGAAAGATAAAATTTACATTTATATATAGTATGACTTGGCATTTCTAGAGAGCTTTAAGGTTTACAAATATCTATCTGCAGATCATGTTTAACCCTCACAACAAGTTTGGGAGATAGGTGCTATGATTATCCTCAATTTCACATATGAGGAAGAGAGAAGTTAAATGACTTGCCCAGGGTCACACTGCAAATAAGTGACTGAAGCAGGATTTGAATTCAGGACTTCCTGACTCCAAGACTAATAATTACCCATTAGCAGCACTCTACAACTACTTAGCAGATTTACATGTGAGTGCATATACACATATGCATGTGTAGAGATTCTATATATATTACATATATTATGTATCTATACTCATATATATGTATATATATACTATATACTATATATATATGTGTGTGTATATATATATACTATATATGTGCTCTCTATGTGTATTCCTTTTTCCATAAAAGTCCCATCATGTTCTGATGTGACCCTCAGTTCTCCTGACACCCACAGATGTGGTAAAGCTCTATCAAGCTAGAAAAGCTTCAGTATGGAGACAGTATATATTTATTGTTCAAGGATTCATTCAGTATGCAGCACTTGGACATGAAGTTGATGTGACCAATGGCTAGTTAGAGGATGCTGAAACCCACACTCCCAAAAGACAGATGGTATGGGGAGAGTTTGCCCTGAGGAATTGGGAGGAACAATATGTACTCTGGTTTCTCTGTAACTTTCAAGTAAATACCTCTTGGTTAAGGTTAATTAATGTTAACTGGTTAAATGGAACTGAGAAGCTTATCATTGGGTGTGGGGAAATAAACTAGAATAAGGGTTTGAGGTAAAACTATTAGATACCTCTAACCCCTTAAGAGATCCCTAGAATGCTAAGGAAGACATAGCCCAGCTCATTGTGTGACTTGGGTGAGGCCATAAATTGTTTTTAAAGACCTTCCACAGCTCTAAATCGCATGCAAAAATACCCATTTAATGCAAAATACCCCTTTTCCTAATAGAGGTTTTTCTTTGACACACTGACCTATTTTCCACTAATATCCTCTCCACCCCCCACCTCCCATCATCCTTCAATGTGGCACATAATGACCCTGGAGTCTTAGATGTTCTGCTAGCTCTTCTAAGTTCTATCATGCTGAAAAGAATGAAACCTAAGAAGAAGATAGGGCTCTGTGATGGACTGTGTGTCCATCATCTAAGAAGGAGCCCTAGCTATGAGCGGAGAAGATCATCGCCAGAGTGCTGGTGGCCACCAGGGAACAAATGGCTATATTATAACTCATGGAGACTGTCTAGCACCTAATGTGATAAGACAGTGTGTGAAGGGGTGCTAATCAGAAGGAAATGCCAAGACTAATAGATCAGAGTTCCTTTAAATATGAAGAACTGAACTGTATACACAGGTATTTTCGATAATAATGGGAAAATCTAAGGAGGTTCTATCAGGGAGTACTTGTTCTCCCCTTTCATTCATAAAAGCAAGTGGTAGGAAAGAGATGTCAATAGAGCCCTCTGTACTGGGGATCTGCATTACCTACCCATTTGACTGTGGGCAATTAAGAAATGCCTCTGAACCTTTATGTTCAGGGGAAGATGGAGAATATCTCTAAAAATCCATCCAGCTAGACCCTATTTTTCTAGTACAGTGCAGTCTAATAGTGCTTGTAGCCACAGAACCTGAAGTCAAATCCTAGTTTTCAATTTATTAGTTGTTGACCTTGAAGAAGCCACTTTTCTTCTCAGGGTCTCAGTTTCCTCACTTGTAAAATAAGGGGATTTAGAGGATCATTCAGATGCCATTTAGTCCAATCCCTTCATTTGACAGGGAAGGAAAACTGAAGTCCAGTGGGGGAAAGGTCGAAGACGTCCAGCTAGGATTCAGACTGACTCTAAATTCAGCACTCTTTCCAAGGTATGGCATAGCTACCCAGATCATCCTGCACTCCTTTAGAGCGCCAAATCATATCTGCTTGTCATCTGTGGGATCTGAGACATGAAGATCCGAGTTAGGCTTACAGCTCTAAACAATTCATAGGTGACTTTGGGTAAGTTATTAAAGCTCTCTGAGCCAGCATCCTCCTAGCTGCAAAAGAAGATAATAATTCTACTTCCTAACATAAGGTTTTGACAGATAAGTGCTTCAAAAACCTTAAAGTGTTACATAAATGTTCTGTCACACACACACATACACACACATATACTCATATATACACATGATGGATATAGCACATGTATATATGCATACACACAGACATACAAGGTGTCCCAAAAGTCTTAGCACAGTATTAAGCTTTAAATGAAGTGGAAGAAGAAGGCCAATGAGGGAGTAGATTCCTGTCATTTTGAAATTTCATGTGAAGGTCAGAGGTTTACCCTGTTGGGGATATAGCAGAATAAATCTTGTTCAGCCCAGCTTGCATCAGTTAGCATCTGTGGTCCCTTCAAACTCTGTGGTTCCATTCTATCATCTCCACTTATCCTTGGAAGACTTTAATAACTTCAAACTCCTCTAAGACTTCTGGGAAACCACAGAGAGAGACAGAAGGAGGGAGAGACAGAGAGAAAGAGGAAGAGAGCGGCGGGAATGCCAGTAATGAAGATCAAACAGGATGGTAAGCAAACTTGGAACAATGTCATTTGAGGACAGTTTAAAGAAACTGGGGATTTTCAGACCAGGAAGGAAATTACTTAGGTGGGACATAATTTCTGTCTTCAAATATTTGAATGGCTGTTATAAGACAGATGGATTAGACTTACAGTAGTAAGTACTCTGATATGACCTAGAGGGCAGAACTAGGGTCAATGGATGGGAGTTGCAGGGAGGCAAATTTCATTGCACTAGCAAGAGGAATCCTTCCCATTAAGAAGTGTCTTACAACAAAATAGGCTACCTCATAAGGCAGGGAGCTTGCCATCACCGGAGCCAGGTGTGAGGATCCTGCAGACAGGAAGGATGCTATGCTTGATTACTTCCCTGGTCTCTCCCAATTGCGATTTTAAGATCCTCTAATAATGAAAGTCCCCTCCATATTTTTCAGTGTTCAAAGGGCCCTACCAGATCTAACATTTTATGACTCTCCAAATTAATTTCCTGTCTCCATGTTCTTTGTTTACACAAGCTAACAACACAATACAAAGGCAGGTGTCAAAAAAAGAGATAGCTATGTATAATTGGCTTTATGGCCAATTTTATCAAATCTATTAGAGGTAAAGGCACTGCAGACAAACAGCTTTCAAACCCTAGTTAACAGATGAAGTCTCATCTCCTATTTCTATAGGGCTTTAAGGTTAAAAAGCACTTACCTTACAACTGCCTAGAGGCAGGACCACATATTACTGTCCCCACTTTACAGAGGAAACCAAAGTAGAAGTGAGGTAAAATAATCACATACCCAGAAGGTGTCTGAGCCAGGGGTCAAAGTCAACATTTCTTCCCCCCAAGCGCAATGCTGTTTCTTTCATAGCAATTTGCTTCTTTGGGCTGCTGGAGACAAGAGCTGAGTACTAACTGTAACACAAGGACTCACCTGGGGCAGGCAGCACTCAATAACTGGAGTAAACTGAGAAAGGGAAGCTTTCTCTGTACAGTAAGCTGTATGACCCTGGGCAAGTCACATAACCTCTGTTTGCCTCACTTTCTTCATCTATAAAATGGGAATAATAATAACACTTAACTCCCAGAGATACTGTAAGGATCAAATGATACATCTGTATATAGCACTTTGCAAACCTTAAAGCACTATATAGATGCTGGTTATTATTATAGCTGTTATTTGTTGTTACTGTTATTACAATTCTCTCCCTACCTCTTATCTTGCAGTCATTATTAACATTATAATTTTCACCATTATTATAATACTCTGCTCTGCCAGACTCACTGAGGGAAGGGGAGCCCTCCCCACACCCCAGGAGGTGATTAGAACATGATTACACTGTCCCCTGAGCCTTCCATATACTAAGTACTAATGACTCAAAAACACCCACCCATAGATACAGAGCTGGATGGGACCTCTGAAGCTACTTAGCTGAATGTCCCCCATCCCCATTTTACAGATGAAGAATACGAGGCCAAAGGAGTTTCAAGTGCCTTGCCCAATATCCCACAGGCAGTAATCCTTAGAGGTGAGATTTGAACCTAAGTTTTGTGACAACAGAGTCAATGTTCTTTCTACTGTACTGTACTGTACTGTCCTGGCACAGGGGAAAGGACCCAGGATTCTAAGAACCAATACTTGAATAATAGTTCTTAACAGGTGTCAGAGATAGAAAAGTCTTCAAATACAGACCTGGCAATAGACTGTGCGTGTGCTTGTGTTTGTGTGTGTAATGGCAAGCACAGAAGTAGTTCACACATGCACCTGGGTGTGCTTCAGAGCTATATAACAAAAGAACCAACCCCAGAGAGTTGGCTGTCATGGGGTTTAATTTACTGGCCATGGCAACTCATGAAACCATCTATTAAACCTTAGGAATTATAATCCATATCGGTGGAGAGAGTACTCACTGATGAAATCACTGTTTTCTTTGAAGTACATTACCTCTAAATACTTTCACAGAATAGCAAACTCAGGCTTGAAAGGGACCAGAGATCATCTAGTCCAACCCAAAACTGAAGAGGAATCTTTTCTACAACATCCCTGATGATCACATAGCTTCTAGTTTAATACTTCCATTGACAGGGAACTCACTACCTGTCAAAACAGCATATTCATTATGCTTTAGGACAACTTCAATTGTTTGAAGTTTTATTGTTTTTCCCCCTTATGCCCTTCAGAAACCTGTCTCTCTCTAACTTCCATTCACTGGCAACACAGAGTCAGAGTTAGAATAGACCCGAGGGCATCTGGTACAAGCTGTGCCTATACAAGAATTCACTCTGCTACATCCCCAACAACATATCCTCCAAGCTTTCCATGAAGACTGCAAGTCAGCGGGAATTCATTCCCTCCCTGGGATTCTTATTCCATTTCTGAACAGCTAATTGCTGGGAATTATATTACGGCAAAATCTGCTTCTCTTTTGATTTCATCCATTGCTCCTGGTTTTGTTCTTTGGAATGACACACAAATATAGAGATTGCCTTCTATACAACAGTCCTTCAAATACTAGAAAAGAGCTGTCAAGCTCCTGACTAAAGTCATCTGGTCTCTAGGTTAAATATCAGAACTCTTCTTTCAAGTTATTCTCACACAGGATGGTCTTGAAACCTTTCACCATCCTCAGTAACCTCCCCTGAATACTCTTCAGATCAAAACTGAACTCCTCTTTACCCCAAAATGCTCCTCTTTTCCTATCTTCTGTGTTAATATGGAGTGTAGTTACCACCATCCCCTCAGTCCTGCAGGCTTACAACCTAGGTGTCATCATTGACTCCTCACTCTTAGCCCCACCACTACACAATCACCTCTTTCCCTTCTCTGACACTGCAAATACCTGGTGCTGGCCCCCATACCCTCGTGTTCATACTATTGCAATAGCTTCTTGGTCTCCCTGCCTCAAGTCTCCCCCTACACTAGTGTAGCTTCCATTCAGCTTTTCCTATCACCCTGCCTCCTGATTCAATAAACTCTAGTGGCTTTTGGTTACCTCCAGTATCAAATTTAAAATGTTCTTGTTGACTTTTAAAGTCCTTAATAATCTAGTTCCCTGCCACCTTTCCAATCTTCATCTATCTCACTCCTTTCTATGGAGGAAGAGGATCTCCAGGGACATTTATTTCGCATCCTTACTTTTTCGTACACAAACTCTTTCTCCCATCTAAACATTTTTACTTGCTGACCTCCACTGCCTGCTCCTTGTTTACTTATCTTCCTTCAAGTGCCAGATAAAATTCCAACTTCTATAGGAAGCATATCCAGATCTTCCTAAATTCTCTTGCCTTCCCTCTGTTGATTTTTTCTAATTTATGCTGTCTATAGCTTGTTTGTACATGTTTGTTTGCATGCTGTTTCCCCCATTAGACTGTGAGCTCTTTCAAAGCAGGGGCTATAGTAGTACCAGATTTCAAACTACATTACAAATCAGTAATCATGAAAACAATCTGGTACTAATATAGGGGTGGATCAATGGAATAGATTAGATACACAGTACATAGTAGTAAATGACCATAGTAATCTAGTGTTTGATAAACCCAAAGACCCAAGCTTTTGGGACAAAAACTCAACACCTGACAAACACTGCTAGAAAAATTGGAAAGGAGTTTGGCAGAAACTAGCATAGCCCAACAGTTCACATTGTATACCATCGTATGTCAAAATGTATAAATGATTTAGACATAATAGGCGATATCATGAGTAAATCAGGGAACCATGGCAAAATTTACCTAGCAGATCTATGGAGATAAGAAGTAAAATGGGTAATTCTGATTTCATGAAATTAAAAAGCTTTGGTATAAACAAAATTAGTGTAACCAAAATTGGAAGAAAAAGAGGAATCTGGAGAAGAGTTGACAGCAAGTTTTTCTGATAAAGGCCTCATTTCTCAAATATATAGACAACTGAGTCAAATTTATAAGAACAAATTTATAAGTTTTACCCCCATCTGACAAATGGTCAAATGATATGAACAGGAAGTTTTCAGAAGAAGAAATCAAAGCAATCAAAAGTCACATGAAAAAAAAATGTTCTAAATCACTATTGATTAGAGAAATGAAAATTAAAACAACTCTGAGACTTAAAACCTTATACCTATCAGATTGGTTAACATTGACAGAAAAGGAAAATAACAATGCTGGAGGGGATATGGAAAAATAAGGACACTAATGCACTGTTGGTTGAGTTGTGAACTAATCTAGACATTCTGGAGAACAATTTGGAACTATACCCAAAAGACTGTAAAACTGTGCATACCTTTTGACTCAGCAATATCATTACTAGGTCTCTATCCCAAAGAGATCAAAGAAAAGGAAAAAAGAACCTATCTGTACAAAAATATTTATAGTAAATATTTTTTATGGTGGCAAAGAATTAGAAATGGAGGGGATGCGCATCAATTGGGGAACGACTCAACCTTTAGAATATGATTGTGACAGAATAATATTGTGCAATAAGACAAGCAGAGTGTTTTCAGAAAAACCTAGGAAGACCTATATAAACTGATGCAGTGTGATGTGAGCAGAATCAGAAAACTGCACAGTTAACATCAATATTGTAAGGATGATCATGAAAGACTCAGCTAATCTGATCAAGGAAAGAATCCAAGACAATTCCAAAGGTCCCATGATGAAAAATGTTATCTATCTCCAGAGAGAGAGCGCGCTGATGAACTCTGAATACAGACTGATGCAAATTTTTTAAACTTTTATTTTTCTTGTTTGTTTGTGTATGTGTGTGTGTTTCTTTTGCAACATGGCCGATATGGAAATAGTCTACCTGATTTCACACGTGTAACAGATATCATATTACTTGCCTTCTCAAAGGAAAGGCAGAAGGGAAGAAAAAAAAATTTGGCACTCAGAATTTTAAAAAAATGAATGTTAAAAAAATTTTAAATGTAATTGGGAAATATTTAACAAAATAAATTAAAATGTTAAGAAAAAAAAATGCAGGGGCTGATTCTGTCTTTGTAACTCCAGGGCTTAGTGTAATGGCTGGTGCACAGTAGGCACTTGATAAACACTAGCTGACTTGAGCTTGAGCATGTTAATGTCCTTCCTAAAACATGTCACCAAGAACTGAATGAATTTTTTTTTTCTGAGATGTGGCAGAGGACAGCAAGACCATTTCCTTCCTTGGTCCTGAACACTATGCCTCTCGGTGCAGCCTCCAAATGAATTAGCTTTTACTTTCAATGTGAAGGGAACCTGAAGTCTCTAGAGTCCAGATATTCCTCATAGTAATCACAGTTAAGTCACTCCTCTCTTATCACAAGACAATGGAATTAAAACAGCAGTAGCAGAAAACAAACAAAAACACTCCAGGACACTGTATGTATCTCTCAGATATTCTTTTGAGGGGAGGATGGCACAGTGGAGAGTACACATTTCTCCATCTTATCCATGGGCATAGCACGAGAGACTCTCAAGACTTTTGCTTTAGTACCCTATCTACAGCTATTATACCAATTTAGTAATCATTAACAAAAAGGAAACAGAGTTTACTCTGAAATAATTTGTTAATAAAAATCTAAATCAGCCTGATCCCTTCACCCCATGTTAGTTCTTCAACTACTTCAAGATATCTATCATGTCTTCTTCCCCAGACTAATATCACTATTTTCTCCATCTCAACCTGGAACTCATGATTTAACAGACTCTTCTTCCTCCTTGTTGCCCTTCTCCAAACAGGTTCCCATCTGTAAAGGTCTTTCCTAGAAAGAGACTCCCATAAATGAACGTATTATTTCAAATGTGAGGTGACCAGGGCAGTTTAGTAATGCTATCACCTTATTATAAACAATACAGCCTATCACCTAATTATTATTTTGAAGCTGTCATATTTAGCTTATCATACACTGATACCCCCCAGATCTTTCTTCATATCAATTCTTAGAGAGTTCCATCCAGAAATATTATCTTTGTAAGTGCTTATAACCTAAAAAGGGCTTTATAATTATGATCCACTAGCTATATACACAAAGGAACTATATGTTTTCTGTAAGACAATTAAGAAACCAAGTGACTTGCTCCCCCGTGCTTTAGTTGAACACTATAAAGGATATGGGAAGCCTTGTTGTGCATAAAAGCTCCAAAATATCTTGATCAATTCTCTTGGACCTTCATTTTTGCCAACTCTTATCTCCATCTTTAAAATTCTCTTGGTGAATGATACAGTGGCTCCCCCTTTCCTGGGTTCTGCTAAGGCTTTAGATGGACAATAACATCTCATTTTTAAAAATAAGTTGACAAAGTAATGAGGGCTGGAATGATTGTAACCTATCCACTCAGAGAGTCTCATGAACAGGGAGCAAGATAAGCTTACATAGATAGACAGATTTGTCATTAAAAGATACAGAGTAAATTTCTAATGGATGGTATGAGGCCCAGGTCTAGTTCAAGGGAATGGCAAACTGAGTGCTGTCCTAGCATGTGGGGACCCATCTAGTCCTAGGGGATATTAAATCCAGTATCATCTTCAATAAAGACTTGTCTTGGGTTGGTGAACCCAGTGGTATCTTAACTGGGCATAGCTGCTGTCTCTATGGGCCATGGTGCCCAATGCCATATCTAATAAATATAGGATCTGGGGCTATACTTAAAGGATGTAAAATGTGGTGCTGGCTCCTTGGGATGAAGCCTGAGGTTTCCCTACCGCAGGATACTTACACTAAGGTCTATCGCCTTGTATTTTTTTTTTAATTTTTATAACTACATTTCAGTAAATTGGTTTCCTTGGTAATCCTACATATTTTATTTCATGCATTTAAAAATATTCTGATAAGTGATCTGTAGATTTCACCAGCCCAGACAAAGAAAGGAGTCTTTTACACACAAAAATACTAAGAACCCCTGCTCTAATAGGTGTGTGGGGCCTGGTATAATTAAGATTCTAGAAAAAAAAATAATCACAGTGTGTGTTTCTTCAAGCAGAAGCTGAATGTTGGAGAGGAGAATAAAAAGATACACAGGAGCCATTGAACTAAATGACCCTGAGGTCCCTCAGAGTCTGCTATTCTATGAAATTATAGAACAGGAATTTAGTCAGCCTTTACAGTAAATCATTTCCCCAGTGCGAACTTATTTTAAGAGAAGATGAAATCTGCAAGGTGAATGGAATTGTCAGTATCATTCACAGCCAAGTACTCATTTTCCTCAAGGGGGGAGAAAGGAGGGGAAAGGAAAGAATACAGTATACACATTTATTTTTAAAAAAGAAGGAAAAGAAAGAAAACAATTCTTTAGTAAGACTGGAATTAAGCATCTGATACTTATTCCAACTGCTGCCCTTCATCTCCAACAACGTAATGGACCTTAATTCCCTCCAGGCAGAAATATCCATGATAATTTAATGCTGAAACTTCCAAAGGAGATTTAAATTGAAAACTTAAATTGGGTAGAATCTGCTAAGGACATCTGGTTTCTCAAAGCCATGATTTTATGATCAGAATATTCATAGAAATTGTCAGAGTCCAACGTAGGGGCCTCTGCCAAAGAGGATATGGATGTGTACAGCTCGAATACAAAGATTTGCACCCACCTACATTCTCCGTTCTTGTGCATCCCTGCTACTTGACATTCAAAACTAAAGCTTGGTCTCCTGAAAGATGAACCTATGAACGTTTCCTCCAAGTAATTCTTCCATTTCTGGTGGCTGTTGATACCCTCGACTTTAGCTGTCACTTCCAAAGTGGGGACTAGTGAGAACAAAGGTTGGGATAAAGTCTGATAGTTCTTAAAGTATTCTAACCCATTGGCACAGGCATTTTTCTCATTCTGGGGGAAGGACAGCATCGGGGCCAGATTTACAGTGGAAGCTGTCAGTTTATCAGGCTGGAGCAGGTGTCAGGGGCTGTAAGAAATCAACTTCAGAAGGAGTAAAAGCAAAAGGCGAGAGGAGAGTAAACATGGTAAGTAATGGCTGAGACTAAGGGTCCTCTGAGAATAAGAGCAAAATAGCAACATGAAGATGCAATCCAGACCCTGTCTGTGAGAAAGGGCATAAATATCTCCAGCTTGACCGCAGCTTTGGTATTGATATAAAAATGGAAATTGATTTTCAAAAACAGGCAGTATCTCCAGCTTCTGTAAATGAGGCATCTAGACATTCTTGTAAATAACCTTTAGAGGACTTGAGCAAAGCATCCCAGACAGATTATTGTTTATTTTATAAATGATGATAACCAAGGCATAAGATTGCCAAGCTTCCATGGGGAATTTAGTCTAATATCAGGGAAATCGCAAAGCTGAAGGGGACCTGAGAAACTTTTGGCTTCCAACCCCCACTTTATAAATGAGGAAAGTAGGACTGGAAAGAGGATAAATAAATGCTTGGTACCTTACCTGGCACAGAGTAGGTGCTTATTGACCAACTGGCTAACTTGACCCCTGCCACAGGGTATGAGCCCATGTGGGGGACCAAGGAGGCCAAGGCGTCACAGGTACAGGTTTCCTGCACCTCCCCCTTTTACATTACTATGGGGCATTCATAGCTTGGACTCTGCAGAAACAGCAGAGAGTATGGGACAGAATACAGATCCTGGAGTCATCAAGATTTATGTATGCATCCAGTCTCAGATACCTAACTAGCTGTATAATAGCCAATTAAAATCATGGTTGAATGACCTCCCACTAATTGACAGCTCAGTCAGCCAATAAGCACCTGATCTCTTTCCCTTCATTTTGATCCTAGGATCATAAACCCTGAGTTGGAAAGGACCTTGGAGGTCATCTAGTCCAATATCTCATTTGATAATTGAAGCCCAGAGACTTTCTAAGTGACTTTTCCAAGGTCATACAGCTTGTAAGTAGCAGAACTATTTCCATACAGAATAGAAACAAAAGAAATACAATATAAATTTTGGGAAGGGAGGAAACTAGCACCTGGTCTCAGACTGAGTTTCAATGGTTTAGGGATTCTCCTGGAGAGATTTCTTCCAGAAACTTTTCCTCAAAGGAAAACAGCTCCTGTTTTTCAATGGCAAAAGTCCATACCAATGAGGAAGTAAAGGATTTCTGGCTAATTCTGGACCAGACCTGTGATTTAAATGACAGAGAGAAGCCACAACAGAGAAGTTAACTGTCTCTCTCCCAGTGCAAATCGGCACCTGCTCCCATAGTGCCGCCAGCACTATCAGGAGGGCAGGAACCCAGACCTTCCTGACACTTATACTGCCAAGAACATCAACAACTAGCATTCATGTAGCTTTCAGGTTTATAGAGCACTTTTAAGTAGTGCTGGTCTTTATCTAATTTGATCCTCATAGAAGCAAAGCACTGGGTTTTGTAAAAAGGAGGGGTTGACACTGTATGATAAAACCTACCAAGATAAAGGGATAGAGATTGCCCCTCCTAGTTTAGGAAACCTACCCACAACGGGTCAAACTGCAACTTCTCTTTAAATTATAACCTTAAAAGAGTTACCTAGGGCTTTCAGAGTTTAAGTGACTTACCCAGGGTCACGCAGCTAGTATGGGTTCTAGGGGGCATCTGAACTCATATCTCCCTGTCTCCAAATCCAGCTTTCCATCCACTGTGTCAGGATGCCTCTTTAGGACCAAAGATAAAATTAATCGATCAAGAAGATATTAAACACCTCCTATATGGCTAGGTGGAGCAGCTAGATGGTCCAGTGGATAGAGCACCCAGACTGAAGTCAGGAAAGACTCATCTTCCTGAGTTTAAATCTAGCCTCAGACACTTAAGAGAGGTGTGACCCTGGGCAAGTCACTTAACCTTTTGCCTCAATTCCTAATCTGTAAAACGTCCTGGAGAAGTAAACAGTGGAGGACTACTGCACCTTGGCCAATTAAATCCCAAATGGGATCGTGACGAGTCTGACGTGACTGAAAACTACTTGGGACAAACAACACGTGGCTAGGCACTGTGATACCAGTGCAAAGAATGAATCAGTAGTAGGGGTACAAGAGTTCCAAATCCATTATATGTGAATGACCCAGCCCACACAATCCCAGCGGGTCACCTAGTCTGGTCCAGATCAGCCCAAGGTCAGAGTAATTAAGTCGCAGAGCCGGGACTTGAACTAAGGTCCTCTGACTCCACAACCGGTTAGCCCGGGGTGACCCCCCTTGAGTCAGACCCTTCATTGCATCTGAAAAGATGCATCCCCAAGCCATCACCCCAGGTGGAAACAACGTGGCCCCACAGGAAATTACCCACAATTCTAACCTCAAAACCCAATTACTTACAAAGCGGGTGGGGAGATCCACTGAGGGGGCCCCAAAGTTTGCCGCTGCCTGCCTCTGGACATAGCAGCCCATACTTGCAGCTCCAGGCTGTGAAGATTCTGCACCCAGTTTGAAAGGGAGTGGAGTGGGAGGGCAGGAGGGAGGTGGGGGTGGGAGGGGGAAGGGGAAGGGTTATAGTAGCGAGGTTGTCCCGCCTTCCTTTGTCACTGGCTAAATGTGCTGCCAATTACCATCAAGCTAGCCAGTAACCGCATAATCAACCATGAAAACCCATGATTGGATGGCCTGAAGCTGACTGATAACAATAACAACCAATAAGCATGGTATCTCCTCCCCTTCGCTTTAATACATGGGGAGCCTGTAGGGACTTTAAAAGCTAGCCCTTTTAGTTTAATTGTTTGGATAAGGAAAGTGATTTTCCTAAATCATGCTGTTAATAAATATCAAAGCTGAAATTAAAACTCTGGCTCCAAGACTGAGAGTTCTTTCCACCACACCCCTCCCACAATGTTTTCCCTTCACTATTTCAGTTAAAAATGCATATATCTATACAGATATAGATATAGAGATGGATATGTGTAGAGATGGATATGTATATAGATACATCTATATACATATGTATATGTGTATACATATACACGTACACATACATATATACATATGCACATACACATGCACATATACATATGTACATAATATACATATCTATGAGGGCAACTAGGCGCCACAGGGCATAGTGCATTGGGTCTGGAGTCAGGAAGACCTGAATTCAAATGTGGTCTCAGATGCTTACTAGCTAGGTCTCCTACTCTCCTAGGCAAGTCATTTCATCATGTTTGTCTCAGTTTCCTCATACGTAAAATGAACTAGAAAAGGAAATGGCAAACCACTCCATATCTCTGTCAAGAAACCCCCAAATGGGGTCACAAAGAGTCAAAGACAACTGAAATAACTCAGCAACAACTACAATAAATATATACATATATACACAAACATACACATATATGTACAATGTATAGGTGTGTGTGTATATATGTATACATAAAGAGGGAGGGACATTTTTTTGTTTGTTTGTTTTATGGAGGGGGCAAGGTAGGGCAATTGGGGTTAAATGACTTGCCCAAGGTCATATGGCTAGTTTTTGTGTTAAGTATCTGAGGCCAGATTTGAACTCTGTTCTTCCTGACTCCAGGGCCAGTACTCTATTCACTGTGCCACCTAGCTGCCCCACAGGAGGAACATTTTTAATAGTATATATATGTATGTATGTATGTGTATGTATGTATATATGTGTGCATATATGTATGTATGTATTTATATGCCTATGTATATTACATACACATGCACTAATGGGCGTCCTTTCTCAACAGTCTCAACAGCAGTGAATCTGAGTTTTCCAGCTTCATGTAGATGTTTAAGGTATTTTAAATCTGGTTATTTGTTGTTGTTTTTTAAATCAGTGGAAATGGTGGCATTTTCAAAAGTTTAAAAGTTTAAAAACTAGACTATATGCTTTAAAAAAATAAGTTAATTTATTAAATTTGGGAGGAAATAAGAAGACTTAGTTTTTCCATGGGAATACCAATGGGAAATCAGAATGAAGTCCATTTGAAATGTTACACATGATTAATAATATTCATTGTGAATTGGCATACACTTGATTCCTAAACTCTGAAAATGGAGCTAGAAAGCTGAAGACTTCACCCTGATGAACATATTGGTTTCAGGGATTGAGGAGTTTGGAATCCTAGGATTAGTCCAGTAAAATCCCCTCTCCAATAGCACCTCCCAAAAATGCTCCAGTTCATTACTTCCTCATAGATTTGTGTGGAAAACAGAGACCAAATTGCAAGCATATTTTAGGAACTTTCTGGACTCTCTAGCTATTCCTCCTGTCCCTCACATTTGCAAGAGAATCTTCTGTATATCATTGGTTTAAAGAAAAAAGTTTGATTTCTCAGCTAATTGGTCAAATGATAGCTTCCACAGGCTGTGTGGTCAATTCTCTAGAATACATTCAATGACTTTTCATAAGCTATATGGTCAGTCAATCCCCTAGAATGCATTCATGAATTCATTATATTTTAAGTCACAGTTTATTGTCAGTGGCAAAATTTATGTGAGCATGTTGGAATGAAAAATATCACAGAAGGAATAGTTCCAAAGGTTCTTTTTATAAAAAGTTGAGCCATGCAATTTTCCTAAGGCCTTAAATTACAGAATCTCAAAGATGAAAAGGACATCAGAGGTCATCCATTTGGACAGGAACATCCCCCACTGCATCCCTGACCAACAAGTTGGTCTGCTAGAAGATATTCAGTGAGTGGGAATCCTTTCAAAACAGTTCATTTCACTGTTAAAACAACTCTAATTGTTATGACATTTTTCTTTTTATGGAGCTAAAATGTGTTTCACTATAGCTTCCATCTATTAGTCTTGCTTTTGTCCTCTGAGGCTGAAATAGTCAGAAAGCATCTGTTTGGGGGAAAAGTTTTTTGGCCTCTCTGAAACCCATAAGGCTCAAATGAAGAAGACCGCTTCTCTTCTTGACATGTTCCTGTCTTCTGTCTAATGCCCCTCCCCTACCCTTTACTGCTTTTCTATCAACTTCCATTACCCATGCTTCCTTCTCCTTTGAGTCACCAGCCCATCCTTAACATCTCATTGCTTGTGTTTTCAGAGATGAGACACAATCAAATACATCTGAGTGAGATAAGTCCCCTTCATACTAAATTTGTGACCTTGGGTCTTCCTTTAGTTGTTCTGTAGAGTTGGTTAAGGATCCATCAGTCTCATACATTTACTAAGAGATGCAGGGAACTTAGTGAAAACTGGATGTTTCCAGTCCAAGAGTAGTGATTCTGAAGGACCTTTACTGATTCCCATCATTCTTTCTGTCGTATTCTGAACACCACTATATATGCCAGGTTTTGGTGACCTCTGTGATTGTCTCCTTTTCTTCCTAGAAACTCAGTGTGAAAGACATAGCACTCTGGAACCAGAGGCAGGAAAACATAGATTAAAATCTCATCTCTGATATTTACTAGATATGTGACCATGGACATGTCACCATATGTCACCAACCCCTCTGAACCCTAGTTTACTCAGATAAATTGGAAATAATTTTAAAAATCAGCTACCCAAGGAGTTTTATTTTAGGCATCAGCACTTCAATCATATAAGTTAAGAAATACAATAATAAAGACATTACTTTATGTGTAAATGGCTTTTCTGACTTTTGTGAAAACCTCTGTGAATTCCTCAAATTTTAGGAGCAGCCTGGGACAGAAGTCAAAGAAGAATGTTTAATTCCTTTTCCACAAAACAGTTTTTCACACCAGCCCACCCAAACCCCATATATTTTCAAAGCTCAACATCCCCCATTATTTGAACTGATTTCTATGTACCAATACTTTCTCCACCCTAGTTGTCTTCTATTCTAGATTGACAATGTCCCTCCTAAAATGTTGTCCCCAGAACTGAAAACAGTGATCCAGATGTGGTCTGACAAAGTCAGTGGAAACTTTGTCAACTATCTCAAATAAGAGTGTTTGGAGAGCACTTAATACAGTGTCTGGCACATAATAAGTACTTCATCAATGCCTGCCCCCCCAAACCCCTTCTTCTGAATATTATGCCTCTGATAATGCAGTCTAAGACACTAAGATAATAGTAGAGCGTTTTCCTTAGTTTGCTTGGGGGGGGGGAGGGGCAGTAGAATCCCCAATTACACCATTCTTTTCAATAATGAACCTAGACTATTGTAACAGGAAAAGGTGGGTCTCTTTCCAAATATAATTCTTAATAACAATCCTTGAACTAAGCTGTACCCTTAAGCCTAAGAAACTGTTAAAGGTCATTCACACAGGTAGTTTTTCAAATAGCATATCCAAAATATTAAACAATCTAACAGATGGCAGTACATAGGTGGTATCATTACTGAAATCCAATTTTGTCTATTGCGAGAGAAAGACCTCTGAGATGGAAGCAAAAATGACCACATATATTATGTAGATGCCAGGGGTACATTGTCACATCTCACATTTGAAAACAACTTCAATGTTTTAGAGTTATTGCAACAACACTTCACATTTTCTTAGTATTTTCAGGTTTATAATGCACTTTCCTCATGACCACACTAGGAGCTGAGTAGGAGTGCAAACGTTATTATCTCTATTTTCCATAGAGGAAGGTAAAGCTCAGAAAGGTTGATCGCCTTGCCTTGCCCGTGGCTTCAGAGATAGGAAAGGTTGGAACAGGGAAATAAAAGCAGACTTTTTTGGAGTTGAAACCCAGCACTCATTCCAATATACAGATTTATTCAACTGTCACTGATGTAGGTGGTGATGTTTTGTATCCTTGTAATGTTGGCAGCTTTTTCTAGAAATAAATCCACTAATCTGATTTCCTCAAACCCAGGAAGAGAGAAATATACTTTGATGATGCAATGCAGGGAGATACAAAAAAAAAATAAAAAAATAAATTAAAAAAGGAAGAGACCTCAAATCCAGTAAGTATCTGACCAAGAGTTCCTTCTAAAACACCTCAACCAAGTATTTTTTAAATCGCTGGGAGAAACAACATTCAAGACATCCCCTTTTGCGTTTGTATATTTCTAGCTAGATAGTGTGTTGAATAGAACACTGGACCTGGAGTCAAGATGACCTACGTTCAAATCCAGCCTCAGACACTTCCTGTGTTATCCTTGAGCAAGTCATTGCTCTGTCTGCCTCAGTTTCTTCATCTTTAAATATTACTTGAGAAAAATCTCAAAAATTTCTAGAGTGCAAAGAGGTCCTGTAACCAAAAAAGTTTGAGAAATAAAGACTGTCAAGATCTTTGATTTTTGCTCTGTTAGCTACCTTGCAAATTTCATTAATTTGCAAATTTGATAAACATGCCTTCTAAGGCTCTATTCAAATTATTAATAATAATACTTAAGAACATAGGGCAAAGGATAGACCCCTGGGGCCCTACAATAGAGACCTGCATCTATATTTTCATTGATCTCTTAATGAGTGTTCTTTTGGTCCAGTCATTCAAGCAATTCCAAAATCAGCCCGACTATGCAATCATGAAGACAGCATTTGTCTGTCTTGTCCACAGGGATCCCATGAAAAATGTTCTGAAATACTTTACTGAAATCTAAATCTACTATGCCTTCAGGATTCCACTTATCTACTAATCTAGTGACCCTGTCAAAAAGAGGAAATGAGGTTAGTCTGGCATGACCTGTTCTTGACAATGGCATTCTGGCTTTTAATGGCCACTGATTTACTTTCCTTCGTAAAAGCTCAAGACCCAGAACTTTAATAATGCCCTTAAAAATTCTGGTAGGAATAGAAGTCAATCTCCCTTTTTTGAAAATGGAAACTTTTGACTTTTTTCCAGGCCTGCTGAACCTCTAAAATTTTCAAAAACCTTTTAAAGATCATTAACAGTAGCTTAGCAATCATTCATTCAGTCAATAGGCATTTATTAAGCATCAAGTGTCAGGTACATATTAAGTGCTAGCAATATAATGAAAGGCAATCACAGTTGCCATTTCTTTCATAAAATAAACCTTATGAATTAGATTATACAAAAATTGTTATTCCCATTTTTATAGGAATTCTGATACACAAAGATTAAAGGATAACTCTCCTCCTGCACATAATAGGGCTCTAGTAAGAGTGGGCTCAAACTCAAAGTATACAGGTCATGAGAACTCTAGGAAGAAAATACACATATCAGAGGAATAACTACTAGAAGTCCTGTTCTCCTTTCAAACGGTCCTCAACAAGTTCACCTTAAGTATATATTTCTTATGGGAGCTGATGGAAGGATGGATGCTTTCTAGAGTCCCAATCCAACATTCTCTCTGCCAGGAAGGGTGTTGAGAGTGAATTTGTTTCCTCTCTCCTGTTACTATCTTTCCATTTCCATCTGTGGTCATATTTGTCCTTCATGAGACTTTGCTCAACTGACCTGCTACTGATCAAGTATTTCCAATAACATGGTCATTGGAGGGGTGGGGAAGGGTATAGAATACTCCAGGAAAGAAGGAAGGAAGGAAGGGAGGGAGGAAGGAAGGAAGGAAGGAAGGAAGGAAGGAAGGAAGGAAGGAAGGAAGGAAGGAAAATAGGAAGGAAAGTAGGTAGGAAGGAAGGAAGGAAGGAAGGATGGAAGGAAGGAAAGAAGGGTCACCTGCTCACAAAAAAAAAAAAAAAGAAAGAAAACAGGATTGTGCCTACCATCAAGGAAGGAAAACACTTAATCTTTAAGGTCTTTAACCAGGTTCAGCAAATAATTGAACAAGCAAGTTCTGGAATTGGGGGTTGGTAAACCACAGCTTGATTTTTTTTATAGGAAATTTGCCAAGACACTTAGTTACCTTCATAAAGTTTTTCGTGATTTAAAAAAAAAAACCTTCATTATGCATAAGCAAGGAGATATATTAAGTGCCTATTATGTTCCAGGTGCTGTACTAAACACTTTACAAATATAATCTCATTTGATCCTCACAGAAACCCTGAAAGTTAAGTACTATTATGATGCCCATTTTTACTGTTAGGGAAACTGAGGCAGACTTAGGTTAAGTGACTTGCCCAGGGTCAGTGTTCAAGGCTATATTTAAACTTAGGTCTTTCTGACTCCAGGGCGAGCACTCTCTCCACCATACCACCTAGCTTTCATCCTCTTACTCCCACCCTCCCCCTCCAGCCCTCAGCTTCCCTCTGCTACAGATACACGAGTCTGTCTCCTCGAAGGACTCCTGAGCCTGGAGTCCTCTATCTCTCAAATGCTTCACAATTAGACTTATACTGAAATTCTTCCTCAGCTACTTAACCCCTCCAGAGACATGTCTAACCAGTCAATTCTTTCATTCATGGCCATTAAAAGGAGGTCACACAGTGTGTGACCCCTCCTGTTTACCTATCCCATCACCTTCACACTGATGTTGCACTGAGGTAAAGGTGTGAGATGCACACTCCCAACCCATTACTTTTAGCTGTATTTGGGAAGAGTCACATCAAAGAAGAAATAGATCTCTTGCTCTTGGTGGACAGGGTGATAGTAACTGGCTCTCAAAGAAGGCAGAACTGTTGAATTTTTTTGTATTTGTTTGTTTTCCTGTTATATCTGCCCATGAGAATGAGCTTTGAAGTGGGAAAGAATGAATAAAAATGGCTAAGAGGATGTCTATCCATAATAAGAAAGACTGTTAAAAGAGTATCTAGCTGCCCTTTGTGAGTTCAAGTCACCTGAGTCAGATAAACTTACACTGGATTGTCCTGAAAGAACTGCCAGATAGAAATTTACTGAGAATGAAACATGAGTCAAAGGGAAAACGTCCTGCTTATGTTTTTTTGTTTTGTTTTGTTTTAATAAATGGGGGAGGGGAAAATGAAATCTTCAGAATATAATCCAGTGAATTTGATTTTGACTCTTGGAATAATAATAGAATGTATAATTATATAAGATGTATAATTATATAAGATGCATAATTCTAAAGGTTTTTTTCCTTAAAAATTATCTTAGCAGAGCAAAAATATTCTTATCACTATTTAAATAGAGAAGCAATTGCTAGTTTTTGCTCTAGAGGATAGTCCTATTAAATAACGTGGTTAGTAAACCATTAAAAACAAATATGGATCACCAAGATTTGCCATGGTGGCCCTCTCTTAATACAGGGCTATCAACTGATTGAAAAGGAAGTATTGGGAAAATTAGTATTCTAGCCTTGTGTCTGGAGTTCCTTGGCTTCTAGACTTTTAAATTCTGTTACTAATAATCCCCATGCATCCATGCATGCTGAGAGATATGCCACAATACTTTAATCGCCATTGGCCATGGTCCTAATAAAGGCCAATAATAAAATAAGATCCTGCAGGGGCTCCATTTTTTTTTTACAAGCAATATCAAGCCCTATGAACTTTAATGCCCACTGTCTATTTAGATAGTCATGGCTCAGAGATGGCATTAGGAAGAACTAGAAATGCTTGTTCTGAAGTGTTTGAAAATATTGCAAATTACACTGTGGTGCTGGCTTAGTTCAAACTAATCCTGTATAGCACTGACCTTTGCAAAATAAAAAATCTGTTGTGTTTTCCTTGGTAGCTTCTTTTCCTTCAACTCCTTCCTTTTGTCTTATTTCCCTGTTGTTCACTCTTGATTTTATAGAGTTGTCAAGTTCAATGAGTCAACAGCCTGACAAGGCCACCCAAACCAAACTAATTTGATCTTAGGTTACATTACTAAAAGCACAAAGTCCAGAAACACGGCAGAGAAAATCAGTGTGCTTGCCTCTGCCCTAGCCAGGCCACTTCTGTGCAGTGGCTCATACTTTGGAAAGGCAGTGATAGACCAGTGCTTCTCCAGAGAGAAGAGGGGTGATCAGGATGGAAAGAAGATCAGAGACCATGTTATCTGAAAATTATTTGAAGAAAAAAAACTTAGAGGAAACATGATGATTGTTTTTGAATATTTGCAGGGATGCCAAGTGAAAAAGAAGTTTGGATTTATTTTCCTTAGCCTCTGGAAGAGAAAAATAAAAAAAAAACAAAAACGTCAAACAATGGATAGAAAGAGAAGACACAGATTCCTCTTGATATAAGAGAGAATACTCTGCAATTAGACATCTAAAAATGAAATAGAACATCTCAGCAATTATTAGTTCCTCAATGCTAAAGACCTCCAGGAAGAAACAAAATAATCATTTGTATCAGATGATGGTGAGGGAAATTCCTGTTCATGTGTGTTGAGAATATAGTACTGGAAGGGACCTTTTGGGCAATTGAATTCAATCTCCCCTGTCCACAAATGAGCAAACTAAGGGAGAATGGTATAGTGGATAGAGAGAGTGTTGGACTTGTTGCTGAGAAGACCTGAGTTCAGATACTGCCTCTGACATTTACTAGCTGTGTGACCTTGGGACAACAGTGAGTTAACCTCTCTCACTCTTAGTTTCCTCATTTGTAAAATGAAGGGGTTAGACTAGAAAAACATCTAAAGTCCCTTTCAGCTCTAAATCTACAATACTACAAGGACCAGGACAGTTAAGTGACTTGCCCAATGTCACATAGATTGGAATTATCAGAGCAGGATTTGAACTCAGCTCCTTTGCTTTGAGTACCACTGCTCTGGCCATGATGCTTCTCTGTGAGGTCCCTTGCAGATCTGAGACTCTATGATTCTGGGTCAGGGTTTTAAGAGTTGCAGTAGTTAAGGCAGGCAGCTGATAGGTTTGCAATGTTTGCCCAGAAGCAAAACCTATTTCTCATTCAGTTTCCCTCCCAGCCTCAGTTTCATCTCAGCCTTGTATTCCTCAGGCACCACCAAATGCCTTCCCTTTGTAAGACAATGAATGTATTTACTCTGGGTTCTACTTTTCTAGCGCTGTGGGGTTTCTTTTTCCCTACACATTAGATACAAAGAAAACCCCACACACCCATTATTCAGGATCATGAAATGATAGCAAAATTAATCATGGGAGGGGAAAAAATGTGACATCTGGAACATATTCACAGGGTCACCATTAGCCATTTCTTATTGATGCTTACTAACTGGGAAAGACAGGTCCACAGTCAAATAAGGCAGAATAGAGAGAGGAGGTATGACTAAAGAAAATTGCATCCCTTTAAACAGTGAAGTGTTTTCTGACCTTTAGAATTCAGAAAGCTTAAACAAGCTCTCTCCTGTGTCTCTATGTGCAGAGAAGGCACTAATCTCAGATCTGTTTCACACAAAATATTTGATCAAATTTTATTAGAATCTTCCTGGAGTAACACTCAAACTGCCAGAGAACCCAGATGGCACATGTAGAACTGGGCAAATACCAGTGTAGCTTAAAGTGATTAGCTCCAAGTTAAAAAGAAAGTACAACTTTTCAACCTCCATTAACACTACTATATACTTACAGAGGACTAGAGTTGTTTATTCATGGATAAGAAAATGACATCTTATAGTTCTCATGCTATGGGATTTTGTACATACATGTGAAACTCTCTGAGACTATTTCCCGAATCTGTACTTGCACTGGGGGGTGGGGGGGAAGGGGGGAGAGGGTTGGTTCCCCAGAGGGTGATTCATGGTTTTAGCAGTAACCCAGTGTGACTGTATTTCTGACACCATAGCTTCCCTAGACTTACATTTCTAGGGATAATCCTGTGTAGCTGTGTTTCTGACAAGGAAGCTCCTAAGCCCCACTAGAGTGTTACCCACTAAGAATCAGCCGGTAAGGCTCAATTCGAATTTAGCAAAGGCATTTACTAGGAAATAAAGTAATGAAAGTTGGCAGAATCCCCTTCCCCCCCCCCAAAAAAAACCAAACCCAGCCTGTACTATCCCACAAATACACCTAAGTCTATAAGAAGAGGAATGATAGTGAGGCATACATGCAGCGAACATTTATGTCAAAGCAGTGACACAATTCCTGGTATTCAAAGTGCTTTCTCTCTTTTTAGAGTCTTCATGAAGCTTCACTTGTGTACATGATGGGTGGGTGTAATGGCAATCAAATGAATAATTAACATCTTGTTTCAGTTATTTAATTATATAGCACCTTGTTTCAGTTCAAGTGTCTTTGAGCCTTGCCCTGATTATATCAAGTCTTTGTTAAGAAACAGAACCTGTGAAACCCACAGTGGGGGGGACTTCCCAAAGACAGGAACAGGAAGGATGTAAGAGGTGGACATGAGAGGGAGGAGCTAATGACAGATTAAAAAGCCCAAGCATATCTGGGAGTGAGCAGAGCTGAGAAGGAGAAAACTTGTGGTGTCAGGTACTCTGTTTTGTGTTGATTTGTGTTTGTGATATTTTGTACAAAACTCCTGGGACCTTACTGGAAGCCCTGAAAGAGGATTTTCTTGTTGTCTGTTTACAGAAATCCTGGAGGAGGGTTTCAGAGGTCCTGGTACTATACTGATGATATGTGTTGAGTTCTCAGACATTGTTTGTGGGTCTGTGTTGATTTCACAGGCAGATAGTGAATTGATAATGGTGCTGGCAAAGTGTTTGAATGTTGTTTGACTCTGTTAAGCCTTGTCTTCCCAGAAACAGAAACTGAAAAGGACTTGAGGTGGACTGGACACTGAGCTTCAATGTGGAATGGGAACTGAATGAGAACCTGGACAAAGAGCTGAGAGCTACCTGCCTGTGAATCCAGGTGACAGTTGGGTGAGTTCAGGCAAGAGCTGGGACCATGAAAAAGGAACCATAAAGTTTGGGAACCAGACTAAGCCAAGATGAAGAGAACTTTCCTTGGGTACTTAGTCCTGGCTGACAAGATCATGATTTACTCTGACCTAGGGGTGGGAGAACTTTGTACTTTTTTACCCCTAAAGGATGATTGAGTTAAGTATGATTGGAAGCTGGTCTCCAATCAAGAAGAAAGAAGACTTTCTGATTGAGAGATTAAGACAATTAAGACAATTTGGGGTGGGAGACCTTTGTACTTTGTGTCCCTTAAGGAGGATTGCTTCTTAAGGATGATTTGAGTTAAAGACTTACTGAATGATATCTTTCGTTTTTAAAACTATGTGGCCACTTTAAGTCAAAACTATGTCACCACAGTAGTGATAAGTTATTTATTTGAATGCTGTATTTTGGTTTCTGTGAATGTTTTGCTTTGGTTTACTACTGAATAAACAAAGTTCACTATACCATGTGATCCGAACCTTAGAGCCATTCACAACAGCAGTCCTCTGAAGAGCTGCTTGTGCCTGGCTTTACAGTAGGCTCCAAGATTCACCCATTCTTGAGAATCTACCTGTAGTTGTTACTTCTCTTTGCCAAGAAGGGTCATATTTCCTGAAGCTACTTCAGGATGCTCTAATATTAAGGTGATTCTCACTTCACAGCTGTCTATTCTCAGTGTATCTCTGCTTCTATATGGATACATGATCTGTCACAAAGCCATTATCAATAGTGACTAATCAGTGGAGGGGGTGGGGAGCATAATTCCGTCTCTGGGCTCTTTTGCTTCCCCTTTCTGCCCTCTGGCACAAGCTCAAACATATGATTCATGGTGATGTCTGGATCAGCATTTACCAGGGTTTTCCCCCACACACCTCTAAAATTTGGGTTAGATCTTAAAAAGTAATAAAGCCAGAACTTTATTGGCCCAGAAGGGAGAAAAAGCTCAAGATATACCTCCCTTGATACAGATTCCTGGTACCCTGTAAGTAGATTGACATGGCTTCCAAGTCATTTAGGGGCATAAAAATATCCCACCCAAAGGGAGTCAGTATCTTTCATACTTAGTGAAGGACAATACATAAAATGGAAATGAAATCTGGAAATCTGATACATGGTGATGCAATAGCAAATTAGAGGGAGTTCCAAAGCAGAGCGGGAAGTGTCATTAAGGATGCTAGCTTGAACATCTCCCCAAAATGGAGGCTCCAGAAGGAATTCACTGATGGGAGAAACGGGTCAGTGGGTCAGAAAGCTGTTTCAGGGAGAAAAGACCCAATTCTCTGAGAGTCTGAGGAAAGTTCCAGAGTGGGCAGAGCAGTTCAGTATTTAATTGTGAGTGACTCTTTCACCACATATGTCCATTACACATGTGCTACATTACTACTCACGTATTGATCCCATGCTTACCTTGAGCCTCTATGTATTTGTAGGAGAGCATTTGGGCAAGCAAGTAAAAAACATTTTTTTTACAAGATTATCTTTTAAATGCCTCCCTGAAGAAGTAATTAAGTGTACCAGCTTATTGTTAATGAGAAGCACACTGGTGGATACTCAGGTACTAAGGCATTTTAAGTACCAAATCACAGACATACCACTAGAGACCTTAAAGTAGTCACCTGCATTCTATATACCACAAAACATGAGTGTAAGTACAAGTTTGGAAGTTATACCAACGGAGTTCTTATATATGACTTCTGGAATCTTTTTTTATTTAAACTTTTCATTGCTAATCATTGTTTACAGAATGTTAGCTAAAAAAGGGCCTTGAAAACTAAAACATAGTAATACAGAATGTTAAGGTTGAAATGGAACTTGGAAAATAGATTTGTAAAACAGAATATAGAAACTGGAAGAGATTATAACATACCATGCTAGAACACTCCCACACCCTTCATATCTAGTCACTTGCTAAGTTTTATCAATAGTGCTTTCACAATAATTCTATAACTTACATCTGCCCCCTTCTTTCCACCTACCTCTTCACCACCCAATTTCAAGCCTTCATTATTTCTCAGCTGGGCTATTTTAATGGCCTCTAATTTTCTCCTACTCCTAGTCTATACTATGCCCAATCCACCCTCTGTTAGCTAGCAAAATAATTCTCTTAAGGCACAAATCTGAACATGCCACTCACATTTGAAGTCTGCTCCATTGTAAAGGGATTAACAGAGTTTAGTTGGAAATGTATAAAATAATAGATAATGAAGTATAATGTGTGTTAGATTTGGAGTCAGAAGACCTGAGTTTAAATTCTGTTACTTACTAGCTGTGTGACTTTGGACAAGTCACTTAACCTTTCTGATCTTCATCTCTTAAAATGAGGTTGGACTAAGAAGTGATTCTTAAACTTTTTCTACTCCAACCCCTTTTCACTTTTGGGCAGAGTTCCTTGGCATTGTGTGGTCCAAGGACACGTGTAGTGTAAATTGCACATGCTTTGTGTTCAAAATTAAGGCTACAGTGAAATTGTGTGATGCAACATAGGCAAGTATTACCAGAAATAGCTTGGATTCATTACACATTTGATTTTAAATTAATTTCTGGTTATTGCATGTCCAAAAAACTTGCTGTCGCCAAATTTTTCATGACTGATCATGACCCATAGTTTAAGAAGCACTGGGCTAGATGATTTCTGAGGTCATATTCAGTTCTGTATCTATGATCATGTGATACCAAGCATATCACAGCTATTGATTTCCTCTACCACAAAAGAAATTATTAAAACACAAAAGACTTATAAGCAAAAAAAAAAACCCAAAACCAAAACTGACCAATATTTAAAGCATGCAACAATAATCCATAAATCCCATTATGCGATCCTATGCAAAAGACACTACTAGAAAACTTACAGAATTGCTAAAAACACATTTCACTTTTTCTTTATTTGCACTGTATGAGCAATATACACAAGATACATATCTTTTGACCATATGAATGATTCATCTACCTTTTTGCGGTCATCTTCCCACCCAATAAGTGGTACAACTGTAGAAGTTCTGTTTTAATGGTAGCATGCAAGTCTCCCAATGACACTAGACCTCTTGAACTGCCATGGCTAGAAATATCTCAAAATTGATACTCAATTACCTCTTGTAATGTGCTTGTGCTCTCTGAAGTGTCATATATATATTTTGTAAGATTTCTATCAAATGATTACATCCAGGAAACATTTTTAAACATTTTAAAATGAATTGCAAAGTCAAAACACAAACGTAAGAATCATAGAATTTCAGGGTTATAAAAGACCTAAATCAATCCATATCTGAAGATTTTGCTCCTTAATAACCCCTGTCAAAAGGTCACCCATACTCCACTTGAAAATCTCCAGAGAGAGGAAATCTGTATTTACTGAAATACTTCTTTTTTCCTTTCCTTTTTTCATTCACTTTCTCTTTTCTCTTCTGTTGTCCTCTTTTCCCTTTCCTTTCCCATTATCCCAAGCTAAGGAAGGAACAGAGTTAAGGGAAGGAGAACAGAAAACTTTCTCCAAAAAGCAAGATATTTTTTCTTTTTCTCTCAGTAGAGGATGATGAGATGAGATACTAAGTTAATGGAATAGTATTTTGGTTTTCTTTTTTTCTTTTAAACAAATGCTTTATTAAGTTCTGGTTTACATCACTCATTTCCACCAGATTTTGAGTTACAATTTTTTCCCCATTTTTCCCCTACCCACCATCCCAGAATAGCAGTCCCACAAGATATCCCCTCGTCCAATCTGCTCTCTCCCATATCTTCTCCCATACCCCCTTTGACTTTTGCATTAGGGCAAGGTGAGTCTCTGTGCCCCAATGCCTGCACATCTTATCTCCCAATTACATGTAAAATAGTATTAATAATAGTATTTATATATATTTGAAACATTTAATTTTAAAACCTTGAATTTCAGATCCATTCCCTTCCTCCCTTGTCACCCATTCCCTCTGGGAAGATAAGCAATTCAGTATGTGTTGTACATGTATAGCTATGCAAAACATTACCATAGTAGATATATTAAAAGAGGCTGCTTATAATTCCCTCCCACCCCCCCCCCCACCCCACCCCCCCCCCCCCCCACCCTGGTCCATTCCCTACTTTGATCCTGTCCCTCTTTGATAGTGGGTACTTCCAACCTCCCCTCCCCCCAGAATGCCCTCCCCTCCATCATCCCCCCTCTCATCCCCCTTCCCCCTACTCTGCTGCAGGGTGAGATATCCCATTTAGTATGTATGTCATTCTCTCCCTGAGCCAAATTAGTATTTTGGTTTTCAATGGCAAACTGAGATTACTTTCCCCAAAATTGCATAAAACAAAATGAGCCATCTTTGCCTGATGATCGATAGTCTAGCACTCCATGATACTCGTCTATGTCTAGAGAGGAGAGAAGACCTTTCCCCAAAACTTCCCGTAAGTAGAATGGAATATCTGACATGAAGACTGTGAGAAATGATAGGTATTTTAAAAGTGAATGTAAGAAATTTAGGAATACAAAATAGTTCTGAGAAACAATAAAGCCACTAGGAAATACTTGTTATGCAATCATATGTAATGGGGAATGATAGTCTGAAACATGTGTTTAAGTGACTTTCAATGATATGTACTCTAGACCACTATTGAAGAGCATAACTAGAGGCTTCTCGTTGGCTCTTTGATGGAAGGATGGAGGAAGGGTAGTGTGCCAAAGAGTGACTAAGGTGACTAAGCCAAGAAGAGATGCCCATTTGGTAATCATTAAAAGGAAATGGCAATGTCTCTACTTTTCTGTCTTTTCCTCTTTCAATCCTGTTGCTTGAGACTCTGTTAGGTCTTCTTCAGATTTCCATTTTAGGAATCCTGGAGCCTTCCTTTCCCATTGTTTCTCTGGTAGCCACTAGAGTACACACACATGCAAGATAGAGCATACACTTGTCTAAGTGATCTTCAAATTAATTCTCAACTTATCAGCTGCCTCTTCTGAGTTTTTTCTTACTCTGAGCAGAGGCAATTGAGTATCAATGTGGAGGTATTTCTACCGTGACAATTCGAATGGTCTAACGTCATTGGGAGTTTTGGATGCTACCAGAAGAACAGAACTTCTACAGTTTTAGCACTTATTGGCTGGGAAGATGACCACAAAAAGGTAGATAAATTCTTCATACTGGGCTGGTCAGAAGATATGTATCTTAGATATGTGGCTCACAATGCAAATAAGATAAAAGTGAAATGCATTTTCATCGATCCTAGTAGTGTTTTTTGCATAGGATAGCATAAGAGAATTTATGGATTATTATTTCATGTTTTCATTATTGGTCAGGTTTTTTTTTTTGCTTTTTTTTTTTTCCGGAAGGGGGAAGGCAGGGCAATTGGGGTCAAGTGACTAGCCCAAGGTCACATGGCCTGTAAGTATCAAGTATCCAAGGCCAGATTTGAACTCAGGTTCTCCTGACTCCAGGACCAGTGCTCTATTCACTGTGCCACCTAGCTGTCCCAAGGTCAGGTTTGTTTCTTCTTCTTCTTTTTCTTTTTTGCTTATAAGTCTTTTGTGTTTTTTTTTTTTATAGGGTTTCTTTTGTTTTTGTTTTTGTTTTTTCTTTTGCTTTTTGAATGTGGAAGGCTGGGCAATTGGGGTTAAGTGACTTGCCCTAGGTCCCATGGCTAGTAAGTGTTAAGCGTCTGAGGCCAGATTTAAACTCAGGTCACCCTGACTCCAGGATCAGTGCTCTATTCATTGCATCACCTAGCCACCCTGAGTCTTTTGTGTTTTAATAATTTCTTTTGTGGTGGAGGAAATCAATAGATATGATGTGCTTGGTATCATATGATCATAGATACAGAACTGAATGTTACCTCAGAAGTCATCTAGTTCAAGCTCCTCATTTTATAGATGAGACTCAGAAAGGTTAAGTGACTTGTCCACAGTCACACAGCTAGTAAGTAACAGAATTTAAACTCAGGTCTTCTGACTCCAAATCTAACACACATTCTATTCATTATGTATTATTTTGTACATTCCAACTGAACTCTGTTAATCCCTTTACAATGGGGCAGACCTCAGAAATGAGTCAAACCTTAGCTTTAAGGAGATTTACCTGTAACAGCTCCAGATTAGGGCATAGTGAACCAAGAAGTTTGAGAAAGAACCTGAATTCCCTCTCTTTAGTGGCCAGTCTTGCCCAGTACTGAACCTGAGTATAGATGGGGACCCCTTTTGGTAGAAGGAGGGTAACACCTGGGCCACCGATATAGCCCTATATACTTTAAGAGTCCTTATCCCAACTCCCATTTTCACTTGAAAGTCAGGTTTCTAGAGAAAAATTTATCTTTCCTTCAGGTTTATAGGGGAAACCTTATAGTTTAGAGTTCTTCTCTAATGCCATTAGCTACCTTTCCAGTATATGCTCAATAAAATCAATTTTCAGTGCCATCTAATATCTCTTCAATATCATTGATACTATTGCTAAGTGCCCCAGTATCGTTTAACTAATTATTATCAATTAACATTTACAAAGGTATATTTACTTGAGAAGATATAGCAAGAACAGAAGTTAAAAAGTACCTTACCCCAAATTACCTGAGGGCACCATTCCCCATGCTGCTTTGGTCTCTAGGGAGAGTGGGCTCAAATTTAATGTGGTTTCTACAAACAATCACCCCACTAAATTCATTTCTGACTGTGGCATGGCTACTGGATGGGTTATTCCCTTCTATAACTATGTCTGTCATTCTTCAGGGCTTCACTTGTTCCTTACTTGCCTTTTTTGGCCTGAAAACATTGTTAGGGATTCCAGTTCCCAGACTCCTGACAGCTCAACTCTTTAAGCAAGTCTCTGGTGGCCACCAGGCTTGGCTGCCAGAAAACTGTAGTCTTGACTTCTGACCTTGCAAAGCTCAAAAGGGGACAATCATCTCCCATACTCCTTCACCTAAGAGCAAGAAAGAATAGACACAACAGAGATGGATACAACAAGAGAGATTTAGTTCATGTTAACCAGAATGGGCTAACTAAATACTTGGAAACTAAGAGAAGTTATCATCTCCTCACTAGAACACTGCCAGAAAAGGAACAGAGATCAAGATTGAGTTTATTGGAATTCTATGCTTGCTAAGATTCTTGATCAGTAGTCAACCAAAAAATAACCCTCTTAGAGACACAGTAAATAAACAGGAAATAGTCATGGAATACCTGTGCATACTCTGAAATGATGAGGCAGGTCCCTTCTTTACATGTGATTTGAAGTAGATTCCCCCCAAATCCATATTTTCTAATTGGTCAAGTCCCTGTTACATGGGTAACAGGCCTATGTTAACATTTGGACCCACATTAACATGTTAGACCTATTTAAAGATATAGTAAATAAGAAGAATAACAAGAGCATTAATGATTACATTTGAATAGCAATTTATATTTTCATATTTCATAGAATCTTAGTTATCTTCCTGATAAGTTTGACTACATCCTTCTGCTCTTCAAAGGAGTTCATAGCATGGAAACATTTCTGGATGTCAAGACAGAAGGCTTGGGTTTGATTACTTGTTCTGTTAAAGTACAGACTTGTTATACTGACATTCAAAGCCCTTCTCAATATCAGTTATGTGGTTACCTTTCCTTTCTGGCCTAGTTGTATGCTACATACAACATAATCTCAGGCCAAATCAGACCAAAAGTTATTCCCTAAACACATGAAGCTTTCATTCCCTTCTGTGTCTTTGCCTAGGCCAGAACTTCTATCTGAAAAGAAATTTACCACCACGTTCTACTTGGTAGAGTCCTTCTCCATCAAGTCTCAGTCTAAACCCCCTTCCTCCGGGAAGCTCTCTCTTATCCTCTCCCCATATAAGTGATTCCTCCTTCCTTGAATTTCAATTCAGTGCAAAAATAAATATATCATAAGTACCCATTCTGACCAAGTGCTCAGTGCTAAGGATACAAAAATGAAAATAACAATTCCTACTTTCAAGGAACTAAGGATCTAGTATAGAGAGTGCAAACACAGAAATAAATGCCAGATAATTTGAGGTCAGGAGAGAACATGAATATACGGTGGATAAAGAAAGGCTTCCCATGGGAAGTAGGATGTGAACTGAGCTTTGAAGGAAGCTAAGGATTCTCAGATGCAGAGGTGTGGACAGAGTGCATAATAGGCATAGTGGAAGGAGAAAGGTAGGAAATAGAATGCAGATTTTGTATACCACAAATATAGCAATTGGGATGAAATGTATAATATGTGATAAGAGCAAACTGAAAGTCTGTGAAGGTAATCTGGAGCCAGATTGTGAAGGACCTGAAATACTAGGTTGGGGAAATTTTATTTTATGCTAGAAAAAATAGAATGCCACTAAAGATATTTGAGCAATACCATTACAGGAGTTTTTAGATTATGATCAGTTGTGTAGAAGGTAGATTGGAACTGGAAGTGACTAGAAACAGAAAATACAACTGGAAGGCAAATAGAGGAATAGGTGAGGTGAATAGGTGAATAGAGGAATAGGTGAGGGCCTGAAGTAGGGTGGTGACCATGTAGGTGGAGGGAAAGGAATGCAAGAGAGATAAAACACAGAGGTAGAATCAGAAAGATTTGGCCACTAATTGGCTATGGGGGGTATGGGAGAAGGAAGAATTAAGAATGATTGACTTTGTGAATAGAGACAGTTGACAACATTGTGGTTGCTACATCATGTCCTTAATGGAAATGAGGAATTCTCAAAAGAGGTATGTGGACTTAGTTGAATAGATGACTCATGTTTTGGACATGTTCAATGAAACGGGCCTGTGGGACATATGAGTAGTGAGGTCTAGCAGGCAGCTAAAGACATAAAAGTCAAGTTGAGAAGAGAAATTAGGACTAGGTATTTAGTATCATTTGCATAGAAATAATTATTGAACCTATTAAAGCTAATAAGATTTCTAAGAAAGGGAGAATATAACAAGAAGTGGGCCCAAGATGGAGTCTTAGAGATAGTTGGGAGGCAGAGATGGATGATGAATCTGAAAAATTATATTGAGACTGAGCAGTAGCCAAGGGCCTCGAGGATTTCCAGGAGATGAGAGTTGCTAATCAGTTGTTAACAACTGAAAGGAGGTTAAGAAGAATGAGATTTGAGAAAAGATCATTGGATTTAACAATTCAGAGATAAGTGGTAATCTTTTTGTTTAGTTTTGGTTTTTGCTTGTTCTTAGAGGACATTTGGGGTTAAGGGACTTGCCCAAGGTCACGTGGCCACTAAGTGTTAAGTGTCTGAGGGCAGCCCCCAAAACATTAACAATTTTTTTTTTTGCTTTTTGGAGGGGCAATTGGGGTTAAGTGACTTGCCTAAAGTCACATGGCTAGTAGGTGTTAAGTGTCTGAGGCTGGATTTGAACTCAGGTTCCCCTGACTCCAGGGCCAGTACTCTATTCACTGCACCACCTAGCAGTCCCAATTAGTGGTAATCTTGATGAGAGCAACTACATTGTGCAGTAGCATCAGAATTTAGATTACAAAGGTTTGAGAAGTAAGTGGGAATGAAGGTGGTTAACCAGTCAAATAGTATTAAACACCTACTATATGGAAGGTACTTTACTAAGCATTGAGTATACAAAGAAAGGAAAACATATAGATATAGATTAGATATAGATGTGGATCAGATATAGATATAGACATAGACATGGATATAGATAGATAGATATGGATATGGATATGGATAGATATACACATATATGCATATATACAAACAAGAATTGTTTTATATACACATAAGAATTGTTATATTTATATAATATATATGTATATATCTCTCTATCTATCTGCCTATCTATCTATCTATTCATCCATCAAACAATACTTGTTCTCAAAGAATTCACAATCTAATGGGACAGCCAACATGCAAGCAACTATGTACAAAAAAATGATAAATGCAGGATAAATTGGGTATAGACTCTGAGGGAAGGTATTAAGATTAAAGAAGCCTGGGAAAGGTTTAATTGTGAGACTTGAAGGAAGCCAAGAGGGTGGTGGTAGGAAGGGGAAGAAAGGCTCCTCAATTTAGAACAAGAAAGTATCTCAAACGTCTCTTTTAGTCTAAATATCTTGTTTTACCTATAATGAGTGGGAAGTCATACCAAGTAAGCCCCAGAGGTGGAATTTAAACACAACACAGGTCCTCTGACTCCAAAACCAGTACTCTTTCCATTGTATTATACTGCCTCCACCTTTAATACTTCCAAACAATAATCAATGCATCTTCACAAAGTTCTCTAATGTTTACTCACATTTTTTCTTAAAACCACCCTAGATGGTAGATAGGGCAAATATTATTAACCCCCTTTCACAGATGGGAAAATGGATGTTCAGAGACAGGAAAAGATTTAATCCAAGGGCACAAAGCCAGAAGCCAATTAGCACAGGGACAAAACTAAAGTTTTTTCATTCTAATTATGGTGTTTTTGTTTTTGTTTTTCTTTTCTCCATCAGATCATATCTGTTTCTACATATTCCTTTCCCACTCATCTGAGTATCCTCTTCTCTCCCACCCCACCCCCACCCACCAAAAAATATATGTATTACATGGAAGTATAATGTGAATCCTTTGGGCAGCTAGGTGGTACAGTGGATAGAGTGCCAGGCCTAGAGGCAGGAAGACTCATCTTCTCAGTTAAAATCTGGCCTCAGATGCAACATGACCCTGGGCAAGTTATTTAACCCTGTTTGACTCAGTTTCTTCATCTATAAAATGTGCTGGAGAAGGAAATGGCAAACCACTATCTTTGCGAAGAAAACACCAAATGGAGTCATGAAGAGTCAGACAGGACTGAAAAAACCAAACAAAACAAAAAAACAAACAACTGAACAGTAACAACATACTATGGACCCAGGTGAAAGGTCCTGATTTCTCCATTGTCAGCCAGGGTAAACATCCCTGTTCTGTGCCCAGGAGGCTGAAGAACAAGAGAATATCTGGAAGGTTGTCAGATTCAGGGATTTCAGGTTACTTGCTAATGTAGTCTTTTACCTCAGGGCATCTTCCGCAGAAGATTTCCTACGGAATGTGTTAAATATAGTCACTTTACTTAAGTTTAATTATAACTGTTTTCTCATGTTCCTGTAAGAAACATTTTAGTAGGAGAAAATCTGGCACATATGGAAATAGGAACTTCATAGGAATTTCTGAGTACCTCATTGCAAAGTAATAAACTGAACCTATTACAGTCTGAATGCCCAGTTTGTTCTGGCTGACCTGGAGCGAGCTTTCTCAGTCTGTGAGGGGGGATCATTATGGTGGAAAGCACACTGAACTTGGATTTAGAAGCCTACACTTCAAGTACAGGTTCTGTGACTAAATATAGGACTCTGAGCTGGAAGGTATCTCAGAAAGTCCCTCACTCATATCTCAGAAGTAAGGAAATAGCGGCCCAAATGGGTAAATGACTTGCTCAAGTACTCACAGGTAAAGTCACACAATCTTGTATCAAGATGATCATAATACTCAATCCCCATTAATCTCCTTGCTTCCAATTTGTCCCTTCTTTAAACCACCTTCCACATATCTGTGAACTATTTAATGCACAGCTTTCACAAAACTACCCCATGAATAATCAATTGATAAACATTAATCAAGTAGCTACTATGTTGTTCTAAACACCAGGGATACAAAAAGAGACATAAGAATGTCCCTGCCCTCAAGGAACTTACAATCAAATGGGCTCAAACATCTCTATGACCCCTTCTTGGTTCTAGGATAAATACAAATTTCTCAACTTGACATTTAAAATTCTTCACAATCTGGGGCGGCTAGGTGGCGCAGTGAATAGAGCGCCGGCCCTGGAGTCAGAAGGACCTGAGTTCGGAGCCGGCCTCAGACACTTAATCCACACAAACAAAAAAAAAACCTAGCCGTGTAACCTTGGGCAAGTTACTTAACCCCAATTGCCCTAAAGGGGCGGCTAGGTGGCGCAATGAGTAAGAGTGCCGGCCTCGGAGTTGGGATGACTCGAGATCAGATCAGGCCTCAGAAAATGAGCACCCACGCATAAATAATGACTAGCCCTGTAACCTTGAGCAAGTTACTTAACCCCAATTGCTTAAAAAAAAAAAGATAAAAAATTCTTCACAATCTGGTTCCAGTCTACCTTTACAGATCTATTTCATATTACTCATTTTTTTTCCTCCCCGTTACATTACATTCCAAACAGGCATACTTGCTGGTCCCAAACATTTGAGTCCTATCTCCCATGTTTACACAGGTGTACTTCCATAGATCAACACAGTGAAGCAGATCCTTAGAGGAGAATTTATCCTCCCAAGAGCCATTGTTAAATCAGTTATGTTGTGGGAAGGCCTAGTTACCAAAACCTAAATGAAGTTTGTCTCTTTCCCTCTTACCAAGATGGGTGTGTCTATTTTCTATAAGGAGAGGAGTTAGCTCATCAAATGAACTGTATATTTGGAATGTCTTCTCTCTCCATTTTCATTTCTTTAAATCCTGACCCTCCTTTTGGATCAGTTTAGGAGATAAAACAGAATAGAAGAGGGTCTATATGTACATAATGATTTATAGCAGTTCTTTTTGTAGTAATGAAGAACTAGAAATTAAAGGAGTACCTATCTATTGATGAATGGCTCAATAAACCACCTAATATGAATGTAATGGAATATTGTTGTATCTTGCCAAAAATAATGTAAAAGGGACAGTTTCAGAAAGTCCTGGGAAGACTGATGCAGAGTGAAGTGAGTAGAACCAGGAGAGGAAGAAAAGGAGGAGGAGGAGGAGGAGGAGGGGGAGGAAGGGGAGGAGGAGGGAGAGGGTGAGAAGGAGGAGAAAAAAGAAGGAAGAAAGAGAAAAGAAAAGGAAGGAAGAAGAAAGAAGAAGGTGAAGAGAAAGAGGGAGGGAGGGAAGAATGAAGGAAGCTTTGAAAGCTTCAGGCTGAACTTATATATTTAAAAAGAAAATCAAGCTTTACATAACAGAAATCTTGGACAATATTCATTTTCTGTTGTACTATGTACATAGAAAAGCCCATGGTGTTTGTTAAGTTCAGAATAAAAATAAAACGTTTAAGAAAAAAAGGATGCAAGCTCTGTGATGGTCACAGACTGTTCATTTTTGGTCTCTGTATCCTCAGAATCTAACATAGAGATTTGCCCAAAGTAGACATTTTAAGTTTTTGTTGAATTCATTTAAAAAATATCATTAACTATGGGACCTTTGGTAAAAACAGCAGCTCACATTTCTGTAAGATTTAAATGTTTACACAAACGTGCTTCCTTTAGGACAAACCCTAAAGCCTATGAGGAAGATAGTGCAAACATTCTTATCCCTATTTTACAAATAAGGAAACTGAGGCCCAGATATGTGAAATGATCTGTCAAAATAGCACAGAGAGAAGTGTCAAAGTCAAGATTCCTATTCTAGTAGAAATTACTTCTTTATTGGTGCTATTTCATCTCTTGTGGAATAAGTAGGTTATACTACATAACCTCTAAGGTCCTTTAAAACAGAGATGTTCTGGAGTCATCTCTTTACATTACACCTCAGATAGCAGCAAATACTAAAAATTGGGGCTTAATTTATTACTTAGTTGATTTATAGGCTTAAGAAAACAATGGAGCAAATATTAATAACAGAGGTTAAACTTAAAAGTATGTCCAGTTTCCTTTTTTCCCCCCAGAGATCTGATTGTTAAACATTTACCAGTGGATGGCTACCTCCAAAACTAAAGGTCTATGATTCTATGAGAAACTGAAGGTAACTGCTCTAAGCTGGAGACACAATTGAAAGAAACTACCATAGAGAAAAAGCAGCATCCCTGTTGTCTTTCAATTCTAGCAAACTAAACAGCCCTTGGGCTTTTAAAGCATAGTTTGCAAAAACTGAAACTCAGCCAGCTTTAACTGACTCATCCACTAAGGCCTGCTGACAATTTCAGAATCTCACTTCCATCGAGGGGTTACTGTGTTACACACTGAAGAGCACCCCATCACTCAAAGATGGCAAATACACAAACAGTAGTTTTTATTGCTGCTTGCTGTGACCATCATATTATTTTTGTCTCAAAGAACAAAATCCCATTCTTTGAAATTGCGATAGTAACAGCCCAGTGAACTGGTTTCTCCCCTATCTCCTTCACTCCATGGAATTGTAGAATCCTCTTAGTAATAAGAATAAATGATAATGATAACTCACATTTTATAGTTTTCTGAGGTTTACAATATACTTTCCCCTCAAGCACCCTGTGAGGTGCTCGATTATTATTAATCTTTTTCTAAAATTGAGAAAAATCAGTCTGAGAGAGGGGCAATGTCTGATGGCCTCATAGCTAATGAGAGTTGGAGATAGACTTTGAATCAGTTTTCTTAATTGCAAATCATTAGACTTAGAGAGCAGGAGAAAGTTGCATTTCAAGTCCTGCCCCAGGCAGGATTAATTGTGGAACCGGGCAATCTGCCTGCCATCTTTAAGTCTCAGTTTTCTTATCTCCAAAATGGGCTTAACAATAGGATTCAAGATTGTTATGATGATCTAAAGAGATAATACATGTAAATTGTTGTGCAAACCTTAAAACATTACATAAAACGAACTACTTTTACCACACCAGGTGGGCTGATTTTGAAAATAACCCTGAGTAGTTAGTATGGCCTCCTTGGAAAGTGGGTTGGACAGCTGGTCTGGAGATAAAAACAAAGTTAGTAGCCAGCATTTATGTATAGCATTTTAAAGTTTGCAAAATGCTTTACACATATCAGCTTATTTGATCCTCACAACAACCCTGTGGAATTTGGTCTATTATTATTCCCCATTTGTAAAATGGGGAAACTGAGTTGTGGAAAGGTCAAGGGATTTGCTCATGGCCACATACACAGATAGTAAATGTCTGAGTCAAGATTTGAACTTAGCTCTTCCTGACTTGAATTTTAGCACTCTGTACCCTGTATCATGTATCTGCCTATGACTAGCACCTAGGTTACTAGGGTGTAGGTTAGTAATGCATAATAATTAATTCCTTGATATCTGGTCAAGTGCAGGAAAGACAGGAAAATCTGAGGAGGGGGCAGACAATGAGCTTAAGCTAAGTTGACAGCATGATCCAATGATGTTGAGAAATGGTGTTTCCTTAAAGCATTCCATACAAACGACAAAAGTGAAAACTAGAAAGCCAAGAGAGCCTGGATTAGAATCACCAATCCAATAAACATTTATTAAGTACCTACTATGTGCCAAGCATTGTGCTATGCCCTAGGGATACAATTAATAAAAAGAAAAACAGTCCCTTCCCTCAAAGAGCTTTTGACCTAAAGGGGGAGACAGCATACCTCACAAAGTTAGATAGGAATAGCAGTCATTGACCAAGGCTAATTGTCTAAAGGGGCAGTTGGGTGGCACAGCGGAGTGCTAAGCTTGGGAGTCAGGAAGACTCATCTTTCTGAGATCAAATCTAGTCTCTAACTGTTATGCTTTTGAACTGACCCTTGTATCTGACCCATACTTCCATTTCTTGGAATCCCTCATTTCCTTCAAAACTCAGTTCAAGAGCCACCTCCTTATATGGAGCCTTTCCTGATCTCTCCCCCCAAGATCTCCTCCAAATTTATTCTCTATATATTTATTCTATATACACCCACATTGTACACATGTTGTCTGCCCTAATAGTAAGTTTCTTGAGTGTAGAAATGATTTCATTTTAAAAATTTGTATCCCTAGTACCTAAAATACTCCTTAACATATAGTAGGATTATTTATTGACTGTCTTCCCAGTAAGGGAATAATTCCTTGATGACACATATTCTAACTTATCCTTGTCACCCATCCCCTATGCTGTATATTGCAGTATTGATTGAAACATTAAATGCCAGATTCCACAAAAAAGGTTTCTTTCAATAAGTTCAGTATTCTGATGACTCAGAGCTGAAAGGAACCTTAGTAGTCATGTAGCAGAATAGTATTGAATTCATTATAAAGGTCAATAAACTGAAAACAAGAGACACTAAATAGCTCTGTTTTAAAGGATGGATTAGACTAAAGAAAGATGATTTGAGGGGTGGTATGTGTAGGGAAAGACCAAGGGATACAGAATAAAGATAAATATTTTCATTAGAAAGCTCCCCTTCCACCATACATAACAGACTGTTGTTTCATGTTAGATTGACTTCAAAGAGGCAAATATAACTTGAAAAGACTATCCCATACATCCTTAGCTCTGGCAATTCCTTGAAATTCTAGATAGTATATATATATATATTTGACTGAAACTGATAGGGCCATATTTGTTCATATTATTTATGAAAAAAGGCTAAGATGCACCAAGGAATGGTAGAGAGAACATTGAACTTGAAGTCAAAGACTGTATTTGAATTTGGGTTCAGTATTCTCTAGCTGTGTGTCTTTGGACATTTATCTCTGTACATCTCAGTTTCTTCATCTATAGTAATGCTTACTCTATCTTACAAGGGTGATATGAAAAAAGTGCTTTGCCGGCCTAAAAGTACTATGAAAATGTCAGTTATTACAATTAAACATACAAAGCAATTCCCCAACTTGGTAATTTTTTTTCAAATTTCCTCTATCCCAGATTAAATTTGTCATTGGAAAAAAACAGAGGGAATAATAAAAACTTGCTTTGTGGTCAGATTTTTTTTTTATTATTCCTACTATATTATAATTCCATGACATCTTTGATTATGGAGACAAGAATTCAGAGATTGAGCCAGCACATTTTGCCTAGATTGAAAGCTCATTCTCCAGTAATGTCCTTCTCTGATGCTTTATCAAAGTCTCTACAACTCTGGATTATTTAAGATCATCATTTGAAAATAAGCTTCTTAGATCCTATCAACTACAGACTCTTTGGCAGACTATACATTTCTGTCTGAGGACCAGTCTCCCATGGGGTTGAGAGGCAAATCACCAGAAGGCTGATTATCAGGGGATATTTTTTTCAGCCCCATGTAATGGCAAGCACAGAAGTAGCTCACACTTTGTTTCAGTATTGAATTAACACCTTGTTTGAGTCTATTAAGAAACAGAACACGTGAACTTCATGTGTGAACCCTAGAACTTAATGACTATATAAGGAGAGCCCCAGGGCTAGAGTCAGCAGGAACTGAGAAGAAGACTATTGTGGTGGCAGAGTCAAGAAGGAGAAAACTTGTGGTGTCCTGGTACTCTGTTTGTCTGTGACCTAGGGGTGGATGACCCTGTATATTTTCCTCTACCCCTTAAGAGGTTACTGAGTAGTGACTGATGACTGAGTAGTGACTGATGATTGAATAGTGACTGATGACTGAATAGTGTTCACTATTCAGTGTAACACTAAATAGAATGTTCACTATACTGTGTAATCAGAATCTTAAAAGCTGTTCACAGTAGCATTCTTCTGGAAAGCTGCTTGTGCCTGGCATTATACCCCAACAAGCCATAACGATAGATTGTCAGGTTAAGAGGGGTTGCCATTTGCACTGGTATTTGCATTGGTACATCAGTTGGTGCATAGGAGGGGATCTTTGAAGAATTAAAGTAATATGAATTGAGATTTATGTAACACTTTGAAAATTAGAAAAATCTTAAAGGACTCTATCATTTCCATTTTTCAATTAGGAAATCAAGAATCAGTGAAAAACCCAATTTTGGGGGTTTTGGGGCCATCAAGTCTGGCATTTTTTCTAGTCAGTCAACAAGCATTTGTTAAATGCCTATTAGCCATTTAATAATAACAAAGGCACTGTGTTATGCTTTGGGCTTACAAAGAAAGGAGAAAACCCAGTCCCATGGGTGGAGTCGTAGAAAAGGCCACTTCCAGAAAGTATATATATATATATACTGGAAAGGTTAGAAGGAGCCCAGATATGAAGGGCTTTAAGAACCAAACAGAGCATTTCATATTTGATCCTGCAAATAATAGGGAGCCATTGGAGTTTACTGAGCAAGGGGTGTATGTGTGTCTGTCAATGTGTGTGTGTGTGTGTGTGTGTGTGTGTGTGTGTGTGTGGTGTGTGCATGTGAGAAAGAGAGAGAGAGAGAGAGAGAGAGAGAGAGAGAGAGAGAGAGAGAGAGAGAAGATTGAAAATTTAGGGTGAATAACAATAGGGAGCCTAGGATGACTCCCAAGGTAACAAGCTTAAGTTAGTGAAAGGATGTCAATGCCCTTGACAGTAGTAGAGTTGTTTGGAAAAGTGAATGGTTTGGGGGGGATGATAATGAGTTCTGTTTTGGACATGTCGAGTTTGAGATGCTTATTTGAACATCCAATTTGAGATATCCAGAAGGTAGTTGGTGATATGGGACTCTGCCTCTCTCTTAAACATGCTTCTGAGTCTGACAATGCTGATTTACTTCCTGATGGCCGTATGATTTAGAAGTTTATTAATGCTCTGCTTTTTGTGACTGGAAAGTTTGTAGTGGCTTTTGATTGATTGTGGTATGAAACTGGTATTTCCATTTTTTATGTCCCTCCTATTTGAGGCAGCTTGGAAGTGTAGCACAATAGTCAGTAAGCTAGCTTTGGAGTTCAAAGGACCTTTGTTCAAGTTCTGAATCTGACAAATATTGCCTGTGTGACCTTGGACAAGACTCTCAGTGGTCTTGGCAAATCTATAAGACCCTAAGCTGAGAAAAAGAAGGAGTTCCTTCACTGACAGTTCAATGTATCAATGGAATCACATGACTGATCCATAAACATTACCCCCTCTAAATGTCCATTATTTATTATCCCATTTCTGCAACAGTAATAGAAATGGATAACAAGGTGATTGTTACGGTGCTTTTCCAGTGCTAACAATCTATGAATCTATGAATAGATTTTCAACTCTACTTATAAAATAAATGAAAAGAGGTTTAGATGGATTTTTTTTATCAAATCTAAGCAGGAAATCTTGTGTCATATAGGTGTTCTGTCATATCTGGAAGGCTCCTTGAAAATTAAATATGATCAATCATTATTCCTTGAACCAACACAAAGTAAACTTTTAAATGCCTTGGCAATTTTATCTTCAACATCCTGGAAGAAATTCTTTCCATAATAGAAAATGGAAAAAAATGGGAAATATCCAGAAGAGGGTGACCAGAATAGTGAAGGGTCTGGAAACTTTCATATGAAGAAGAGGTGAGAAACTGGGACTGATGAGCCCAGAGAAAATAAGACACAGAGGATACAGGTTAGCAGGTTTCAGGTACTGAAAGGGTTACTGCAGAGAAGAGAAAGAAATTTGCTTGATGTATTTTTTTTTTCTAGAGCTAAATACAGTAAGGTAAGTGGTACCATCGATAGAGTATTGAGCATGGAATCAGGAATATCTGAGTTCAAATCCAGCCTCAGTTACTTACTAGCTGTGTGACCCTGGGCAAGTAACTTGACCACTGTCTGTCTCAGTTGTTACATATGTAAATTGGAGATAATAATAGCACCTACACCACAGGATTGATGCAAGTATAAAATAAGATAGTATTTGTATAGTGATTTGCAAACCTTAAAATGCTATATAAATGCAAACTATTCTACATGGAAGAATTAGAACTAATAGGGTGAAAGTTATAGAGAAGACAATTTGGGCTCAATATGAGGAAGAAATTCTTAACAATGTTATCTGATTAACTGTCTCATAACAATAATAGGATACTGTCTCATGAAGTCTTGAGATCTCTTTCACTGAAAACATTCAAGTAGTAACTGGATGGCCATATGTCAAGGAAGTGTTGAATTTTTTACTGATCATTAGGTAGGGTTAGATGAGTTCCATATTATCTTTTAACTCTGAGGTTATATGATTGTATAATTTCAGAATTTACTGAACTTGGGCTCACTCTCTATCCCTAGTCTATTCCACATCCCTTCACTTGTTAAAGCCCACATCCCCAGTTGCACACATATTTTCCCAGTAGGGGAGGGAAGTTACACAGCTTATTAGATTTCTTTTTTTGTCTTCCGCCTGAGTTTGGTTAGGCCGTATTAATGTTTTTGGACTTAGAAACAAATCTTGTCTAAAGAATATTAAATATTAATGAATCTGAAAGAAACTCACAAAAGAAGATAAACCAAGGAGAATCATTAATATTGAGTGAAAGTTCTTTATTTTGACAAGTCATAGGACCATAGATTTAGATCCACAAGGGATCTTAAAGATCATCTATTGCAATGCCTTCATTTTATGTATTAGATTAGGAAAGTGAGAATTGGAGAACACAAGTGACTTGTTCAAGGAAGCACATAGAGTAGTGAATGAGCAAAGCTACAATTTTATCTGAGTTTCCTTCTCTCTACATCCATCACTCTTTCCACCACCATTGCCTCCTTGGCCAAATGTTCCCTGAGAAGATTCTAGCATGAGTAGATATGACAGAACCATGGTTTAAATGGTGTTAGACCATAATTGAAATAACTCTAGACTTGGATTATATAGATTTGAGAGTCCTGGCTGACACTTATTAGCTCTATGACCTTAGGCAGATAAATCATCCCACCTCTCTACCCTCAACCTTTTCATTTGGAAAATAGAGATAACAATCGCAGTGTCCCCATATCACTGGATTGCAGTGGTTATCAAAGGAGGAAATGTATGGAAAACACAATATAATGAAACTTATTTTTACTCTTAGAAATAAGGGATGACATGCCTCTTGGAAAGATCACTAGGAGGCTTAGGCCTAGGAACTCTGAGTTTAAGTCCTAGATCTGTGTGACTGGAGGCAAGTTGTTTTTTTTTCCCTAACCTATGGGCCTCAGGTCCTTCATCTGAAAAATGAGGATTACGATGCTTACACTACCTACTTTAGAGAGCTGTTATTAGGAAATCACTTATAAAATATAGAGTTCTACAAAATATGAACTAATATGATTAATAGAAATGTTATGCTTCCATAGTGTAAACTCTCCCCACTAAAATCCTTTATATGGAAAAAGGTAGAATAGGGGTTCATAAGAAACTAAGGAACCTTCATTTTCTTACTCTACAGAGAAGATCCTAAAGAATTGTTTGACAAGTTCATTCACTCATAGATCACTTCAAATGCCTAGCAGGAAGAGTAATCAGTCAATACAAGATGATGTTTCTCAGTCTGCTCTCAACAGCCCAAGGTCTTAGAGTCAGTGCATTTTACAGATAAGCTTAAAAAGGCAGGAGGAAAAACACCCTGGTAATCATATCAGCCTGTCACAGTTCTCGATTCCAGTAAGAAAAAGAACCAGGGTGGTGGGAGATGATTGACCCGGAACTCTTTCATTAACATTGTCAAGCTGTGGCACTTAGTGCTATAGATGAAGGATTTTGCTGATAGAATGACACCAAGTAACTGAACCACAGAATCTGATTTTGAAGGGAACTCATCAGCCATTGAATCCAAACCATACATAAAAGAAACCTTCACTACAATATACCTAACAAGTGGTTACTAGACCCTGATTGAAGATCTCTAAAGGGGTGAGGAGGGTGGTGGTGGTGGAATTCATTATTTCTTGGGGCAGAATATTCCACTTTTGGGTAACTCTAATTATTAAGAGATTTTCTTGACACAAAGCACAAATATCCTTTTTTTATAACTTCTACCTAATTCCTTCAGCCTCTTTAGGGCCAAACAGAATAATTCTAATCCCCCTTTCACAAGGTAGACCTTCAAAAACTTGAAGATAATTCATTTTTCTCCTGAATCTTCTCTTCCCTAGGTTAAACATTCCAAATTTTTAAACTGATTCTCTTATGAAACATACTTAAGGCTCTTTGACATTCTGGTTGCACCTCTGTGGATATTTTCTTCTTGATGGCTTTCTTAAATTATGTGCTAGGTTCTGTGCTAAATGCTGAGGATACAAAGAAAGACAAAAAATACAGTTCCTGCCTTCAAGGTACTCATAATCTAATGGGAGAGATAGCATGAAATTAAGTATGTACATATAGGACATATACAATGTAAATGAAAGTCAATGTTAGGAAAAGTACTAGTAGTAGTAGAGGGCTGGGGGCAGAGTAAAAAAAACATGTCCAGAAGGGTCTTTTTCAGAAAATGAGATTTGAGCTGAATCTTAATGAAGTCAGGGAAGCCAGGCAGTGGAAGTGAAGAAGAAGAATATTCCAGCCATTGAGAACAGCCAGTGAAAAGGCATGGAACTAGGAGATGGAGCCTGGTGTGTGAGGAATAGCAACTGGGATATTGTAGCTGAATTTTAGGATGCAGGGTCGGGTAGGAGATGGGGGAGGGGGAGATAAAGTATAAGAAGACTTAGAAAGGTAAGAAGACACCAGATTGTGAAGGACTTTCCATGCCAAATAGATTTGATCCTGGAAGTCATAGGGAACCAGTGGAGCTTATTGAGCGGTGGGTGTTACTGCACTTTAGGAAAATCACTCTGGCAGCTGAATGGAGGATGGATTGAAGTGCAGAGAAAATTGAAGGAGGGAAATGAACCATGTTATTGCAATAGTCCAGGTGTGAGGTTATGAGAGCCTCTATCATATTGGTGTGTATGTGAATGGAGAGATGAACATGTATGAGAGATGTTGTGAAGGTAGAAACAAGACTTATAAACAGATAAGATATGTGAGATGGGTGTGAGTGAGGAGTTGAGGATAGCATAGGTGGAAGCCTGGGTTACTCAGAAAATGATGATGTTCTCAAAAAGGAAGTTAGGAAGAAGGAAGGGTTTGAATAGAAAAATAATGAATTTGACTTCAAATGCTTTGAGTTTGAGATGCCTCTGGGACATCCAGTGGGAAATGTACAAAAGGCAATTTATGATATGAGACTGGAACTCAGAAGTGAGATTAGAGCTGGATATATAGATATGGGAATCATCTTTGTACAGATGATAATTGAAGCCACAGGAACTAATGAAATCAAGTGAAATAGTATAGAGGGAGAAGAGAGGAGGGTCCAGGGCAGACCCTTTTAGGACACTTATGTTTAAGGACTATGTCCTTGATGAAGATTCAACAAAAGAGACTGAGAAAGAGTGGGCAGACAGGTAATTTATTAATTCTGCAAAAAAGGAATTGAGGTTATTCTTAGATAAACTCTTCTTGATGAAGGCTGTTTTTGTAATTATGGCTTGCCTTTGTAGGTATTCACCAACCATCCCTTTAATGATCAGTCTATGATTTTCTGAGGAATCAAAGTTAAGCTCACCACGCCTCGATTCTCTTCTCTTCTCATTTTTGAAAACTGGGACACTTGTCCATCTCTGATCTTATGGTCCTATTCCTAGTTTCCTTGAGCTTTCAAATATTACTCACCCACAGTGGTTCAGAAATCACATCTGTCTTTTCTTTCAGCACCTAAGGACACAGTTGATCTGGATCAGGTGACTTGAATGAATTCAGGGCAACTCAGTGTTTTGTTTTGTTTTGTTTTTTTGCTGTCTTATATATCAACTCCCTGTTATCCAATTTTGTTCTGTCCTTTCTAAAATATACTGTAATGGAAATGCAGATTTGAAGATCTTCCCTGCCCCTAGGCCTTTTGATTGGCTTAAGTGACTCTGAGAACCTTCTTTAATTTGAAAATATACTCTGCCTCCTAATAGGCTGAATGTGGTCACATGGAGCCTGTGGTAGGAGGCTTGGCTTTCAGGAATGACCACATCTTGATGCTGTGTGATTGGGCAGTAGGTCAAGAGGGTGGTTACATTCTCTGACCCAGGAGAAGGCTATACAAACCCTGATGGGAGGCTTTGCTTTGGGGCTCACCTTGAGAAGTGCTGTGTAATTTGACCAGATGAGACTCTGGGAAGCCGTTGTTGAGAGTCCCCCGGCTTTGAAAACCCAGATGTTGATGCTTCCCTCTCTGGTAACTGTGATTTTGATATTGATAATGGTTGGACAGTTTGGAAGCCTGTCTGTTTAATCTGTTTGTATACTCTGAAGTTTGGGGTGCTGACCTTTCCCCCCCTGAACTAAGTAATATATGTTTGTTTGATTAAAGTAAGCTTGTTAACCCATTTTGAGTTGCTTTCCTTTTGAAAAGCAGATCTAAGAACCTGTGTTGGCAGCCACTCTGGGGATGCTGGGGTGCTTGCTGCTACACATACTAACTTTTCTTGATAAAGAAAATTAAAGATGAACAAGAACTACCCTCTCTATGTTGTCAATTATTTTCCCAGCTATCCCAAGCAAACATTCTATTCTTTCTCTGAACCTCCATCTTCCTCCCAGCATAACTGTAAACTTCCTTTCTTTTGTCCTTAGTTTCCCTAACCAGCCTCAGTTCATCCTAAGCTACAGCATTCCTGACAGTAATTTTTTCAGATCCATCATAGGCATATGGATAATTCAAGAGAGAGGCTATTACCACCAGCACCATAATTTTTCATTCTCATTTTTATTCACCATTTAGCTAAGTTATTTCCTAGAGCATAGGTGTGACCATGTTATTCCCCTACTCAACAATTTCCAGTGGCTCCCCATTGCCTCTAAGACCACATACAACTGTTTATGATTGTTTGTGATCCATGACCCTTCCTACATTTCCATTTGCAAAGGGTATATGTGCATGTTGCCCATGTAAGTAATATGTTATGTTTTCACTGGTTTATCTAATTGCAACTTACAGAGAAGCTGTGAGATATTCTCCAAATAGTCTCTGGAATCTCTCCTATTCCTCTCCAAGGAAGACTTTTATTAATTCCAGAAGGGGAGAAGGGGACTGGGGCCAATCTATTCTCCTTGGAGTGGGAATACTAGACTAGAATTGCATCTACTTGCTCCACTCAATATAGTTAACCTAGGGAACGTGATTTTTTGTAACCTTTTTTGAGGGCAATTGGTGTTAAGTGACTTGTCCAAGGTCACACAGCTAGTTTTTGTGTTAAGTGTCTGAGACTGGATTTGAACTAAGGTCCTCCTGACTCCAGGGCCAGTGTTCTATTCACTGAGCCACCTTGCCGCCCTTCCTTTTTTTTTAAATTAAATTTTATGTTTATTTTTAGTTTACATCACTCATTTCCATAAAATTTTGAGTACAAAACACCACCCCAAAATAGTGATCCCATTGTATACTCCCTCCCCTAATCTGCTCTCTCCTATTTCCTCCCCCATACCCCTCAGACTTTCCAGTAGGACAAGACGGATCTCTATACCCCAGTGATTGTATATCTTATTTCCCAGTTGCATTTAAAAAAACAATAATATTTTTTTAAACATTTGATTTTAAAACTTTGAATTCCAGATTCTTTCCCTTCTGCCCTTGTCACCCACCCTTACTGGGAAGATAAGCAATTCAATATAGGTTGTACATGTGTAGCTACACAAAACATTTCCATAGTGGATATACTGTGGATATTACCTCCATCCTATCCCACCTCCCACTTGTTCTATTCTTTACTTTGACCCTGTCCCTTTTCAAAAGTGTGTGCTTCTGACTACCCTCCCCCTCAAACTGCCCTCCCCTCCATCATCCCCTCTCTCATCCCCTTTCCCCCTCCATCATCCCCCCTCTCATCCCTTTCCCCCTACTATCCTTTAGGGCAAGATACCCTATTTAGTATGTATGTCATGCCCTCCCTAAGCCAAATTCAATGAGAGTAAGGTTGCCTAATTCCCTTTTGCCTTCCTGTTCTTCCCCTCCATTGTAACAAATTTCCCTTGCCTCCTTATATGAGATAATTTATCCCATTTTGTCTCTCCCCATCTCCTATCATTATATTCCTCTCTCACCTCTCAATTTCACCTTTTAAGTATCATCCCTTCCTATTCAGTTGGTCCTGTGCCCTCTGTCTATGTATACCTGTACACATATATACACACACTCACATATGTATTCATATGCCCATATACCCTCCTTCAATTATTCTCATACTGAGAAAAGTTTCATAAGTTACAAAAGTTACAATTATCATTTTTCCATGTAGTAATGTAAATAGTTCAACTTTGATAAGTTCCTTATGATTTCTTTTCCCTCTTTACCTTCTCTTGTTTCTTGTATCTGAATGTCAAATTTTCTATTCAACTCTGTTTTTTTTTTCTTCAAGAATGCCTGAGAGTCCTCTATTTCATTGAATATTTTCCCCTGAAACATGATACTCAATTTTGCTGGGTAGGTGGTTCTTGGTTTTAATCCCAGGTCCTTTGACCTCCAGAATATCATATTCCAAGGCCTTTGATCCCTCAATGTAGAAGCTGCCAGATCCTCTGTTATCCTGATTGTGTTTCCACAATATTAAAATTGTTTCTTCCTGGCTGCTTGTAATATTTTCTCCTTCATCTGGGAATTCTGGAACCTGACTATAATATTCCTAGGAGTTTTCTTTTGGGGATATTTTTCAGGAGGTTATCAGTGGATTCTTTCAAGCTTTATTTTGCCCTCTGGTTCTAAAACATCAGGGCAATTTTCCTTGAGAATTTCTTGAAGGATGATTTCTAGGTTCTTTTTTTGATCATGGCTTTCAGGTAGTCCAATAATTTTTAAACTATCTCTCCCGGATCTATTTTTCATGTCATTGGTTTTTCCAATAAGATATTTAACATTGCCTTCTCTTTTTTCATTTGTTTGGATCTGTTTAATATTATTTTGATTTCTCATAAAGTCACTAGCTTCCCTTTGCTCCAATCTAATTCTGAAGGAATTATTCTCTTCAGTGAGCTTTTGAGATTCTTTATCCATCTGTCAAATTTGGCTTTTCAAGGCATTCTTCTCCTCATTGGCTTTTTGAGCCTCTTTTGCCATTTGAGTTAGTCTATTTTTAAGGTGTTATTTTCTTCAGTCAGGTTGTTGATTCCCTTTTCATGATTTTCTTGCATCATTCTCATGTTTTTTCCCAATTTTTCCTCCACTTCTCTTATATGGTTTTCAAAATCCTTCTTAAGCTCCTCTATGGCCTGTAACCAATTCATATTTTTCTTGGAAGCTTTTGGTACAGAAGTTCTGATTCCATTGTCATTCTCCTTTTCCATGCTTTGATCCTTTTTGTCCTGGAAAAAGGAATCCAAAGTTGGATCGCTATGCTTGCTTTAATTCCTTTGCTTGATGATGCTGCCCCTCAATTATTTGCCTTTTGACCTTTTTGTCACAGTAGAATTCTGCTTCCAGAGAGGAGAGCTTTCTCCCAAATCGCTGAGGTTTTCAGAGCTACTGGAACTATTAGTTGGGTGCCTTCTCAGAAGGTTCCACTGGCTCTGGCACACTGGTCATGTACCACAGGACCTCTATCCTAGAGAGCAATCCAGATCCAAGCAGGTTAAAGCAAGAGTGATTACCCCTCTGAATGGTCACTTGGTCCTCCTAAAGTCTGAAGGCCAAGAGCTGTGAAGCAGCCATGCAGCGGCAGCCTTGGCACCTCAGCCACTTCTCCCTCCAGGGACAGAGGCTGGACCACTCTCCCAGACCCCCTGTTCCCACAAAGTCTACCCAGACCTCTCACTTTGTCTTTGAAATTTATGGGTTGATAATTCTGGAAACCACCATAGCTGCTGGTGATCCACTCATCCATCCCTCCAGCTGGGGATGGTCATGGCTGACTTGAGGCTAAAACCATGGACATACACGGGACTGGGCTCTGTTCTCAGCCCTCTGTAATGGACCCTTCCTGTCCACCTGCTGGGCTGTCTTCAGTGGGAGGTTTGCTTCTCTCTGCCACTTTGTGGGTTTTGTAGCCCTAAAGTTTTTTTAGAGTCATTTTTTATAAGTATTTGAGGTGGTTATGGAGGGGGGGCATAAGGAGTTTTCCTGCTTCTACAATGCCATCTTGGCTACACTGCCCACACCCCTCCCAAAAAAAGTGATTTTTAGGTTCAAGCCATTCTTCTGATCACTATCCCTTAATAGGGAAGAAATGTCCAAATTACATCCAAACTTTTGACTCCTTTCCCACTAAAAACCAGGTCACAATAGTGAATAGTAAACAAACTCATTTATCTGACCAAGAGAAAATCAAGATACAGAGAAGACAGACCAATTAGAATATACCAGACAATATGTATAATAAATGAGCTCTCCCACTGAAAATAAAGATATTTCAGATAGATAGAGAGACAGAGAGAAGAAGAAAAACAGAGAGAAAGAAATTCCCCAATCTCTAGTGTGACAAGATAAAAATAGGGATGTGCTTGACATTTTAGGACCATCTACATATTGACTTTTTCCTAAACATATTCTCTCCTTCTGGTATCTCTCTCTGAAGAGAACTTGGAACAGCATGTCTCCTCTCCAAAACTATTGCTAATGTTACTCCTCATAGAAAAAGGGTATTGAATAATTATTTTTTCTACTAATGTGGAGACTCATGCAAAAAATGCTCAGACTTGAACTCCTGTTTGCACATCCTTCTTATATATTATTCCCTTCTTGCATTTAGTCACATTGGCTTACTTGTTTGCCCTCATAGATAGTTGACTATCTTCCATGGCAGGAATGTTCTACCTCATTAGCTGTGTCTCAGATTTTCTGGTTTCTTCTGAGATGCATTCTTTTACAGGAAGTCTTCTTGTTTGCCCCTCACCCCCAACTGTTAGTACCTTCTCATCCTAGGCTACCATGTCTGCCTTGTATATGTATTTTATCTTTATATTATCTTCTTTGATAGTCCCCTGCCTTGTTTTAGTTTTGTCTTTGTATCCTCATGGCCTACCACAGTTCCTGCCATAAAATAGGGTCTCAATAAATATAGGGTCTAATTATCATCATCATCATCATCATCATCATCATCAACAACAACAACAACAACAATAACATTAAAATCATCATCACTAACCTATTAAAGTATTACTCTGATGTTCTGTCATGGTAGTGAAGTGGACCTCAGTTGACCCAACAACAAATAATGTGCCTGTTGACTCAGAAGAAGCCTACGTAAGGCTAATTTTTGTCACTTAAAATACTTTGTGAAAGCATTAACAAATGAAAAAAAGGCACTATCATCTGAATTTGGGGAAAAATTATCTCCACCCTTCTTTCCCCACCAGTGAATTCGTGTTCTTGAAATATAGTTCCCCACCAGTGAACTCGAGTTCTTGAAATATAGTTCATATCACAACTTTAGAGTTTACTAAGTGATTTCCTCCCAACAGGCCTGGGAGGTAGATAGGATCATTTAATGTTAGAATTGGTTGTGATTTTAGTAGTGTGGGTTCTCCTTCTAATGTTCTAGGTAGAAACTTCTCTATGACATAGTATATAGTCTTTACAACTTGTGTGTACCAAAAGTTCACTTCATAAGCCAACATGCTGATGATACTTTCTGAAAAGATTAGGTTGGTCTTTAGGCAGCAGGTCTATACACCCTTACAATCCTTATATTCAAGACCTTTCCAGTTTGGCTGGACTTGCAATATTTTGCACTTCACTAATTTTTTTTTTAAAGAATTCATGTCGCCATCACTCCATAATGAAGCATTGGTATAGGATTTTTTGAGGAATCTAGGTATTATTATTCCTATTTTATACATAAAGAAGGAACAGCTAGGTGGTGCAGTGGATAGAGTGACAGTCCTGGAGTCAGGAAGACTCATCTTCCTGAATTAAAATCTGGTCTCAAATACTTGCTAACTGTGTAACCCTGGCCAAGTCACTTAAACCTGTTTGCTTCAGTTTCCTCATCTATAAAATGAACTGGAGAAGGAAATGGCAACCCCCTCCACTATCTTTGCCAAGAAAACCTCAAGTGGGATGACAAAGATTCAGCCAAGTGCTGAGGATATAAATGACTGAACAATAATAAAAAAGAAACTGAGGCTCAGAGTGGTAGCATGCCCATCCAGGGCTCATATAGTTAGTAAGTAGCAGTACTAGGTCTTCTGACTCAAGGCCCAGTACTTTTGTGATTATATCATACAATTTTTTAGTTATTTGCAGAGAGTGCTCATGTGTGATCCTGATACCCCCTTTATCGGGAAATTGTCAGCCTGTACAAAAGTTATATTAAAATTTCATTTGTTGAAATTAAGTATGGTATAAAGACAATGGTAAGGGAGCAAGTTTGCAAGTGACCCCACATTGCCAGTCATTTGTCTCATGTAAACTCAATGAAGGTTATTGAAAATTCTGTGCTTCACCTCAGAATTTTGCTTAATAACTTATGCAAGGTATGCACTTTTGCGTTTTTCAGATAATCCTTCCTTCCTCACATTATGGTCTGCAGACTAATTATTATTCAGGTTTATCACATGCTTATATAGCATCAGGGGTAGAAACTCATAAAACATTTATTAATAAATGTAAAGTATTCAGGACCTTAAATATTGGCTATGTGCATTTATTTTAAAGCAACAGTATATTTATGGGCATTTTCTGGCCAGGATTTCAGCAAATCGTATCTCTGTTGCTTTGAAGGAAACCCTCTTGGCAGAAATTTTATTTTTAAAAATCATTTAAACTAATACTTGAAATTTTATGACATCTTCAAGATCTCATTACATTTTGTGTGTTTTAAACATTTTACTGCATACACTCTATCCTCATTACTGGACTCTTTGTTATGGCTCCATCTCCTTTCTGGAATTTAGAGATGCATGGCAATAAAGTTCACTGAAATTATCTGTAACTAATATCTCTTACTTTACTGAGTAAAAATATTGGCTTGTTTTTGGAATTTCTAGCCAGTCTTCTTACTGGGAGATGACTCTGAAAGTGACTTTTTCCTTATGTTTCAGTATAATCTACTGATAAAACCATAGCATCTCAGAATTAGAAGTCGTCTCAGTCTTAATAGAGGCGATGCTGCCATTTCCTTCTAAGTTTTCTCAGAAAATAAGGAACCTGAACCCTATTCCTTCAACTGACCTTTACATGGCATGGTCTCCGATTTCCTCTTCATCTTGGTCACCCTTGTCTAAAAACACTACAGATTATATTCAATATGTCAATCAGTCAATTAACAAACAAGTGCCATTCACTGTTCTAGTACTTCTTAATCTTAGTGGTTTCTTTCTGAAATTTATTCTTGTCTGTTATCAATTGTTTGCATGTTATCTCTTCCATTAGACTGTGTCTTCCTTGAGAGTAAGGACTATTTTTAAATTTTGCTTTTCTTTATATCCTCAACACTTAGGTGCTTAATAAATGCTTGGTGACTGATAGGACAGGGCATAAGGGAGCCAAGTAAAGGAAAAATATAAAGTCAAATTGGGTATCTAAAAGAACAACGTTAGGAAAGGAGCAAAATGAAATCAGAGTAGGTATAGTAGTCTGAAAAAAACACTAAGGAGTGGTGGAACTAGAAGTCATAGTGAGGATAAAGAATGAGTTGAAGATGAATAAGGCAGGGGGAAAGGTAAAAAGATAGGAAATGGAATGCTTGGTCATCCAAGGGCAACAGTTGCAGTGATGGCAAGATTGAGTAGGTTGAATGCATTGAGTATATCACTGTCTGTGTATAGCTGAAGTAGAGGAGGAGTAGGTCGTTGGGGCTGAGTAAATTGAACAACTGAGAAGTTAGGATGTTTGAGGAAACATCACCATATATAATGAAGTACCCTAATAAAAAAAACATTAGTTGCAGGGGAGGAAGACTATAACCCAAACATAACTCCTTAAGAAAGGAGGGAGAATGACTTGAGGGCTGAAAAATTGCAGAGACCAGGATCTGGATTGGGTGATACATCCGAATAGATCAAGAGTTCTTAATGGTTTTTTGTTTTGTTTTGTTTTTGTATTGTGGACCCCTTTAATAGTCTGATGAAGCCTACTGATCTATTCTTAGTTTATTTTAAAATAACTATGGGAAAGACTAAATTTCAGTTAGTGTTTAAAGTGTGTGTGTATTTTTTTGTTGTATAAGTTCATGAACCCCCTTACTTTTTACTAATGGATTCCTGGGTTCTGTGGACCCAAAGTTAATAATCTGTGGAATAAAGTATACTTTAAGGGAGTAGAGGTTGTTGAATTATGGGGTCAGTCAACAAGTATTTATTAAGGGACTAATATGGGACAGGCACTGTGCTAAGTACTGGGGATATAAGGAAAGGCAAACAAACTTCTCTGTCTTCAGAAGCTCACATTCTAAAGGGGACAGATAATGTGTGAATTCTTCTGTGAAGAGTATCTATATCTGTATCTATATATCTATATCTATATCTGAGGAAGACCCTTAGCATTAAAGGGGGCTTAGAAATGCTTTTTATAGAAGGTGGGATTTGAACTGAGTTTTAAAGGAAGCAAGAGAAGGCAAGAGGTAATGTTAAATAGAGAAAGCATTCCAGATATGAGGTATAGCCAGTGAAAATGCTCAAAATTGGGAAATAGAATGTCTTGTGGGAAGAACAACAAGAAGGCAAGTGCCAAATAGAGTAGAGGCAGAGAGAGTGGGCAATTGAAGAGGTAGAGTTCAGCTGAATTGAGATGAAAGGATGGAAAGTTGGGTTAAGGGACGGGGTCATTTACTGTTAGGAAGTTAGGGTTATCAGTGAGATTGGGAGACTGACTGAATGGGAATTTGCTAAGCATTGAGGAATGAATCTAGGCAGAGTCAAAATTTTTCTTTGTTGTGGGGGTGGAGCCAAGATGGCAGAGCAAAGGCAGCAAACCAGTCTAATTCTTCAAACATTCCCCATCAAACAACTTTAAAATAACAGCTCAAATTGAATTCTGCAGCAGCATAGCCAACAAAAGATCCAGATGAGACATTTTTTCCAGCCCAAGACAAATTATGAGGTTGGCAGGAGAGGTTTGTGACACTGGGGTAGGGGCCAGCTCAAAGCACACTTGGCAGCAACACCAGCAGTAGGCTTTGTAGGCAGCTGAAACAGGAGCGACATCAGCTTTGGGAGCTTTCAGCCCAGAGATGGTAAGGGGATTGGAGAAACAGTAAGAAAGAGATTACAGGGGACCCTGCTGTGACACTGGGCACAAATTTGGGTACTGTTAGGCAACTCCATTGCCCATGGGTAGTTTTTGATTTCAGTTCCCAGGTAGTGAGGAGTACTAATGCTTGTGCCTATAGGAGATCAGAGACCCTTCCTCGGTAAAGACCAGAGTACAGACCAGGAGAGCAATGACCATACCTCTTCCCAGATCACACTCCCTTTGAAGCATTGAAAACTTACAGTCCCTCAGAACTAGCTTTGAAAATATCAGCACAAGGGGCGGCTAGGTGGAGCAGTGAGTAAGAGTTCTGGCCTTGGAGTTGGGATGACCCGAGATCGAATCCGGCCTCAGAAAATGAGCACCCACACATAAATAATGACTAGCCATGTAACCTTGAGCAAGTTACTTAACCCCAATTGCTTAAAAAAAAAAAAAAGAAAGAAAGAAAATATCAGCACAAAAAAGCCTGATATTTGGAACAGTGCCTCTTTATCCCCAGGTTAGCAGAGCTCAACTTTCAAATAAACTTCAAACTCAAGAAATAGACTGGAAAAATGAGCAAACACAGCAACAAAAAACAAACTTGACCCTAAAATGCTACTGTAGTGGCAGGGTAGATCAAGACAAACTCAGAACAAAACAACAATGTGAAAATAACTACAAGTAAAGCCTTGAAAAAAAAATGCAATGTGTAAATAAGCCCAACAAGAATTCTTAGAAAAGTTAAAGGAAGAGATAAGAGTGGTAAGAAAAATTGGGATAAGAAATGAGAGTGATGAAAGAAAATTATGAAAAGAGAATTAATAGAATAGCTTGGTAAAAGAGGTACAAAAATACCGAAGAAACTAACAGCATAAGAAACTAGAATTGGCCAAATTGTAAGAGAAGCATAAAAAATTTACTGAAGAAAAATGGAGAAAGAGGTTTAAAAACTCACTGAAAAAAATAATTCCTTAAAAATTAGAATTGGTTTGTACAGAACCGTTTCAATTTAATGTACTCAAAATTATCCATTTTGCATTTTATAATGCCCTCTAGCTCTTGTTTGGTTATAGAATCTTCCCTTCTCCATAAATCTGACAGTTTAACTATTCCTTGCTTTCCCAGATTGCTTACAGTATCAGCCTTTATACCTAGATTGTGTACTCGTTTAGACTTGATTTTGGTATATGATGTTAGATATTGGTCTATACCCAGTTTCTGCCATACTATATTCCAGTTTTCCCAGCAATTTTTGGCAAATAGTGAGTTCTTATCCCCAAAACTGGGGTCTTTGGGTTTATCAAACAGTAGACTTCTAATTTCAAACAGTAATCTTAACCAAGATTAAGAGGGAAGTAGGAAATTGGGGAAGATTTTTTATAAACTGTGTGTCTGATAAAGGCCTCATTTCTAAAATATACAGAGAATTGAGCCAAATCTATAAGAATACAAGTCATTTCCCAATTGATAAATGGTCAAAGGATATGAACAGGCAGTTTTCAGAAGAAGAAATTAAAGATATCTATAAGCATATGAAAAAATTCTCTACATCACCATTGATTAGAGAAATGCAAATCAAAACAACTCTGAGGTACCACATCTCATCAGTCAGATTGGTTAAGATGACAGAACAGGAAAATGACAAACGCTGGAGAGAATGTAGAAAAATTGGAACACTAATGCATTGTTGGTAGAGTTGTAAACTGATTCAACCATTTTGGAGAGCATTCCAGAACTATGTCCAAAGGGCTTTAAATAAGTGCATACCCTTTGACCCAGCAATACCACTTCTAGGGTTGTATCCCAAAGAGATCATAGAAGTGGGAAGAGGACCTGTATGTACAAAAATATTCATAGCAGCTCTTTTTGTGGTGGCAAAGAATTGGAAATCAAGAGAATGCCCATCATTTGGGGAATGACTAAATAAGTTTTGGTATATGAATGTAAATGAACACTATTGTGCTATAAGAAATGAGGAGCAGACAGACTTCATAATAACTCACACAAACTGATGTTGAGTGAGAAGAGCAGAAAAAGGAGAAATGTGTGTGTGATTATATACACAGTGTATGTGTGACAACCAACTTTGATAGACTGGGCTCTTCTCAGCAATGCAAGGTTATAAGACAATTCCAAAAGACTTATGATGCAAAGAGATGTCCGCATTCAGAGTAGGAACTATAGTTTGAATGCAGATTTAAGCAAACTACCTGCTCTCTTTCTTTTTCTTGTTTTATTTTGTTTCTTCTTTCCCATTGTTCATTCCATCAGTTATAATCCTTCTTTACCTAATGTTTAATGTGAAGGTGTTTGCAGATCCTATATTTGATTGCATGCCACCATGGGGGGTGGGTGTGGGGGGGAATTTTGAAACTCAAGGGATTGTGGAACTGAATCTTGTAAACTAAAAGTAAATAAATGAATTAATTTAAAAAAATTAGAATTGGACAAGTGAAAGCTAATGATTCCAAGAGACATAAAGAAAACATAAAACAAAGTCAAAAGAATGAAAAAGAGAAGAAAAATGTGAAATATCTCATTGGAAAAACAAATGACCTTGAAAATAGAATGAGGAGAGATAATTTAAGAATTATTGTACTATCTGAAAGCCATGGTCAAAGAAAGAGCACAGGAATCATATTTTGAGAAATTATGAAGTTAAGACTGCCCTGATATCTTAGATACAGAGAGAAAAATAGAAATTGAAAGAATCCACCTCCTGAAAGAGATCCCCAAATGAAAACTCCTAGGAATATTATGGTCAAACATGAGAGCTTCTATGTCAAGGAGAGAATATTGCAAGCAGACAAAAAGAAATCATTTAATTATCATGGAGCCACAGTCAGGATTGTATATGATTTAGTAACTTCCACTTGGTTGCTTCAGAAAGTTTAGAATATAAGGTTCAAGAAAACAGAGGAAATAGAATTCAACTCAAGAATAATTTACCCAGAGAAAACTGAGTATAATCTTTCAGGGGAAAAATGAATATTTAATGAAATAGAGGACTTTCAAACATTCCTGATGATAAGATTAGAGCCAAAAAGAAAATTTAGCATCCAAACATAAGACTCAAGAGAAGCATAACAAAGTAAATAAGAAAAAGAAATCATACGGGAATTAATACAATTAAATTGTTTACATTCCTATATGGGAAGATGATTTATGTAATTTTTCAGAACTTTGTCATTACTAGAGCTGTTAGAAAAAGTCTACATAGACAGACAACAGTAAGTTGATTATGTTGGGATGTTTCCCAACCCCCTTGCCCAAATGAAAATGAAGGACTGAACAAAAGGAATGTACTGGGAGAAGGGGGAAGGGAAATGAAGAATGGGGAAAATTATCTCCAATAAAATGAGCACTCAAGAAAAAATTTTTATAGCAGAGAGGAAAATGAGGAGGTAGGGTGGTAGGCAACACTTGAACCTCACTCTCATTGGAATTGGTTCAAAGAGGAAAGGATATACATATATGTATAAATATATAAATGTATAAAGATACACATACACACACATATATTGTTGGGTATAGAAATCTATCTTAACCAACAGGGAAATAGAAGGAAAAGAGGAAACGGGTGTGTGTATGTGTATATGTGATAAAAGACAAGGCAGTGGAAGGGAGGCAGTGGTCAGATGCAAAACAGACTTTTGAGAAGGGACAGAATAAAAAGAGAGAGAAGAAACAGAAGAAAATAGAATGGAGAGAAATATACAATTAGTAATCATAACCATGAATGTGAATGGGATGAACTCACCCATAAAACAGAAGTCGATAGCAGAATGGATTAGAAACCAGAATCCAGTGATATGTTGTTTATAAGAAACACACTTGAAACACACACACACACACACACACACACACACACACACACACACAATTAGAATAAGAGGCTGGAGAAGAATCTATTATGCTTCAGTTGAGGAAAACAAAAAAGACAGGGTAGTGATGTGGATCTCAGACATGGCAAAGCAAAAATAGACCCAATTAAAAAAGGTAATCAGAGAAACTAAATTTTGCTATACAGTACCATAGATAATAAAGTAATAGCAAAAATTTTTTGTAGCAAGTTTCTCTGATAAAGGACTCATTTCTCAAATAGTGAACTGAGTCAAATTTATTAAAATAAAACCATCTCCCAATTGACAAATGGTCAAAGGATATGAACAGACAGTTTCCAGAATAAGAAGTCAAAGCTGTCTATAGTCATATGAAAAAAAGCTCTAAATCACAATTAATCAGAGAAATGCATAATGAGATATCACCTTATGCTTATCAAATTAGCTAAGATGACAGAAGAGAAAAATAACAAATGCTGGAGGGGATGTGGAAAAATAGGGACACTAATTCATTCTTGATGGAGTTGTGAACTGGTCCAGTCATTTTGGAGTACAATTTGGAACTTTGCTCAAAGGGTTATAAAACTATACATACCGTGTGGCTCAGCAATACCACTTCTGGGTCTGTATTACAAAGAGATTGAAGAAAAAGAAAAAGGCCCTATATATACAAAAATATTTATAGTTGTTCTTTTTGTAGAGACAAAGAATTAGAAATTGAGATGATGCCCATAAATTGGGGAATGACTAAACCTGTCATAAAAGATTATGATGGAATACTATTGTAGTACAAGAAATGATGAACAGAATGCTTTCAGAAAAACCTAGGAAGACCTATATGAATTTATGCAGGAAAGTGAGTAGAACCAGGAGATCATCATATACAATAACAACAAAATTATAACAATGATCAACTATTAAACACTTAATTACTCTGATCAATACTATAACCCAAGACAATTACTATGGACTCCTGATGGAAAATACTATCTAGCTACAGAGAGAGAACTGATGAACTCTGTATGCAAATCAAAGTATAATTTTTTCACTTTATTTTTCTTGCTCTTTTGTGACATGGATAATATGGCAACATGTTTTTCATGATTTCCATGTATAATGAATATCATATTGCTTGTTTCCTCAATGCGTCCGGAAGGGGCTAGATAGGAGAGAATTTAGAACTCCATTTTTTAAAAATATTAAAAATAAATAATTATTTTAAAAATATTTGTTGTTGTTTTGTGACAGTCCTCTTCCTGGGAGGGTAGAGGATTCCCCTATTTATCTTTGCTCTCTACAATTAAGATCACAGTGTCATACTCCCCAAATGTAGGCATGGCTGTCAATAAGTTCTTGTCCAGTTACCCAGTTTATGTCTAAGGAAAGGCCTATGGGTCAGTCAGAGGCATCAGGGAAAATAAGTCCTTTATGAGTTTCAGTATTGAAAATAGTATATAAGGAGTAACTAGCCCTGGAGTCAGGAGGACCTGAGTTCAAATTTGAACTCAGACACTTAACACAAAAACTAGCCCTGTGACCTTGGGCAAGTTACTTAACCCCAATTGTCCTGCAAAAAGAAAAAAAGAAAAAGAAAAAAAAAGAAAATAGTATCTAAAACAACAGGAATCAATTCAATGCAAAGCTTTATTTCAGGCAATGGTATAGTACCAATGCAATATTTATAGCACTGACCATAACTATAAATATTCCTGCATGGTGCTCAATCCCCTTCAGACTCTCCATATAAAAGACAGAAGCAAGGCATTTATTCAGACATTAGAAAACCAATCCCAAAACCAGTAAGCCAATTCCATCATAGTAACAAAGAATTTAAGAAGCCATAACAACGCAAAGAACCACAGCATCCTTTAGCCTTCCCATAAACCAATATAAGATCAGTATGTACTCACAAACCTGACTAACTACTTGCCTGAGCAGCCTCTCCCACCATCTCTCTGGCTCTGACTCTCAGCTTCCTGTGGATTCTGCTCCACCCCTCAACAATCTCCTCCCACCACAGGCTCCATGTGACCACATTCAGCCTATCAGGGGCAGAGTTTATTTTCAAAGCAGGGAAGGTCTTTAAATTCCCCTAGGCTTATTAAAGGGCAGGGAGGATCTTCAAATTCTCATCCATGCTACAGAGGACAAAGAGAGGACAGAAAACAAAAGGGGACTCAACATATCACTCAGGTCATCATACTAACAGCAAGTATAACTCACATAAGGGCAGCACTGAATTGGGGAACACACAGACTCTAGTCTATTCAACAGGAAGGGGTACTCAAGAAGAAAGATATGCTCCTACTGGAGGAGGGTATACTCCAGCAGGAAGTACTTATCCTGCTGGAGGTGATAGTTTTCTTTAAAGTGCCCTTATGATGATGGAGTTCTCATACTATGATTTTGGGTGCAACACTGGGGAAGTTACATATAAGAGTTCAGGGCAAAATATTATTTTGAAAAGTTTGTTATCAAAGAGAAAAACAAATTGTTGGTAGACAAATATGATTAGGGGACACAACTGTAGTAATTAAAAACACTATTGTCAATATTTTTCCATGAGTATGTTCTAGAAGCTTAAAGCCTGTCTTTAAGGAGGCTGTCATGATTGCCTCAGAACTATCAGGTCTAATCTTATAACAATGGTTTCCATGCATAGATTTTATAATCTACAGCCTCCCTTTAGAGGAAAGTGTCATGGTGATTTCAAAACCACCAAGTCTTATAACAGTTGTAATTGCACCTGGGTTGTCATGGAGGCTGGACTTCCACTCAGTGACCACATATTTGGACTTTTCTGGGTTTCTTCTTAGGGTGGACCAGGTAGTCTGGTCACTCTGTACTTCTACTCATTAGTTACCGAAGTCTGGTTATTACTTCTAGAATGTAATACCCCAAAGGGGAGCCAATACCACAGGGATAATCTGATAAAAGTCAAGTATAGTTGGGCTATCACCTCCATCTTTCTGGACCTTCTGTCTCCATCTATGCAGTCAAAGTTAACCATAGTTTATGTGGCTGCCATATTTAGATCATTAGGACCCCTAGATATTTTTCCACACAAGTTATGTCTCCATGTCTCCCCATTCTGAATTTATGCATTTAATCATCAATAGAGAAATATGAAATATGCTTCTAAAACTGTCATCACACACATGTGACATGGTGAAGATTCGAATATCTATGTACATATGCAGATATTACACAAACACATATAACACACAATTATAAACATATATGTATAAATAGACATACGTATACACACATATGACAGTTCAGGATGTAAGTGGCACGATGTAGTGGAGAGGGGATTGGACTTGGAAATAAGACTCATTTAAACCCTGCTTTAGGTAATTATTAGTTGTGTGATGTTGGGCAAGTCACTTAACTGTCTCACTTTCCTCTTCTATTCCTCCTCACTCCACTTTGCATCTGCTTCTCTACCTGGTTTCAACTTTAAAGAGCAAGATGCCTCCTGGTGTCCCTTTCCCTTTGCCCCCTTCCACCCCTTCTCTGTATGTTGTCTCCAACTTTAGATTTTAAGCTTCTTAAGGGCAGATACTGTCTTTCATGTTTATTAATTGTACTCCCAGAGTTTAGCATAGTGTCTGGGAAGTAGTAGATATATAAGAAATGTTAATTGGATTGGATTAAATGGAGGGATAGGACCTGAATGATCTCTAAGGCTTTCTCAATCTCTTTTCTTATGATTATATCAGCAAACTCCCTCTAGCAATGTTAATTTAAAATAATCATAACAGTTCTTAAACATTGCACTTTATAAATAGCAAAGTGCTTGCCTCACAACAATATAGCAAGTTTGTTAGAGCAAGTATTGTTTTTTTCTGATATTTCAGATGAGGGAACTGAGGCTTAAAATGATAAAATGGTTTCTCCAGTGTCATGCAGCTTTTCCATCTTATATATCTGGGACTTAGAAGTCAGGTCAGAAGACCCAATGGCAATTTTTACTATACTGAGAAAATATAATTCATTCACTGATTTGGCTTCCATTGTTCTCACAGTAGAAATACAGATTCTGAAGCTTGCTGTGAGAAGTTGGAGGCTCCTGCATCAGGTCACATGGAAACTCCCTGGAGCTACTAAATGCTAAGTCTGGAATCACACAGAGTTTCCTCTCTGTAGAACCTCTCTTAGCCTGAGAAATGCCTCTAATCAGATCACCAGCATTTTAGGAGTCACTGGGGTTATCCAAGGCTAACTGCCTCCAGCATGGGCAAGAGCTGATGAGAATATGATGATGACTATATTAATAATAATAGCTTATATTTATATTGTACATTATGGAAATGTTATGCAAATAAGAGGCAGTTCAGTGTAGTGAAAATAAAGCTACATTTACTGCCAAAGGACCTTGGTTCCAATCCTGTCTTGACCTGTGTGACCTTGAGCTTAGTGAGATGGTTTCTGGATCTGAGTTCCCTTATCTAGAAAATAAAGAGGTTGGATTAAATGACTGCTAAGGTCCCTCTTAGCTCTAAATCTCTGATTCTGTGAAGGTTAGGCAAGTATTTTCCTCACAACAACCCTGCAGGGAAGGAAATGTAATTATGCTTATCCCTATTTTATAGATGAGGAAATTGAAACTCTGAGAGTTTGACTTTTTCCCAGGTCATAGAGCTAGTAAATCCACACAGCCTTCACAACTGCCTTTCCCCTGCTGTGCCCCAGCTCTCTCCTTTATTCAGCCTCGATGTTATGATGGTCTGCTCTGCTGACTCTTCCTGGGAGGTGGGCATGGTTCCATGAGTGTCGAGTTTGAGGAAGGTCATTGAGTTTGTTCACTTATTGCCAAGAACTGGCATTCTGGAGTCCAGGACATTTATTTTCTCTTTATTAGACTCCAGTAAACTCTAGGATTATCCTGTTCAGGTCTGAGTACCATATTTTATTAAGTATCTAACCAAGGTAGAACGGTCTGGAGAAGAGAGACAAGGATTGTGAAAGTACTGGATATCATAGCATGAAAATATGAGTTAAAGAACTCAAGGGTGTATAACCCTGAGAAGAGACAAACCTGAAAGCTGTCTTCAAACATTTGAAGGTCTGCCAAGTGGGAAGTACATTAGCTTTATACTTTGTAGTTGAATAGGACAGAACTAGGGTCAAAGAGAAAAGATGCAAAAAAGATTTCAGGTCATAATACCACCTCTTTCTCCAAGTAGAATAAACATACTTTGAGGTCAGGAGTTATTTTGTTTTTATTTTTATATTCTGAATACCTAACAGAATCAGTTAAGTCAATAAGAATTTATTAAGCATTTATGATGTGTCAGGTCCTGTGCTAAGTGCTAGAGACACAAAGAAAGACAAAAACATATCTCTGCCCTCAAGGAGCTCACCTTTGAAAGGAGGAGACAACATGCAGACAACTGTATACTTAATAGTCTTTGTAGTTGTTCAGTCATTTTTCAGTCCAGTCAGACTCTCAGTGACTCCAATTGGTGTTTTCTTGGTCAAGATCCTAGAGTGATTTGCCATTTCCTTCTTCAGCTCATTTTATGGATGTGGAAACTGAGGCAAACGGGATCAAGTGACTTGCCCAGGGTCATACAGCTAGTAAGTGTCTGAGGACACATTTGAACTCTGGAAGATGAATCTTCCTGACTCCAGTCTAGGCTAGCACTTAGCCTACCTGTATCTGGGAAGTAGACACTATCGTTATCCCCATTTTACAGGTGAGGAAACAGAGACAAACAGAAGCTAAATGACTTGCTCAGGGTCACACAGTTTTGAGGCTGGATTTGAACTCAGGTCCTCCTGACACTAAGCCTAGTGCTCTATTTGTTATGTCACCTAACCACCCCAGTATAAATGGAAAGTAATATTACTGGAAAGGTACTATCACTGGAAACAGACCAAGTGAGGACTCATTCAGAAAATGGGATTTGAAATGTCCTTGGAAGAAACCAGAAAAGTCAGGCAGTGGAGATAAGGAGAGATAGTATTCTAGGAATGGGGGACAGTCAGAAAAAGTACCTAGAGTTAGGAAGAGTGACTTGTTTGAGGAAAGAAAGAAAAGCCAGTGTTGTGGGATTATAAGGCATATAAAGGAGAATGAACAAAGTGTAAGAAACCTAGAAATAGTAGAGAGAGCCAGATTGTGATGGACTTTAAAAGCCAAACATGAGATTGTAAATTTGATCCTGGAAGGAATAGGAAGACACTGGAATTTATGGTATAGGTCAGTGAGATGATCAAACCTGCAATTTAGGAAAATCATTTGGCAATTGAGTGGAGGACAGATTAGAATGGGGAAAGACTTGGGGCAGGGACACCAATAAGAAGGTATTAGAATAGTCGAAGCAAGAGGTAATGAAAGGTTGCACCAGGGTGGGGGCGGTGTGACTGAAGAGGAGCAGATGTATATTAGAGATGTCATGAAGGTAGAAATGAAGACATTGCACCAGATTGGCTATGTGGCTTGAATAGATCCTTGTACATAGTAGGCACTTAATAAATGCTTTTTGAATTGAAAAGAACAGCAAACAGATTGTCCCAAGGCTGTCCCAGGATGAAATAGACCACATAAGGAGGGTATGAATTCCCCATTACAGGAAGTCTTCAAATATGTCCAACCAGTCTTATAGGCAGGATTTGTCATTTGAATGGACTTGATTTGATTTGATTTGAACTGGACTTGATAGCTTCTAAAGTGTCTTGCAGTTCTAAAATCCTATATCTGTATCCCTGTGCAAAAGAGCTATTGACATTAGAAGTTAGCCAGCAGCCTAGTCACTAAAAGAGTTGTAGTTTCTAAACATCATATCTAATCTACAGCAAATCCCTGTAAGCTTAAACTTCTTTGGTCATGTCAGTGGTGTTCAGTAATGAAATAAGACAGATGATGTAACATCAGCTGCATTTGCTGGTTTTGCATTTTCTCAATACTGGTTAAGAAATGTGAAAAACAAACAAATCTGTGTTTTGGGTTCAGTACATACTATTTCACTGTTAAGGGGATCATTAGTAGCTATGCCAATTCATTTCCATTCTCACCTATGACTCCAAAGTAGCATGCTTAATGTCCACATCCCAGTAATGATTCTAGAGAGATGGGCTAAACCAGGTTGAGGGGAGTCGGTAGGCTTCAAACCCATTAGGGAGGTAAGGTGTTGCCTACACCAAGCATGTGGAAATTTCTCCTCTTGGAAGGGGTGGACGAGTACTTGTTCAAATGGCCAATGGTTGAAGCAGGTACCTTGGAGCACTCAGAACTTGGCAAGATGCCAAGTTGTCAACTGCAACCTAAGCAATTGCTAGTCCTCCTGACTTTTGTCCCACCACTGGACTTCCATGACTGTGGAAAAGAGACTGAGGCTGAGGGCCTCGTGCCACTCTACCTCACTGCCTCACTTAAATCCAACTCATGTCCAGGTCAAGATAATACCCTGTGACGTCATTGTTTGTCTTAGAAAACAAAGGACAAACAACAACAATTCATCTCCATGTATGAAAGTGGGCACAATCTTTTCTGATTCTTTATGTGGAATAAAGGATACATTTCCCTGATGCTGTATGCCTGGAAAAGCACAGCAGTAAGGTGAAAAGAAGATCAGACCTGGGATCTTCAACCTTGTCTTCATCACCAGCACCAGCACCACCAACATAGACTTAGGTATTTATTTAGCACGTTAACATTTGCAAAGTGTTTTACATCCCCACAATGGTGCTCTGGCTTTGAATCCTGGCTCAGATATTCAATTACCTGTGTGACTATGGGTAAAGCACTATATCTCTCTGGGCCTGTTTCCTACTTATAAAATGGGCACCATCATACTTATGTTGCTTACCCCCAAAGCATCATTGTGAGTTACACATTTTATAAATTGCACATTTCAGTATTTTTAAAGATCTGTAACAACATTGGTTTAGAAGGTCCCTCCTCTAGGGTATATCATAATTTCCCCATGCTTCTGGTTATCAGGTGATCTTCATGAATTTCTGTGATCAAAAATGTTATCACCCATTGTACAGTCTTGTGGTGATACAACACTATGCCCTTAGCTAGGTTGGAACTCAGAGCCCAGACACAAAGTGATCACTGGTCTATCTTTAAAGTTTCTCTGGCTCAATAGGACTTAATAGACTTATTCTAATAGAATAGCCTTTGAGAATCCAAGCTCACTTCTAGGACATTAGATTATAGCTCCAGAGTTTGGAAAGGATCTCAGTGACCAAATATAACCCAGCCCCTTCATTTGAGAAATGACAAAATCAAGTCCTATGGAACTTAAAATACTTAACCAAGATCACATGGGTAGTAAGCATTAGAGCCAAGATTTTAACCCAGACAGGGAGGTGGTTCAATGAATAGAATGACAGATTGGATTGGATTTCTGCCTCAATTTTCTCATCTGGAAAATGGGGATGATAATAGCACCTTTCTCACAAGGTTGTTATGAGGATGAAATTTATAATATTTATAAATATCTTTGCAAACCTTAGAGTGTTATATAAATACTATTTGTTATTATAATTATCAGGGCATCTGACTCCAAATCTAGCCTTCTTTCCACTGTACCATAAAATTTCCAAGTTACGGGCAAGCATGGAAGGAGGACTTCTCAAACAAAAAATGACATGAATGTCCACTATCATAGTTATTAATTTTCCCGAATGTGAAAAAGATAGGAGTGAAGGTAGAGAGGCATCTTGTTTTGTGACAGTCTGTGAACTAGAGAAGTCTAGTGGGGCAAGGGTTGCACTAAATTGGACTGACTTCTTCATTGCTGAAGGCCCTTAAGCACAGGCCAGAGGCCCCCTTGTCAGGAACTGTGCAGAAGAAATGCTGTTCAAATATTGGTTGAACTAAATGACCTCTTAGGATCCTTACAGCTCGGATAATCTGGATTTCTGTAACCCTCAGATAAGAAGAAATGATGACATAAATTTCTTTAGTGCCTTGAGGTGTTCAGATTGCTTTCCTTACAGCCATTCTCTGAAGTAGAACAAGATTTATTAGCCCAATTTCATGAATGGGGATGGTTAGGCTGAGAGTCTAAGCAACTTGGCCAGTGTCACACTGATAAAGCTAGGATCAGACCCAACCACCTCTGTGATTCCAATTCCAGTACCCTTGCTATTATAGGATACTTCCTCCATTAATGAGTATTGCCAGTGTAACTATTTACCCTAAAATAATTAGCTGCCTAAAGTAAAATCCAACATAATAGGATTATTGGAGGCAATTAGGTGATTCAATGGACAGAATACTGGACCTAGAGTCAGAAAGACCTGAGTTTAAATTCTACCTTAGACACTAATTATGTGACTTTGGTCAAATCACTTAACCTCTGTATGCCTCAGTTTCTTCATGTGTAAAGTGGGAATAGTAATAATACCTATTTTTCAGGGTATTATGAGGATCAAACAAGATAATATTTGTAAAATATTATATAAATGCTATCAATTGTGAGTTCATTTCAGTATGTTGCTATACATATGTACTCCCTATGAAACTCCTAACCCAGGGCCATATGTGGTCCTCTAGGTCCTCAAGTGTGGCCCTTTGACTGAATCCAAACTTCACAGACCAGATCAGTTGAGGACCTAGAGGTCCTTTATTCTGTTGTAAGTGTTATGTTAAGGGGTGTCTAGGTGGCACAGTGAATAGAGCACCGGCCCTGGAGTCAGGAGGACCTGAGTTCAAATCTGGCCTCAGACACTTAACACTTTCTAGCCATGTGACCTTGGGCAAGTCACTTAACTGCAGTTGCCCCTGCAAAAAGAAAAAAAAAGATATATGTTAAAAGTTTCAGTTATAAGTATGTTGTCCCAATCGCTCAATTGCACAGGAAGTCCTTATTAGGCAATGCTATGTGACTAGTACTATGTTAGGCCCTGGGGATCTGAGAATATTATTGCTCTTGTTGCTGCTCCTATTATTATGATTAACAATAACAACAACAATAATATCATTTATATAAATCATTTTATAATAGCTATCATTTAGGGAAAAAAGAACAAAGCAAAAAGTGCACAGCAGAGAACAAAAAAAAATTACAAGGAAGCAAAGAAAAGATGGACAACCCAGAACACAATACATAGTATTTATTATACAGACTTTCTTAAAATGGAAATTTATTGCTGTGTATCTTGAATCCTCTCTTACATTATGCTGTGTACATGGCAATCCTTTTTTTTTAATATTTTCTTATTTTGTATGTGTTTGTATATATGTTTATGTTTCTTTTTCTTCTCATGTGTTTGTTTTAAAATAGTAAGATTAAACAATAAAAATAGCTATCATTTACATAATATTTTAATATTTGCAAAACAATTTATAAGTTTCTTATTTAATTCTTATAACAATATTACCCCCATCTTATGGCTGAGGAAACTGAGGCTGAGAAAAGTTAAGTGGTTTGCTCAGAGTCCTACACATAGTGAGGATCTAAGTCAGGATCTAGGCACAGGTTCTACTGACTTTAAATTTGATCATCAATACAATATACACTAGGCAACTTTGCTGTCTCATGGTGAAAGATGGAACATTCCCTGCTCTCATGGTGCTTAGGTTTTATTGGGGGAGACAACATAGATGTATATTTGTGTATTTATACACACACACATACACAAGTACAGACAGGACAAATGCAAATTAGTTTAGGAGGAAGGGCATTAATAGTTGAGGGGATTAGAAAAGGCTTCCTTTAGAAACTGAAGTGAGTCCAAGTGAGTCTTGAAACGCTTTTAGATGAAGTGACAAACATGAGTTGAGTCTTGGAATGAGATCCTAAAAGGCAGAGGTGTTGAGGGATGCAGGATCATCACTTACCAAGTGTGGAGAAGGAAGAGGGAGAGCTATGTGTGAGGAACTGCAAGGTCTCTTGGGACTAGAGAGGCAGCTGGTGTCTCAACAGAGTACAGCATCTGCAACTAGAAAGACTTGAATTCAAATCTGGCCTCAGATGCTTGTTAGCTCTGGGATCCTGTGCAAGTCATTTATTCTATTTCTTCCTCAGTTTCCTGAACTGTAAAATGGGGATTACAACAGCACCTGTATGGCAGGGTTGTTCTGGAGAACAAGAGAGACAATATTTGTAATAAATGCTCAGCACAGTGCTTAAGAAATGTGCAAAGATGCTGACAAAGTAGGTTGGGGTCAGGTGGGTGAAGGGCTTTACAAGCCAAATAGAAGTGTTAATTCATGATCCTAGAGGTAACAGGGAACCACAGATGAATACTGAGTAGAGGAGTGGCATGGTCAGAAAAAAAAATAAGTTGGCAGCTGCGTAAAGAATGGATTGGAGTGGGGTGAGATTTTGGATAGAGATGATCAATCCATGGGATCTGATGAAGATGCCAAGTAAAAGAGGGCTCAGGATAGAGACTTGGAGAATACTAAAAGAGATAGAGAAGGAGAGTTACATAGGTAGGACAAGAGCCAGGAGAAAAGAATAGGAAAAAACGCATAGGAGTCCTAGTATCCAGGAAGGGAGGGTAATAGGCCAGGTACCTCTTGTCTGAGAACCAGACTCATTCACCAGGTTGCCATTCACAGTAAATTCTCAAGGTCCTTCTTCGAAATTAGGGCTTGTGATTTTTATCAAGGAAGGGAATACTCACACTGACAATTACAGATCCTTTAAGAAAAATAAGAGGAATACAAAGGACTCTTTTAAGTGTTTGACTGTTTTTCAAAAGAACTATCAAGAGACCAACTACAGCAAGAATCCATTACCTTTTCTTTTACAGTTGAGGTTAATGTAACTCTTGAGCCTGAAAGTTCTCTGCCATTCGAAGTTTTAGAAATGCACACTGTTCACATGGTGGAGGTTTCTTCTCCCCAGCAACATATCCCTGTTGGCTGGATCTATATGATTTTGAAACATTCAATACAATCATACCATGATTTTTTTTTTTTTTGCTTTTTGGAATGGCAATGAGGGTTAAGTGACTTGCCCAAAGTCACACGGCTAGCTAAGTGTTAAGTGTCTGAGTCCAAATTTGAACTCAGGTCCTCCTGACTCCGGGGCTAGTGCTCTATTCACTACACCAGCTAGCCACCCCCAATATGATGATTTATTAAGGAACTTTGTGCAACAAATTAGGTGCTCCTAGATGAAGTAAAACAAAACAAACAGTAGAGAGACAGACAGAGAGACAGAGACAGAAACAGACAGAGAGACAGAGATGGAGAGAGAGAGAGGGAGAGAGAGAAAAGGAGAGGGAGACAAAGAGAGACAGAGAGACAGAGAAACAGACAGAGAGACAGAGAGAAAGAGACAGAGAGAGACACAAAGACAGAGAAACAGAGACAGAGAGAGAGAGAGAGAGAGAGAGAGAGAGAGAGAGAGAGAGAGAGAGGTAGAGAGAAATTAAACAAACAAAACCAGACAAAAAACAGTTCCTATCCTCAAAAAGCTTACAATCTCCTAAATTACAAGGTGAGATGGATAGCTCTCCTTGTCCTCCATAGTCTGATGTATCAACTTTTCTGTCTTGAAAGCTGAACATGAAAAGACAGATATCCATAAAAGGTTTTTGACCCACTGCTATGTATACTGGCAGTGTTTCCAGTACCAAGGGGATCTGAAAGATTCTTTTCAGTTATCTCACAACCATAAATGCTGAGCTTCTTAATACATTATTATCCTTTCAGCCATCAATAACTTGA